>SJYV01043961.1:1004164-1054025 GCA_006410875.1 Neotragus pygmaeus
TTGTTGGGGTGGCTCTGACAATGCCTTAGGAAGTACTATTGTGCTTTTGCCTGTCTCAGGGCTTCTTGCCCTACTGTGCTAGGATAAGCCCATTTTTACCTGTTTCACCATATTTTTCCCTCCCAAGGTCTTGCAGGGGTCTCGGTGGCCCATGGGGATACTTTTCCAGTGGTCCTATGCTGAGAGTCAATGTATCCACAGAATGAACAAAATGCATCTTCCTGAAACAACATTAAAATTTTTTTTAATTTAATTAGAGGATAATTACTTTATAATATTTTGATGGTTTTTGCCTTACATCAACATGAATCGATCACAAGTATACATGTGTCTCCTGCATCCTGAATCTTCCCCCACCTCCCACCCCGCTCCATCCCTCTGGGTTGTCCCAGAGCACCAGCTTTGGTTGCCCTGCTTCATACATTGAATTTGCACTGGTCATCTGTTTTACATATGGTAATGTTTATGTTCCTGAAACATTTTTATACAAATATTTGAGGATAAAAGTTGAGTTTGAGATGACCTTAACATGGAAATATCTTGAATACTATTATACCTCATAGATAATTTTAGAGAGAAGCCTGTTTTATATTTGTCTACAGGCTGATAGAAATATTTTTACATATATTCATTAAATTCCCTTGTAAAATGAACATCAGTGTTTTTGCTGCTTCTCTTTCCATATTTCAGGAGGGGGTCAGGGAGGAGAGATCTTTCTGTGTTCTATTTTCTTCACAAGGTGGAGCCTCCAGGGCAAAATTTCCTGAATGCTTAGAGAAAAAAATTCTGGAAAAGTGTAATCCAAGGGAATGAATTTATTTATTTATTTGGCCGCNCTCTTTCCATATTTCAGGAGGGGGTCAGGGAGGAGAGATCTTTCTGTGTTCTATTTTCTTCACAAGGTGGAGCCTCCAGGGCAAAATTTCCTGAATGATTAGAGAAAAAAATTCTGGAAAAGTGTAATCCAAGGGAATGAATTTATTTATTTATTTGGCCGCATTGGGTCTTAGTTGTGGCACAAGAACACTCTAGTTGTGGTGCAAGGATTCTCTCGTTGAGTGCCTGGGCTTAGTTGCTCTGCAGCATGTGAGATCTTAGTTCCCCAGCCAGGAATTGAACCTACATTCCTGGCATTGCAAGGCAGATTCTTAACCAATGGACCACCAGGAAAGTCCCCAAGGGGAGTAGATTTAACACCAAAAAACTCAGTTTATTTTTCAAATAGATGTCAGAACTTTCACTTACTGAACTAAAGAAATGTTTCTTCCCCATTCTATATTTTCTTTCTTTCTTTTTTTAGGTGTCAATAACTGAACTTAAATGAAATAACATTTGTATTTGACCAACTTTTTCCCTAGGTCAATTTAGTGATGGTTCAACAAATAAACAGCTCATTTTAAACGGATTTTACTTTGTATTACTACAAAGTAAAGAAGTATTGACATAATACTGAAGAATATTTACTTTTCAATCACACGAATACAAACCTTACCAGGAATGAGTTTGGTAATGTCCATTATGATCCTGACCTCTCTGATAGCACTCTCTTGAGTATAAAATGTGAAGAGTCCTACTTCTCTGTGTCATTAGAAAGACAAAATAATATCACGTCTACAAAGCCCTTGACAAAAGTGGGCATGTTATGAAAGCTCAGTAAACAGAAACAATTAGGGCTTCCCTGATAGCTCAGCTGGTAAATAATCCACCTGCAGTGCAGGAGACCCTGGTATGATTCCCGGGTTGGGAAGATCCCCTGGAGAAGGGATAGTCTACCCACTCTAGTATTCTTGGGCTTCCCTGGTGGCTCAGCTGGTAAAGAATTTGCCTGCAATGTGGGAGACCTGGGTTGGGAAGATCCTCTGGAAGGGAATGGCTACCCACTCCAGTATTATGGTCTGGAGAAATCCATGGACCGTACAGTCCATGGGGGTTGCAAAGAATCAGACACTACTGAGCAACTTTCACTGGGGGATTAATTATTGTAGATTCTTCTGTTTCTTCTGTAGTTAGGTTTTAGATTATTTCCTGTTTTTCTTCTAGAAATAACAGTGAACTGTACATCTACTTCCATAAATGTTTATTTACATTTTTGGTATTCTTACAGGCTCAAGTTCCTGAAGTCACAATAGATTTTATATATATTAAAACTCCAGAAGTAGATTGACAAATTGTATTCTAGATAAGTGATATTAATTTATACTTTTACCACTAGGGTGTGAGAAAGCCTATCTCAATAAGCCTTTATAAGTGGGTTTTTAAAAATGTTGATTTGAATTTAGATTTCTTTGACTGCTAGAGAATCTGCATTATTTCTTTTTAATACATTGGTTAGTGACATTTCACCCTTTTTTTCCCTTTGTCCTTTTTCTAGTAGAGTATTGTTTATAAATATATATATTTTAAATGTTCTTGACCATTGTGATTTCCTGTTTGTATTTATTAATCAAATATCATTTACCAGTTTTCTTGTCTTTTTGGATGCCTGAGGTTTTCTGGTGACATTCAGTAGCTGTTCTGTTTGAATCATTCCACTTGTAGATATATTTTCAATATTTTTGTGGGAGAAGATGAGCTCCACATCCTATTCCTCCACGATCTTGATCCCCCTCCCTCCCCATTCTATTTTTCTATAATATTTTGGTCTTACAAAGATTTAGAAGCCACAAAATTTGACTTCCAAAGATTATCGAGAGATATGTATTTAATAAAAAATTCACATAAGTTTTAAAATATAACAGGAAGATTTAAGGAGATTTTACACTTGTCCTGGGCTGCTTTGAGTTATCCCACAGATGGCCCCATGACAACAAACACCACTTGAGAACTATTTACGTGGGAACATTTGAGAAACTCTAAGCATCCCAGCTTCACTATGGCCAAAATCAACTGCTTATTTTTCTTTACATTTTCCTCTGAATTTGTACACATCAATTTCTTCTAGTACACATCTCTCTTTCTTTAGCAAATTAACCATGGGAAGCCCATCAAATGTTCACCATGAAGAACATCTACCTGTTTATCTAACTTCATTAATCATTAATCTCAATATCTTCTCAGGATTTATGCACTTAGGTTGATAATACTTGTGGTCATAGGTACTTGGTGACATGTATATCAATCCATTGATTGGTTCAACTATATTTGTGAAGCCTGTGGTTCACAGACACAGCAAGTGTGAATCAGACGTGACCCATGGACAAGGACAGCATTGTACAATTAATGTAATGTATTAATTCTTGTAACACAATGTAGGGTGGTTAGGGAGATGAGTGTGAAAGCCTTGAAATATATATTTATCTCCTTGGAAGGCTCTTCTAAGTTCCACTTGGGAGTGGTACTCAACAGTGACTTGGATCAACTCAATCCTGACTTTCCAAAGGAGAATGATTGAATTATTATGGTTTTCATTTTGCATGGTTTCTCTCTAGGCATGTGGGGAAGGTCCCATGGAAACATAGAACATCATACAGGTGTCAGAGTTTGTCCTCTTGGGGTTCTCACAGATGGAGGAGTTCCAGAAATTCCTGTTTGTGGTGTTCCCATTTGTCTATGTCATCACCATTGTGGGAACCCTCCTCATCATGGTCACAGTGACTACTGACTCTCAGCTCCACATAACCATGTATTTTCTTCTCTGAAATCAGTCTGTCATAGACATCTGCTATTCTACAGTCACTTTCCCAAAGATGCTGGTGGACTTCTTGCATGACACCAAGACCATCTCCTACCAGGGCTGCATGACCCAGATCTTCTTCCCCTTTCTGGGAGGTGGGACTGTCTTCTTCCTCCCAGTGTTAGCCTGTGGCCACTACATAGCCATCACCCAGCCCCTCCAGTATGTCACCATCATGAACACTCAAATGTGTGTGGGTCTAGAGGTGGCTGCCTGGGTAGGGGGCTTTGTCTACTCCATTGCCCAGCTGTCTCTGATGCTCCCATTGCCTTTTTGTGGCCCCAGCACCCTGGATAACTTCTACTGTGACATTCCACAAGTGCTGAGACTTGCCTGCACAGACACCTCCCTCCTGGAGTTCCTTATGATCTCCAACAGTGGGATACTGGTCCTCATCTGGTTCTTGCTCCTTCTGATCTCTTACACTATCATCCTGGTGATGTTGAAGTCCCACTCAGGGCAGGCGAGGAGGAAGGCAGCTTCCACTTGCACCACGCACATCATTTTCACGTCTCTGAGCTTTATTCCCTGTATCTATATCTATGCCCCACCCTTCACTCCCTTCTCCATGGACAAGGCTGCATCCATCAGCTATAGGATCTTGACTCCTGTGCTCAACCTCATCATCTACACCCTGAGGACCAGGAGATGAAGGCAGCCATGAAGAGATTAGGCAAGTGCCTAGTGATTTCCAGCAAGGAGTGAGCTTAAAATAGATAGTTTAAATTACAAATCTCTCTGAACCTTTGTTTTCCCATGTAAGAAGTGGAGGAAAGTCTTTATGGAATGCGGCAGTTGAGATTAAACTAATATTTCTATGTACCTACTCCTGTGTCAGATATTATGTTAGGCACTTCTGTACTTTTGTCTCATTCTCAAAAAAACTGACAGTGAATATGTTATTATCATATTCAACAGTTTAACAAGCCAGAAAACTAGGAGAGAAGTGACTTGCTCAACGATGAAAAGCAAGTGAGGGGCAGAGCTTGGCCAGGAGATGGTTCCTCTGACTCCAAGTTTTGAGGCAGGAGGTATGGATGGAATTTGAAACTCAGAGTCACAAATAATCACAAGGGAAAACTTATAGAGTTCCTCATCTATGGATGAATATCTGTGATGAATGCTCAACACTTTCTTTTTTTTTGGAGCCTCCATTAAGACTTTAGTCATATTGGGCTGGCTGAAACATTAATTGGATTTTTATATCCACTCCCTCTTGAACCTCCCTCCCACCTACTCCCATCTGCCCTTCTTGGTCACAGAGCACTGAGCTGAGCTCCCTGTGCTACACAACTGCTTCACACTAGCTATCTGTTTTACACACAGTAGTGTATTTATGTCAGATCAACTCTCCTAGCTCTTCTGCCCCCTCCACTATTGTATCCACATGTCTGTGTCTCTATACCTGCCCTGTAAACAGGCTCATCTGTCCTGTCTTTCAAGAGTCCACACATATGCATTAATGTGTGACATTTATTTTTTTCTTTCTGACTTTACTCTGTATGACAGACTTTATGTCCACTCATTCACATCACTACAAATGACCCAATTTCATTCCTTTTTATGGCTCAGTAATATTCCATTCTATATATACACTATGGTGCCATTTTTATAAGGGTCAAAAAACAAACCAAGTACTGCTTAAAGATATACAAGTAAAGATATACATGTTTAAATGGTACAGTGATGAATGCAAGTTTTAGAATTTTCCTTATCACAGGTCAACCAATCAGGAGGAAACATCTAGGTCATTTCAAAGGTATTGGTCTGGCTTTTAAGAGATGGTTTTCAGATGTGTCTTTTGTAATTATATTTGATAACCAACACAGACACTGGCTATATTTTTTTCCATTATATAGGAAGTATTTTGTTAAATATTTTAGACACAAACCAAGAAAAAGTTAGTTTCTCTAACATCTTATCAAATGAGCTTTTTGGCCAACCCAATAGATTTTGGTTTTACAGTACTAGGCAAAGGAAGTGTTCCCCAAGCCAAACACTATATCCATTTCCCTAAAATATTCAGGTAAAGGAGGCATAACTTCTTTATATAAAACCCATTTAAACTTTCCAACTTTAATAATCTTATCAATTCTTACCTTTTAATGTTCTCTCAGTCTAACTATAGCCTACACTTTCATCTCAACTATGGAACAATCATTTCTTTCTGCTCCCTGCTCTATGCCTCCTTCCTCACTGTGGTATTTTGGAAGTCTCACTTTTAACATTTTCTAACTATTTCCCATATGAGTATTTCTTTTTGGATTTTTTCCTTTTCTACAAAAACTTGGGTAATCTGAAAGCCATTCTAGTTTCCCAACCTAATCTTCACATCAGTTGCATAATATGGCTGAGAGGAGGTTCCTGTAGTATGGTTCAGGATCCAAGGCCAGAGAGGGCAAAGCCATATCTATTCGTGGTCCAGATTTGAGATATGGGTTCAGTCCAAGGCTGTCACCTCATGGGGTTTTGCCTTTCCCGTTGACTTCCTCCTTTGGAATGAGGGCTCCTTGAGGGTGGGGCCATGTTTTATTCACTTTTAAATTTACTCAGCACATTGAATAGTATCTTATCCAGACAGGCATTTCTACTTTTTCTTGCACCCTGTTCTTTCCCTGTCAAGTTCAAATCTACTTTTCCTGTATCTTTCTACAGCTTATATATATTTACTATATCTCCTTGGAGGTATACTTCCTTTGTGAGAGTCTTGGGCAATGAATAATGTTGATCTGAAGTAGCAAACATTATCCTCAATGGTGAAAAATTGAAAGCATTTCCCCTAAAGTCAGGAACAAGACAAGGGTGCCCACTCTCACCACTACTATTCAACATAGTTTTGGAACTTTTGGCCACAGCAATCAGAGCAGAAACAGAAATAAAAGGAATCCAAATTGGAAAAGAAGAACTAAAACTCACCCTGTTTGCAGATGACATGATCCTCTACATAGAAAACCCTAAAGACTTCACCAGAAAATTACTAGAGCCAATCAATGAATATAGTACAGTTGCAGGATATAAAATCAACACACAGAAATCCCTTGTCTTCCTATACACTAATAATGAGAAAATAGAAAGAGAAATTAAAGAAACAATTCCATTCCCCATTGCAATGAAAAGAATAAAATACTTAGGAATATATCTACCTAAAGAAACAAAAGACTTATATATAGAAAACTATAAAACACTGGTGAAAGAAATCAAAGAGGACACTCATAGATGGAGAAATATACCGTGGTCATGGATTGAAAGACTCAATAGAGTGAAAATGAGTATACTACCCAAAGCAATCTATAGATTCAATGCAATCTCTATGAAGCTACCAACTGTACTTCTCAGAAAACTAGAAAAAAATAATTTCATAATTTGTATGGAAATACAAAAAACCTCGAATAGCCAAAGCCATCTTGAGAAAGAAGAATGGAATTGGAGGAATCAACCTGAGGGATTTCGGGCTCTACTACAAAGCCACAGTCATCAAGAGAGTATGGTACTGGCACAAAGACAGAAATATAGATCAATGGAACAAAATAGAAAGCCAGAGATAAGTCCATGCACCTATGTACACCTTATCTTTGACAAAGGAGGCAAGGATATACAATGGAGAAAAGACAATCTCTTTAACAAGTGATGCTGGGAAAATTGGTCACCACTTATAAAAGAATGAAACTAGAACACTTTCTAATACCATACACAAAAATAAACTCAAAATGGATTAAAGATCTAAATGTAAGACCAGAAATGATAAAACTCCTAGAGGAGAACATAGACAAAACACTCTCCGACATAAACCACAGCAGGATCTTCTATGATCCACCTCCCAGAGGAATGGAAATAAAAGCAAAAATAAACAAATGGGACCTAATTAAAATTAAAAACTTCTGCACAACAAGGGAAACTATAAGCAAAGTGAAAAGACAGCCTTCAGAATGGGAGAAAATAATAGCAAATGAAGCAACTGACAAAGAATTAAAAGAAGTATACAAGCAACTCCTGCAGCTCAATTCCAGAAAAATAAACGACCCAATCCAAAAATGGGCCAAAGAACTAAACAGACATTTTTCCAAAGAAGACATACAGTGGCTAACAAACACATGAAAATATGCTCAACATTACTCATTATCAGAGAAATGCAAATCAAAACCACAATGAGGTACCACTTCACGCCAGTTAGAATGATTACTATCCAAAAGTCTACAAGCCATAAATGCTGGAGAGGGTGTGGAGAAAAGGAAACCCTCTTACACTGTTGGTGGAAATGCAAACTAGTACAGCCACTATGGAGAACAGTGTGGAGATTCTTTAAAAAACTGGAAACAGAACTGCCATACGACCCAGCAATCCCACTGCTGGGCATACACACCGAGGAAACCAGAATTGAAAGAGACACGTGTACCCCAATGTTCATCACAGCACTGTTTACAATAGCCAGGACGTGGAAGCAACCTAGATGTCCATCAGCAGATGAATGCATAAGAAAGCCGTGGTGCATATACACAATGGAGTATTACTCAGCCATTAAAAAGAATACATTTGAGTCGGTTCTAATGAGGTNGAACTGACTCACTGTAAAAGACCCTGATGCTGGGCAAGACTGAAGACAGGAGGAGAAGGGGATGACAGAGGATGAGATGGTTCAATGGCATCACCAACTCAGTGGACATGAGTTTGAGCAGGCTCCAGGAGTTCGTGATGGATAGGGAAGCCTGGTGTGCTGCAGTTCATGGGGTCCCAAAGAGTCAGACACAACCGAGCAACTGAACTGACTGAATTTTGTTGTTGTTCAGTTGCTAAGTCATATCCAACTCTTTTTGACCCCATGGACTGCAGGATGACAGGCTCCCCTGTCCTTCACCATCTCCCAAAGCTTGTTCAAATTCATGTCCATTGGGTCTAATTACTAGATATTTTTAAAATTGATAAAATTCAAAATTCATTCTTGATCATTCTTAGTGAGTTATGAATGGAAGTGAATTGTGGAGTGTCCAAGTAAACCTGAAATCGTTAGTCTTGCTCTTTCCTACCCATGTTACTTACAAAAAATAAAACCATCTGATAGTGAGGTATATTGTTTTACTTTAGAATTATGAGGGTACAATCTCCTAAGTACTTGTAATAATGAGTCGTGTAATTGGGCAAAACATACATGAGAGGAATGGGTGCCCAAAATCAAGGGAAGAGCTAATTCTCCCACAATAGAAGAAGGTGTGGTTTCACCAAGAGCAGCAACTTTGCATTCCTGAGAGCTTCTTCCCTGAACTCAGCAGAATTCCTTAAACAATGGAAAAAATGGTGAAAAGAAACTGCACTTATGGTTCATCAACAACAAACACTTACTGTTTTGCACCTGACCTATTTCTGATTCTATTGTTGCATCTTCCTTTCTCCAAGGACACAGTCCCAAATGAGAACAGTACTTTTTCCACCCAAAGTTAATTACACTGTAGGTTAATTAGTGACTTTTGAACCTATGATCCCAAGGCACTGTATTGTTTCAGATGATCCCTGCTAACCTGTTGAGGACCAGATATAACTTATACCATTCTTGTTAATATGTAATTTACAGAGAGTGCTCTCTTTATGTGCAGAGGTCAAGATATCAATTTGCCCAACCAAAAAGGGCTTCTCACCAACGACAAGAGTCTTTAATTATTTTAACTATACAGAACATGTGAACATTTTTCCTAGAATTAAGTCAGAAAATATCCTTCATTTGGTATCCTTATAAGACTATAGAAGATAAAAGGACATCTGAGAAAAGTCCCTGGGAAACTGTGGGCAATGGGACTCTAAGAGATCTCTACTCACTCACACACTTGCTAGTGAGTGCAAGTGTGTGAGTGCATGAAAAGTATTGTAGGACACACCATCAGCTAACAAAGTCTCTCAGCTCTGAGTCACCCTAAGGATCTTTGTGGTTAAATTGCACAGAATCCATGAGCAGCTATCTGAAAGGTGAGTTTGATTTACTTGGTTCAAAGTTATAAGACAGAAAGCTTTGACCTAGGTGTTTCAAAACCCAGGTCCAGAAGAATTAAGAACAGTGTTTCACAATAGAAATCAATAGTTATATGCAATGTTACTCTATTCTCTGAAAAGTGACATTTGAATTCAAATAAGGCTTTAGAAAGGTGTCCTCTGGAAAAATTTGAAGGCTAGGACAGTAAATTTTGGGGGAAAGAATATAGTCTCCCATGTGTGAGACCCTAAGACTTCCTTTTCTCTTAATCCAGCAAAAATATCTCTCTAATGTTTCTGTTTTGCTCAAAAGCTTGAATATCTACCGTTAGAGATAATTCCCTGTATTTAATGAGCAGTACCACAAAATATACTTGAGAGGGTAAAATATTGTGCTATCAATAAGTGTGTGTTAGTCACTCAGTCGTGTCTGACTCTTTGTGACCCCCTGGACTGTAGCCTGCCAAGCTCCTCTGTCCATGGATTTCTCCAGGCAAGAATTCTGGAGTAGGTTGAAATTTTCTCCTCCAGTTCAGTTCAGTTCAGTCGCTCAGTCGTGTCCGACTCTTTGCGACCCCATGAATTGCAGCACGACAGGCTTCCCTGTCCATCACCAACTCCCGGAGTTCACCCAGACACATGTGCATCAAGTCGGTGATCTCATCCAGCCATCTCATCTTCTGTCATCCCCTTCTCCTCCTGCCCCTAATCCCTCCCAGCATCAGGGTTTTTTCCAATGAGTCAACTCTTCACATGAGGTGGCCAAAGTATTGGAGTTTCAGCTTTAGCATCATTGCTTCCAAAGAAATCCCAGGGCTGAGCTCCTTGAGAATGGACTGATTGGATCTCCTTGCAGTCCAAGGGACTCGCAAGAGTCTTCTCCAACACCACAGTTCAAAAGCATCGATTCTTTGGCGCTCAGCTTTCTTCACAGTTCAACTCTCACATCCATACATGACCACTGGAAAAACCATAGCCTTGACTAAACGGGCCTTTGTTGGAAAAATAATATCTCTGCTTTTTAATATGCTGTCTAGATTGACCATAGCTTTCTTTCCAAGGAGTAAGCAAGTGTCTTTTAATTTCATGGCTGCAATCACCATCTGCACAGGGGCAATTAATAAGATGCCATAATACATCAATGAACTTTCATGTTATTCTGCATGAGTTTACCCAATCTGTTTCAGGTGAGACTAAGGTAATAACAGATATTTGCAAGGAGAGAAGTTAGAATATTGTGAGTTCACAGGGCTTATCCCAGGTTGAGGAGAGTTTGGTGGACACCATATGTTAGCACTGGGAATCTAGATCAGAAGACAAGGAAAGATAATAGGAATGCTACTCAACTTCAATATCTGGTTGGGTGTGGTCACTCCCTGAGTGGTTCCACAGTACCTGAGAAAGAAGCAGTTAATTGACCAGCCATTTATTACACACCCAAGTCAGACTCATGTCCATCAGTGCAAGACAGTGGACTCTGAAGTGAGATCTGAGCACATATTGGAAAGAGACATTGCATCCCCGGTGGGAAGGGAAAATCCACATTTCCCTAGTCTCAGGGGAAACTCGCCTGAAGATCATTATGGAAAATAGGTGGAAACATCCAAGAGAAAACATTCATGTTCTAAACTAATTAAGCTCTCTTGGGAAGATCTTGTTCCATCCCAGTGATGAGAGAAACCAGAGGCCCTAGAGACAGTGACTGCAAATGGGAAACATTCTATTTGCTACAAATGTGAAACATTCTATTTGCTACAAATGTGTGCATTAGTTGCTCACTCTGTCTGATTCTTTGCAACCCCAAGGACTGTGTAGCCCACCAGACTCCTCTGTGCATGGGATTTCCAAGGCAAGAATATGGGAGTGGGTTGCCATTTCCTTTTCCAGGGTATCTTCTTGACCCAGGGATCTTCCTGACCCAGGAATCGAACCAGCATCTCCTGCATGGCAAGCAGATTCTTTTACTGTCCGAGCCACCAGGGAAACCCTACAAATGTAATGAATTATTACTGTTGAAGACCAACTATCATTCTACTATAACCCTTAACTCAGAAATAAATACACATTTGACACTGATTTATTTCATTCCCTGAAAGTTACTTGACAGCATCACAGAGAAAATGTTGGTAATTTTGTTTCTCAAAAGATGAAGAGGAGACATAAATCAGTCAAATAAAGAGAAGACAGTGTTTTATAGAGGTTATGAGCTGGGTCATATAGACAGATGGTTAATATTCCTGCTTTACCACGTCCTAAGTCATTGACATTGGGCACAATTCTAAACATTTCTGGACTGTGATTTCCTCAGTTGTAAAATGAGGATTAAATTACAACCAGCCTTGGAGAGCTGCTTTGAGAATTAAATGATGTACTCTAAATGTTTAACATAATTATTGACATTTAGTACCTGCCTTATAAATATTACCTTCCTTGAAGAAGTTTGAGAATTAAATTGAATAAAATGAAAAGGGGATTCTCTACACTGGTATCTCCATTAAAAGCCTATTCTTATCCCAGGAACCTCTTCATAAGAAGTTTATTCTTCAGTTAAAAACATAAATATGCCTGAAGTAAGTAACATAAATATGGTTACCAGCCTATAAAACCCTAGGTGAACTTATTTCCCCCTACAGTACTGACTGTAAGTGTTCCCTGCAGTAATATAGAGACTGAGGAATCAGCTAGAATGGACTGAGTACCCTTGGAAGATTAAAACACACACACATTAGAAGTGGCAAACTTCCTAAGGGGTGAGTGGAAATCAGGGAAACAAAAAAAAAAAAAAAACCTGAAATTCTCTCCTAATTTTGGCACAGTGCAAAAAAAGCATAGAAATCAGATTTAGAAAACTGAGATTCTTTCTTAGACGTTGCTCCTAGTGAGCCTGGTGACTGCTGACCCTCTGATTTCTATCTTTAAAATTAGAGGATTGGCTAAAACAATTATTAAGGTGATTTGTGTCTCAATTTACTTAGCTCTCTTAAGTCCTTGACCATTTCATTTACTGTAACCTGGCATCCATTCGACTAAGGTTTTGTGGGGTTTTTTTTTTGGGGGGGGGTGCTTTTTTTTTCTCTCTTGTTCCTTTGCAATAGCTTAAAGAGAAAGAGATAAGGCAACATGTAAAGGTCATAAAAGAGATTTTTTATAAATTAGTGGGGGGAATTTCTGGGGAGTTCTCAAGTACACTGAAATGAAACAAGACGACCTTAGGAAAAGGAGAGAATATGAAAGCTGCAGTTACTGAAAGGAAGTGAATATCCCAAGGAACAATGCTTGAATTAAGAGACTTGGGCAGGAAATCACATTAGAAAGTATAAACAGTGTAGATCATGAATGTACGAAATTCAGAGAGAATAAGTCACATGTTACATTGTATACAGTTAAATTACTTCCATGTAAATAGATTTATCAATGAATATTACATTTGTGGAACTTAAGAGGACCTTATGATTTTTTATTTAATCTCAAAGATAGCACCAAACTTAAAATATGTATACAGAATACAGTAAGAGGTGAGAGGTAAATCTAGGGATAAGGTGGGGAAAGTATGAGACAGTATGTGAACAAAGGGAGAGGCAGTAGGTCCTAGAAGAAAAAATAGAGTGAATAGAATGTATTTGATATCTGTTCTATGCCAGGCAGGATGCTAAGAGCCGGAAGAATTAACANGTACTTTTCTAAGAATTTGTCCATTTCTTCCACATTGTCCATTTTATTGGCATATAATTGCTGAAAGTAATCTCTTATGATCTTTCGTATTTCTGCATTGTCTGTTGTGATCTCTCCATTTTCATCTCTAATTTTAGCTGTAATATGCAGGCCCTTTTAGTTGCAGCATTGCCGGGAGCCACCACGGGAGATCCCACCCATGACAAGGTCATGTGAAAGAGAACTGTTAAGCAAGGCTTCAGGACTCAAGGGGCTCCCTAGGCTTTCTCAAGCATCTACCCCCAAACCAGAATCTGTCTGTTTTACTATTTTATGACTTTCACCAACTCCTCTGACATTAACGGGGGCTATCCCTGACCACTTTTCTCTGGATTTAATCAACTTAGGGCTATAGCTCATAAGTCTCCTGGACATGAGTGGAATATTTCCAATCAAACTCCCTCTGTTTGTATTCTACCTAGCTTGGCAGGTATATCCAGACTCTTGCAGATATGCATATGATTATTTACAGCCTCCCAACTGTGAGAGGCATGGAAAGCCTAAAACATAGAGCCTTTCAAAGAGTTAAAAGTTATTAGAGCAGTGCTGGTGTAGGATTTCATTATTGGGCCAATGCTTGTTGCTAAATTCCCATATCTCTTATCCGCTGTGCACCTGGGGATGCGTTAGTTAACATAGTGAGAATGTAAGAAAAACAAGTATAGCCTTGAAAGTAACCACATCAGACTTTTGAGTTAATTGGTTCTTTCTTGTAACTCAGTGCACCTTTGCTCTGTAAAAATGTAATTCTGTTTAGCATTTTCTGAGACTGACGAAGATCAGAAATATAAAGAAAAAACACTTTGAGGGAAAATGAGTTTTCTTGTTGAGCAGCCTTTATCAAAAGAGGGTCATAAAATGTTCACAGGCCTCCAAGGCCAAAAGATACTGTACACAACATCATTTGTGGGAAAGGTATGCAGAAAAAATCCTGGTTTCGATAGGGGCAAATCTGCTGGAATGTTTTGGCTGACTCTGTATGACTTTGCATCTTTCACTTCTCTCTATGTATAAGGCAAGGTATAAAAGTACCTTTTAAAAATAAAGCTCTTGGGCCTCGCTCACCAAACAGCTTGGTCACCCCATGTCAGTCATTTTCTCTCTCTCTCTCTGACTTTCTTTTTCAGGCTGATTCCTTGGAGCATAGAGGCTCCCTGCGTTCCCTTATCTGCCCGGGGTTTCTAATACCTGAACGGGAAGACGTTCTGCATCTTCACTCCCTCGGGAGACCAGGAGGGCACCTGTGGCCTTCATGAACAGGGCAAACTTCTTGTCTCAGAGTTTTATTGGTTCTCTTTGTAAACCAAGGAATATCAGCCTCTTTCTCTCCTCTATTTTCTTATCTTCAACATTCTTTCCTTATCTCTCTCTCAATCAATTGCCTACGCCGTTTCTTCCTTGGGTTTCCCTGGATCCTCAGGGGCTGGACCCTGGCAAGTGGCGCCACAAACATGAACCAGTAAGTAATCTTCCCTCATTGTGCAGTTACTCAGAACGGCTAGGACCCCACTCAGGGTGCCCGGGACACACTGCATAAGATAGGTAGGGTGAGCAGGAATGGGTAGTGTTGGGTTGAAAGAGACCCAGTTGACGGGTTGAAAGAAACCCCCCTTGGCAAGGGTAGAAACATTGACAAGGCAGACTTTCTGTGGGTTAAAAAGAAACTCCCTTGACAAAGGTAAAAACTTTGACAAGGAGGAAACTAAACCTTCTTTACTAAATTTTTATTTTCTGACACGGGTAACAATGAGTCAAAACAACGACAACTCTTTATAGAAGTAATTTTGCAACCGTTAAAGTAAAGAGTAATTAAAGTTGAAAAGGCTAGTGTTCAATCCCTTTTTACATTTGTATAAGAACAATGTTCTTGGTTTCCAGAAGAGGACACTGTTAATTTAAATACTTGGGAAAAGGTAGAAAAACAGCTAAAAACTTATTATACTTTACACAGACCAAAAAAGTTTCCTGTAGTTGCTTTTGCTCTGTGGAATATGACTAGAAATGTCCTGGACCCTGGCACAGCATGTGAACTCTTAATTGTGGCATGTGGGTCCTTGCCCTCAGGAGATCAAATCTTTGCCCCCTGCACTGGAAGCAAGGAGTCTTAGCCAGTGGACCACCAGGGAAGTCCCTGAATAGACATTTTTCAGGAAAAATACATATAGCTAACAGGCAGAAGAAAAGATGGTCAATATTGCTAAGTATCAGGTAAATGTGAATGAAAATCATAATGAGATATCACCTCATACTTGTCAGGATTGCTATCATCCAAAGAACACAAATAACAAATGTTGGTGAGGATGTGGGAAGAAGGGAACCCTCATATACTATTGGTGGGAATGTAGACTGGTGCAGCCACTGGGAAAAACAGTATAGGGGTTTCTGAAAAAATTGAAAATAGAACTACTACATGACCCAACATTTCCACTTCTGGATATATTTTCAAAAAATCCCCCAAACACTAATTTGAAAGGCACATGTACAATGTTCATAGCAGTGTTATTTATATAATTGCCAAGATATGAAAACAACCAAAGTGTCTAAGGTGAATGGATAAAGAAGATGTTTTATATATGACGGAATACTACTGAGTCATAAAAGGAATAGACATTTGCCATTTTTACAATGTGAATGGACACGGAGAGTAAGGATGTATTGTACAACACAGGGAATACAACAAATATTTTATAATAACTATAAATGAAGTATAATCTTTAAAATTGTTTCTCAGAATATTGTACACCTGTAACATAAATAATGTTTTACAGAAACTATGATGTCAATTTGAAAAATTACTTTAAAAATCTATTATCTCTTGTATGTGGAGGAGTTTCACAGTATATTCTTATTTGTCATAGGCAGATACTTTATTTTGCCAAGTGTAAACATTAGCAAAGAATTCAGGCCAACCTGGAAATCCTATGCAGTTCAGAAAGCTCTAAGAAGTCAGTTTTTTTTTTTTTTTTGTGGCTTTTCTTTAAAAAAATTATTTATTTTAATCGGAGGCTAATTACTTTACAATATTGTGGTGTTTTTTGCCATACATTGACATGTGTCCCCCCATCCTGAACACCCTCCCCACTTCCCTCTCCTCCCTATCCTCTGGGCTGTCCCAGCGCACTGGCTTTGAGTGCCCTGCTTCATGCATCAAACTTGTACTGGTCATATACATGTTTCAATGCTATTCTCTAAAATCATCCCACCCTCGCCTTCTCCCACATAGTCCAAAAGTCTGTTCTTTACATCTGTGTCTCTTTTGCTGTCTTGCATATAGGGAAATCTATTTCATTACTTACATCATTACTGTCTTTCTAAATTCCATGTATAGGCACCAATATACTGTATTGGTGTTTCTCTTTCTGACTTGACTTCACTCTGTGTAATAGGCTCCAGTTTCATCCACCTCATTAGAACTGACTCAAATGCATTCTTTTTTATAGCTGAGTAACATTCCATTGTGTATATGTACCACGGCTTTCTTATTCATTCGTCTGCTGATGGACATCTAGGTTGCTTCCATGTCTGTTCCTGGCTATTATAAACAGTGCTGTGATGAACATTGGGGTACATGTGTCTCTTTCAGTTCTGGTTTCCTTGGGGTTTGTGCCCAGGAGTGGGATTGTTGGGTCATATGGCAGTTCTTTTTCCAGTTTTTAAAGGAATCTCCAAACTGTTCTCCATAGTGGCTGTACTAGTTTGCATTCCCTCCAATAGTTTAAGAGGATTGCCTTTTCTCCACACCCTCTCCAGCATTTATTGTTTGTAGACTTTTGATGGCAGCCATACTGACCAGCGTGAAATGGTACCTCATCGTGTTTTTAAATTTGAATTACTCTGATAACGAGTTATGTTGAGCATCTTTTCGTGTGTTTATTAGCCATCTGTATGTTTTCTTTTCATACTGTTCATGTGGTTCTCAAGGCAAGAATACTGAAGTGGTTTGCCATTTCCTTCTCCAGGGGACTACGTTTTGTCAGAATTCTCTACCATGACTCATTTGTCTTGGGTGGCCAAACACGGCATGGCTCATAGTTTCATTGAGTTAGACAAAGCTGTGGTCTATGTGATCAGTTTGATTAGTTTTTTGTGATTGTGGTTTTCATTCTGTCTTCCCTCTGACAGATAAGGATAAGAGGCTTATGGAAGCTTCTTGATGGGTGAGACTGACAATGGGGAAAAATGGGGAAGTATACAAAAAAGATCTTCATGATCCAGATAACCATAGTCGTGTGATCACTCACCAAGAGCCAGACATCCTGGAATGTGAAGTCAAGTGGGCCTCAGGAAGTATCACTACTAACAATAAAATCAATATGCCAGCAAATTTGGAAAACTCAGCAGTGGCCATGGGACTGGAAAAGGTCAGTTTTCATTCCAATCCCAAAGAAAGGTAATGCCAAAGAATGTTCAAGCTACTGCACAATTGCACTCATCTCACACACTTAGCTTTAGTTCATTTAAAATCCAACCATTTAATAAAACAGACTGAGGAATTGCATGGTGGAATTCCCTGGTTAGGACTCAGCACCTTTACTGCAAGGGCCCAAGTTTGACCCCTGGTTGGGGAATGAAGATCCCACAAATTGCACATTGTAGCTAAAAAAATAATAATTTTAAAAATAAAATAATAATTTAAAAATAAAAAATAAGATAGCCTGAGTTCATGCTAGGGAAGTGAATATGTCTTGTCAATCTCCTTGACTGTCAGATGTCACTATTGATAAAGTGACTAATTAATTGCCTGAATTAATTCCATATGATTCTGATTTAATTCTCCATAAGACAACTTTTGTATACTCTAGTTTATATATTTGTCCTCTCAAGGCACATAAATGAGTATAAAATATTTACCAAACCACATCTAAAATTCAAAGTTGATTCTTCAGATCAGGATTGTGGATAATTTATGTTTTAGAAAATGGTTCTAATATGGCTTGTAGTTTTGAAGTTATTGTATTGGGCTATTTTGAAAGTTTATAAATGTAAAAAGCTAATAAGCTGAAACCTCAGTTAAGTAGAGTTGGGAGACCAAGAGCAGGGAGCTCTCACACCGTGTGGCAATAGAAGAGCCCAACAGGAAAAAGAAAGACACCTATTCTTTCCTGGCAAGGACTCAGCCAGTGAAAAGCCATGAACTCTTGGTTTATTCCTGCCTTCTCACCCTCTTTTCCCTCTCCATAAAAAGTCTTCTTCTCTTGCCTTGAAGGACTTGTGCATGGGTGCACTTCCACTCACCATGGGTGCAGAGCCTGAATTGCAATTCTCTGCTGATCCTGAATAAACCCATCATTGCTAGAGAAATATTTGCTATTTGTTTCAGGTCAACATTTGTTAACATAACTGAAAGTTATCCTTTTTAAGAGTAGGAGAGCAATAAAAGGCAAGTTGGGTATACCTCAATATTTAATGCTGAGAATACAAAAAGAAGACATACATTCTCCTCTCAACAAACTTACAGGCTCACGGGAAAAACAGACCCAGAAAGATGGAAATGTACTTCACAGGGGAGATAGCTTAACTAGAGGAACATGAAAGATTAAAAGACTGAGTAACCGTGACTGGGAGAGAGGGGATGGCTTCCTAGAGGATATAACATTTAGACAGAAGTGGAATTCAAGTGTGTTAGGCAGACAAAGGAGGGAAAGTGCATTTCTGGCAGAATAGGGATCTAGAGATGAAATGGTACAGCATACACTTAATGAACCCTAAAAGCCTTGACAAGGCTGGAGCACAGGGGGAAGTGGTAGGACATTAGAGTGGAGAGGAGGCACAAATCACTCTGAATAATGTTAAGATACCAGGCGCCTACATTTACGTTTTACCTTGAGGGAGGTTAGAAGCCAGTGGATGAAGTTTGCAGAAGAATACAGAGGAGGGTCTCTGCGGCAGCAGGGAGGAGGAAAGAGAGGAGAGCTGAGAGGATGGACAGAGCAGTATACAGCTCCTCTGTTTATTCATATTGCCATCCTGTTTCAGCAAAGACTTAATGAAAGCAGTTAAAAGTGTATAATTTTCCTGTGTTCAGGACTCAGCCTATACCAGCTTCAAAATAATGATGTGAGGAGGGTGAAGAGCTAGAGGAGAAAGGGAAAAGGAGATGGGGGCCAAGAAAGGAGAAGGATTCAAAGGTAATTAAAAATCAGGGATGAAAGCTAGTGAGCGCGTTAGTCAAGTAGTCAGAGTGATGGCACATTAGTGACAGGACAAAGCATTCACACCTCATAGGCTGTGATTGGGACACAGCATGATGGGAGGGTTGTTTCTGGCAAAGTGAGAGAGATGCATCACCTGAGTCTAATCATCATGAAACACCGGACAAATCCAAACTGGAGGATAGCCTACGAAATCACTGGCCAATCCTGTTTTAAAGTTCCCAAGATAATGAAAATCAAGGAGATCTTTCAGGTCAAAAAAAGTCTGGAGAGACATGACAAATACACTCAACACTTGTTTTTGAAGCAGATATTCTTTCTATGAGACTTTATTGGGATATTTGGCAACATTTGAATAAAGGCTAAAAATTATAGCAATGTACTGATAGCATATCAATTTTAATGACTGTATGCAATAGTAGAGGGAAACGATTCTGTAGAAAATGCAGACAAATATTAAGGAGTGGTGGGCATCAGGTTGGCAACTTAAGCAGTGTCCTCAAATGGTCAGGAAAAAAGTCCTTTATACTATACTTGCAACTTTACTGTAAGTCTGAAAATTTTCAAAAAGCTTAAAATGTTCTTAAAGTGGACGTTTTTAAGTTAAACGAACTATGCAGCAAAATATTTTTCTGCCCTCTGAATAAGAAAAAAACGTTTAAAAATTTGGTCTCAGTAAGAACAAACACTAAAATAAAAGATTGGTGTGCCTGACTACATGAAAACTAACAACAGAAGCAGAGAAGAGAAGTCACAAACTGGGAGAAGGTATAGTGATAAACCTGCCAAAGCCAGAGACACTTAAGAGACATAGGTTCAACCCCTGTGTTGGGAGGATCCCCTGGAGGAGGGCACAGTAACCCACTCCAGTATTCTTGCCTGGAGATTCCCAGAGACAGAGGAGCCTTGAGGGCTACAGTCCATAGGGTAGCAGAGTTGGACATGACTGACGCGACTTTGCATGCACACACACATTATAATAAATATAACTGAAAACAGATCATCAACAAATTATATAAGAATTCCTACATGAACTAGAAAAATTCAATAGAAAAACTGAACAAAATGCATTCACAGAAAATCTGAATACAATAAAAACTATGGAAAGAAATGTTAGAGAAATTCAAATTAAGGCTATTGTGAAATACCATTTTTACCCACTTAATGGGCAAAAATGAAGAAGTTCAACAATATCCGCTGTTAGGAGAACATGAATTAATGGGAACACTTCAGCACTGCTGATGAAGGTGAATGAGACACAACTTTGGAAAACCATTTGGCACTTTTTATGTAAAGGTAAATGTTTGAAGATGTCATGACTCAGCAATTCCACTTCAAGGTAAAGGCCCATAGCTCCTCAACAAAACAGCTAGAGACAAGTAAAAGAATATGCAAAAGAATACTAGAATGAAATTCTAGAATGCTAGAGTGAAAACTGGGCACAATCCCCAAAGCTAATTTTCATAATGGCATATTATACAGCAGTACCACTGCCTTCTCAGTGCAAAAGAATAAACTAATCCAAAAAGAGTAACATGCAGCATTTAAAACACATCTACACCCGTGGCTGATTCATGTCAATGTATGACAAAACCCACTACAGTATTGTAAAGTTTAGCCCCCTATTAGAAAAAAATTGTTGAGTGAAAAAAACCGAATATTATATGCAGTCTGATATGTTTATAAAACTCAAAGAAGCAAAACATTACAATAAACTGATTGTGTAAAAATGTGGTACAGCTATTTTTATAAGCAATGGAATGATAAACATAAAATTGAAAAACATAGTTTCATCTGTGGAAAAGTGATGTGATGAGAGAATCTATGGGTAGGTAGGTATAAGCTTTTGGTACCCTATGGTTCTTNAAGAAGCAAGACATTACAATAAACTGATTGTGTAAAAATGTGGTACAGCTATTTTTATAAGCAATGGAATGATAAACATAAAATTGAAAAACATAGTTTCATCTGTGGAAAAGTGATGTGATGAGAGAATCTATGGGTAGGTAGGTATAAGCTTTTGGTACCCTATGGTTCTTGAACTGAGTAGCAGGTATATGAATGTTCACATAATAGTGTTTTCCAACTTACATGCATTTTACTCATAATCTTTTGCTTGTAATAATTATACTATATTAAAAGGTAAAGAGAAAAAATTACATATTCATGATAATTTCAAACTTGAAAATTGAATCAAATAAAATATACCGTTTACTCAATGTTTTCTCACAATTTTTTGGATTTGATTCTTATAATAAAGCTGGGAAGTGTAGGGTCAGATACTAATTTCAGTAACTTTGTTGAAGAAGAAGTTATGAGTTCAAGAGAGGCCAAGTGTCTCATTCAAGCTTATCTATTTGGTAAGAGATGGGTTAGCATCTCCAAGGCTTAAGACTCTAAATATTGTACAGTTTCCAACAATCCAGACTCACACCTAGATGGGGTACAGGAAAAAATAGGTGAAATACAGAAAACAGAACGGCTCTTCTGGGGAAATGCTGCCATCCTAAGAGGAAACTGTCCACCAAGAAGGCAGAAAGGAGGGTGTGGCTTTCCAGAATGTTTCCATGGCAACGCATCTTATTGTTGTAGGAGTGTTCAAACAATCCACCACATAAAAAAAAGGATAGTTTCCTTTTTGCTAAAAATCTGAATAAGTTGCTTATTTTTGATACTCATTCACTTCTACAATTACCCTCACAGCACATCCACAAGCTGTGAAGAGGACAGATATAACAGTTCTTTCTCTACTTTCCAAGTAGAGAACAAAGTCAAAGAGAAGTGACCCACTGTCACCCCTTTTTACAAAGCACCTGGCGTTTCCCTAATCTCTTCACTGCTGCCTGCATCTCCTGGTTCCTCAGGGTGTAGATCATGGGGTTGAGCATGGGGGTCATGACTGTGTGGCTGATGGATACAGCCTTGTCCATGGAGAAGGAGGTGAAGGGCCGGGCATAGAGGTAAATGCTTGGAATGAAGACCATAGACACCACGATAATGTGGGTGGTGCAGGTGGAAGCTGCCTTCCTCCTTGCCTGCCCTGAGTGGGACCTCAGCATCACCAGGATGACTGAGTAGGAGACCAGGAGGAGGAGGAACCAGATGACATCCAGCATCCCACTGTTACAGATCATGAGGAACTCCAGGACAGAAGTGTCAGTGCAGGCGAGTCTCAGAACTTGTGGAACATCACAGTAGAAGTTATCTAGGACATTGGGGCCACAAAAAGGCAGTGGGAGCATCAGGACCAGTTGGGAGATGGAATGAACAAAACCTACCATCCAGGCTGTCACGACCAGCCCCACACAGAGCTGAGTGTTCATGATGGTGACATAGTGGAGGGGCCGGGATATAGCAACAAGGCGGTCATAGGCCATCACTGAGAGGAAGAAGACCATGGCACCTCCCAGAAAGTGGAAGAAGAAGACCTGAGTCATGCATCCCTGGTAGGAGATGGTTTTCTTCTCAGAATGCAGGTCTACCAGCATCTTTGGAGCAGTGACTGAAGAGAAACAGAGGTCTAAGATAGCCAGGTTTCTGAGCAGAAAATACATGGGTGTGTGGAGCCTGGAATCACAGGTCACTGTCACTATGATGAGGAGGTTTCCCATGACAGTGGTTGTGTAGACAAACAAGAACACCAGAAATAAGACTAGCTGGAGCTCCCGAGTCTGCGAGAGCCCCAGGAAGACAAATTCTGTTATACACGTGTGGTTCCCTGATGCCATGATGTCTTCTCCATACACCTAAAGAAGACACCCCACAGACAGAGATGCATGAAGTTCCTACGTGCTGACCTAGTGCTCAGGGGCTCAAAGCAACGGTCCAAGTGCAAATGATGGACACCCTCATCTGATGCTGGAAGACACATTCATGAGATATCTTAAAGAAATCCAGACACACGCTATCTGCTTTTCAAAGATTCAGTGTAATATAGTGGTGGGAAAACAGAGTCCAGCAGAACCAGAGTCAAATTTCAGAACTTAATATTCCATGAGATTTGACCTTGAGTAAGGTATTTACCTGAGTCTGTTTCCACATCTCTAAGAAATTTTCCTTTCTAGAAAATTTCCATGGAATTAAATAACACATAAGGTTCCTAGAACATGTCTGGAATAATAAATGCTCATTGCTCTCCTCTGTGTAGCATCCTAATCTAAATAAATCCATGTTCCAGTTTCTAATACATTTTGTGTATCAGTCATTTATCAAGCAACAGTTAACGTTGTAATATGAAGAGACTTTTCATAAGTTTATGTTTTCCCTCTATAATTCAACTCTAAGCTCCCAGAGATATAAATATGTATCTTATAACTTATTTATGCCCTACCATGCACACTTTGCTGATAGTCAATATTCAAAAAATATGTGGTGTTGATTCTGGGTGGGTGAAAAGCTATAAGGAGTGCCTCCTCTGACTGTGTAGGTGGTCCTTTACTGGGAGCAGTAACAGGACACGTATGATATGTGTCCTGAGACAAGAAGAGGGGGAGAGGAGTTCTCTGGATTAAGAAATTGGTGATGGATCTTGTAGCAAGGAGACTGGAATACTCAAAGAAACAATTTTAGAAGATATTACTGATTACAAGGGAGAAGACAAAGGGAGATATTGACATAAGAGAAACAGAATAGGGAAAGGAATAAAAGAAGGTGAATTAAAAGGAAGGGAGGAGAAGGAAGAGGAATGGAAAGGAAGAGGGGCAGGGGTGGGAATGGGAACAAAGATGAAGAAGGACATGGAGAGTGAGAGATAGCGGTGACAGATGAGAGTTAAGGGGCTTCCTCACTCCCCTTGCCTTGCTTCACTCCCTTGCCTCACCTGCCTCCTACAATCTATTGTCCATCAGAGGTCATTTTAGTCTCATCCTCTGTTTCCATCTGCAGCCACTCCAGTCCATCTTCTATGTCATTGTCACAGAGAGCTTTCTAAATTCATATCTCATCGTCTTTCTCCCTCATTCAGTTCAGTTCAGTCACTCAGGCTTGTCCAACTCTTTGTGACCCCATGAACTGCAGCATGCCAGGCCTCCCTGTCCATCACCGACTCCCAAAGTCCACCCAAACCCATGTCCATTGAGTTGGTGATGCCATCCAACCATCTCATCCTCTGTCATCCCCTTCTNGTAGCCTGCCAGGCTCCTCTGTCCATGGAATTTTCCAGGCAAGAATACTGGAGCAGGTTGCCATTTCCTCCTCAAGGGGATCTTCCCAACCCAAGGACTGAACCCGCGTCTCCTGCATGGGCAAGCAGATTCTTTACCACTGCGCCAACAAAAATTTTTTTAAATCCTACCCCAAAATCACTAAGTTTCTAAACCAGAGGCAGCGCATATGAACTATGTTCAAGCAGTAACAATGCTACAGCTGTGTGCACAATTTTCCTGCAGAGACCTAGATATGTTACCCCCAACACTGATGATTCCAGATGAGAAACTGGATGCCACTGAAGAGTACTCCCAGGTAGACTGCATGCAAAGAGTGAGGAGGAGGCTCCTCCCCACTCCACCCGCGCAGACACCTACATTTACTGAGCAATTACTAGAGATGGAATCACTCTGGACTGCGCCACTGCCAAGAGCTCTGCAAACAGCAGAGCTGTCCACACAAGGCCTGCTCCACTCTGCTCACCTTGGTAAACAGCAGTGCCTGGCGAATGGCAGACAGTCCATAAATACGCTGCATGATGGGTGAAACACTATTACCCCCACTTTAAAAATAAGAAAATGGGAATTCAGAGAGGCTAAGTAACTTGCCTAATAAATAGCAATTCTTGGAACCTACACCTGCCTGTTTGTAAAAGTTCTACAATACCATGCTCTTTGCCCTGCCTTTAGGAAGGGGTTCTTAATGTCCAGACCTAGACTGACCATATGGCTTTATTATGAGACCCAAGGCAAGTTCAAGGATTTCTAGGGGCAGGCTTTGGGTCCCAAATGGCCAAGAGAGGTATGGTTTCACTTTGAAACCAAGGAACCAAGGGTGCGATCAAGCAACCAGCCTGACAGATCCATACTGGGGCTGACTTTGGGGACAGAATGTGAGCACCTCAAGAGCAGGGAGTTATGTCACAGTCACATGCCTAGCATAATGCCTGGGACACAGGAGGCCTTCAACATAAACAAACACAGACTCTGTTCATTAACAGGTGAATGAAAAGAACTGGGAGAAAAGGGGATGTGGCACCAAAAGCAAAGGGGCTCAGAAAGCCTAGGACTTAAGAAGGGTGAAAATGAAAACTACGCATCATGACTCACCCAGAGATCCCCTAGACCTGTTTTAAAGACATAGAGTTCTTGGGGTGCAGCAGAGCATCATTAGAGATGGGAAAGGGAGGAAAGCCATACATTAATGAACAGCTTTCCCACACCGAAACCCCACATCCTTGATACCACAGGTAACACCAGAGGAAAAAATTGTTCACAGAAGTCAAAATAAGAACCTTTCTGAGTGGTCTTTTGTTTGAGGATAGCTTCATTTGCCGAGATCCCGTATCACTCTGACCCTAGTAGTCCTTCAAGGTTGCTTATTAAGAGGAATAGTCTGCAAACTAACAGTTGGCAGAATCTTTAGTGTGGCACTGCATGATTATAGGCATCACGCTTAAGGCATGATGCATAAATTAAAAAGTCTTTAGTAAGTTCCAGGCCCAAATGATTCATCTATAAGATCTAGCGTATGGCCTGGTTTCTTTAGTGTAAAGACACTCTTGCTCATTTATTTAAAATATTCATCAAAGTTATATTATGGCAAGTGTTTATCTCTTTTGAAAAATAGAAAAGGCATAAAGTTCTAAGTCATCACCAACTTTTTCCATTTTTAAACTGAAGAAAATAGCTAATGAACTCAAAAAAATACTTGAAGGGTTCAGGTTAATAGATGAGTTTCAACATATATGACAATAGCAAGGAAAAATATTAAGAAGTACCCTTCTTGAGAATAAATTTACTTCTGAAATAATTAATATACATTTATACCTAGAATTTTCTCCATAGTTCAATCTAGTCCCCTCAAGTTAAACACACACTGTGAAGGAGTTATACTACTGTAGAAAGCAATGTTTTTTTCCCTTATTAAAAATGAGTTTCAGCTAAGTTTCTCAAAATCAAGTCAAACGGAAAGGCTACAATCAACCCAACTTTTATGTTGCTATCATATAGCTATTTAAAACGTCTTCAAATATCACACTAAAATTGGCTGGTCAAGTGCATGATGAATGTTTTCAAAATAGCACACAGTGAGGCATAAGACCCCAAGACTTCAAATGAACAAACTATGCTAGTTTTCAAAACTGGCAAAAAATGCTAAACAATCTAGAGATTCTGGCCAAGGAACACTGAAGAGCTGGCGCCCATAACTCATTGGCGATGTACGCGGATCTTATTCTTCTGGCAGGTCCCACACTAAAAGTGAAACCGGATCATCCAATTTCCAGTCAACAGATCCTTGAAACAAACGAAAACGGTAAACAAAAATCACCACCTGAATTCATTTTAGGGAAAACATAAATCTGTAAAAAGATCCATCTTTTTCCCACCGGAGTCCTGCAAGCCGCTGGCTCTCAACCTTCTTGGGGTCAAGCTTGGTCTGAATTCGTGTTAGGACACGTCCCCCACCTCCGTCTGCACTTGGGCACACGGGTTTCAAAGCTCTCCAATGAAGGCGCAAAAGCGATGAAGAGAGTCCGCGGCCACCCTCGCAGAAACTGGGTTTGCCCAGAAAACACTGAAGGACTTCTAGAGGGACTCGAACAGAGAGGAAGGGCTGACACACAGGAGGGGAAACTGAATCAGAAAACAATCGGAAAATCAAGGTGACCGAGACACCCGGTGGCCTCGCTCCCCAGACCCTCTCTCCGCCGGCGAGACTTCCCCACTCCAACCGGAGGTACCTGTCACTGGTCTTGTAGCTGCAGCACACGCGCCGCTCTCATCCCCTTTCCAGCCCATGCCAGGGGCCGCGCTCTGTCCGCGACGGCACCTGCGACAGCGACGGGGCGGGGCAGGACAGCGGCGCAGGCGGCAGCAGCTGCGCCAGTGAGCGGCCGACACGCGCCTTTCCCGCGGCGCTGCTCACAAGCCGGCCTCGCAAACGAGAGACCAGCCGCCGACCGCCCTTTACTTCCGCTTCCTACTGGCTAGCTCCGGAGGACTTCCGGCTACAGAGTCGAGGCCGGGGCCGCCCAGAGCGCCCCGCTACTGCCATCTTACTTCCGAACAGGTTCTGCCTATCTCCTTGCTTCCGGAGGATCCGTTTGGTTCGGGAGGCGCTGTTCTTTGAGGTTTGTGAACATGTAAGGGGAAGACAACTGAGACACAAAAGCTTTACGACACGAAGAGACTGGATAGAACACACTTCCTTAAACTCGTCCATTAAAAGCACTGTTGCACCGTAAAGGACCAAACGACTTAATGTTTCTGAGTTTCTTAGACTTTATCTCAAACTATCTTGGACAGCTTCCGTTCCAGGGAGCAGAGAAAAAAAATTTTCTTTTTAATTTCATGAGACGTTTTTGCTTATTTTTGTATGGGCAGTAGCAGCTTAATCTGCAAGGGTTACTTTGTCCTTTGAATTACTTTTGGGCAAATATAAATTACTATGTAAAATACTTTTAGAATCATGACACTGGGCAGGTCATTTTAGCCACCCAGAAATGAGTCTTTGGGGGATATATTTTAACTAATAAAGTGAGCTAAAAAACCAAACATTTTTGTAAGTACCTAAATAAAAAGTGTAAAATTTTAACTGACTTACGGTTATATGGCACAAACAGTCCTTCCCTTGAGAGTGGCAGAACAAGTAGTAAAAAACACTTGCCTTAATCTGATACCTATATGTCTGTACTGTACTTAAGAACTGTAGCTGACTGTTGGGGTTTCTGTTCCTTCCTAGACTAAAAGAAGTTCAAAAAAGTTTAAGGAATGGAAATGATTGTTTCAAAATGTATTTCTTCAGAGAGACTTTGTGTTAGCAGTTTTCCACTGTGTATTTTATATGCCCTTAAAGTCACTTCAAGTGATAATTTCATTAAAAATGAATTGTTTAACCACAATACAGAGTTTTTCACTCGTTTTAACTTGATTGTCTGCTATTGATGCATGAATAACGCTGAAAACTGAACACCAGTACTTGCTTAGTAATAGTGTACAACTAACTGTTGTATGCTATACTAACTGTTGTATGCTGTACTAACACCATAATGCTAAATGTTAGTATTATTTGTGGAAATAATACGAATACATTATTACTAACTAAAGTACATAGTTTACATCACAGTTCACTCTTGATGTTGTACTATCTTACGTGTTTTCACAAATGCACACATAATCATCATTGCAGTTTCATGCAGAATAGTTTCATCCCTCTAATAATCCCCTGTGCTTCACCTCTCCCCTGAAATCCTGGCAACCACTGGTCTTATCAGCATCTACTATGACTGAACAGTATGAAAAGGCAAAACGACAGGACACTGAAAGATGAACTCCCCAACTCGGTAGGTGCCCTATATGCTACTGGAGACCAGTGGAGAACTAACTCCAGAAAAAATGAGGAAATGGAGCCAAAGCAAAAACAACACCCAGTTGTGAATATGACTGCTGATGGAGGTAAAGTCTGATGCTGTAAAAAGGAATATTGCAAGGAATGTTAGGTCCATGAATCAACCCAAAGTGGAAGTGGTCAAACGAGATGGCAAGAGTGAATGTCAACATTTTAGGGATCAGCAACTAAAATGGACTGGAATGGGTAAATTTAACTCAGATGACTGTTATATCTACTACTGTGGGCAAGAATCCCTTAGAAGAAATGGAGGAGCCATCATAGTCAACAAAAGAGTCCAGAATGCAATACGTGGATGCAATCTCAAAAACGACAGAATGATCTCTGTTCGTTTCCAAGGCAAACCATTCAATATCACAGTAATACAACTCTATGCCGCAACCAGTAACACTGAAGAAGCTGAAGTTGAACGGTTCTATGAAGACCTACAAGATCTTTTAGAACTAACACCCCCAAAAGATNGTTTCCATACAAATTGTGAAATTAGTTCAATTCTGTGAAAAATACCATTGGTATCTTGATAGGGATTGTGTTGAATCTATAGATTGCTTTGAGTAGTATACTCATTTTCACTACATTGATTTTTCCAAAGCACAAACATGGTATATTTCTCCATCTATTTATGTCACCTTTGATATCTTTCATCAGTGTTTTATACTTTTCTATATATAGGTCTTTGCTTCTTTAGGTAAATTTATTCCTAAGTATTTATTCTTTTTGTTGCAATGGTAAATGGGATTCTTTCCTTAATTTCTCTGTATGTTTCTTCACTGTTAGTGTATAGGAATGCAAGGGATTTCTGTGTATTAAATTTATATACTGAAACTTTAGTACATTTATTGATTAGCTCCAGTGACTTTCTGGTAGTATCTTTAGGGTTTCCATGTAGAGGATTATGTCATCTGCAAACAGTGAGAGTTTTAATTCTTCTTTTCAAATCTGCATTCCTTTTGTTTCTTTTTCTTCTCTGATTGCTGTGGCTAGGGCTTCCAAAACTATGTTAAATAGTAGTGTTGAGAGTGAGCACACACCTATGGAAACCTTATCTTTGACAAAGGAGGCAAAAATATACAATGGAGAAAAGAAAATGTCTTTAACAAGTGGTGCTGGGAGGACTGGTCAACCACTTGTAAAAGAATGAAACTAGAACACTTTCTAACACCATACACAAAAATAAATTCAAAATGGATTAAAGATCTAAATGTAAGATCAGAAACTATAAAACTCTTAGAGAAAGACATGGGTAGAAGCCTCTCTGACATAAATCACAGCCAAGATCCTCTATGACCCACCTCCCAGAGTAATGGAAATGAAAGCAAAAATAAACAAATGGGACCTAATTAAACTTAAAAGCTTTGCACAACAAAGGAAACTATAAGCAAGAAGAAAAGGCAGCCTTCAAAATGGGAGAAAATAATAGCAAATAAAATAACTGACAAAGAATTAACCTCCAAAATATACAAGCAGCTCATGCCGCTCAATACCAGAAAATGAATGACCCAATCAAAAGCGAGCCAAAGAACTAAACAGACATTTCTCCAGAGAAGACATCAGAGAAGTTCAGTTCAGTCACTCAGTTGAGCCTGACTCTTTGCGACCCCATGGATGGCAGCACACCAGGCTTTCCTGTCCTTCACCAACTCCCAGAGTTTACTCAAACTCATGTCCATTGAGTCAGTGATGCCATCCAACCACCTCATTCTCTGTCACTCCCTTCTCCTGCCTTCAATCTTTCCCAGCATCTGGGTCTTTTCCAATGAATCAGCTCTTTGCATTAGGTGGCCAAAGTATTGGAGCTTCAGCTTTAGCATCAGTCCATCCAATGAATGTTCAGGNTGAAAGGAAAGTTATGACCAATCTAGATAGCATATTGAAAAGCAGAGACATTACTTTGCCAACAAAGGTCCGTCTAGTCAAGGCTGTGGTTTTTCCAGTGGTCATGTATGGATGTGAGAGTTGGACTGTGAAGAAAGCTGAGCCCGAAGAATTGATGCTTTTGAACTGTGGTGTTGGAGAAGACTCTTGAGAGTCCCTTGGACTGCAAGGAGATCCAACCAGTCCATTCTAAAGGAGATCAGTCCTGGGTGTTCATTGGAAGGACAGATGCTAAAGCTGAAACTCCAGTACTTTGGCCACCTCATGTGAAGGGTTGACTCATTGGAAAAGACTTTGATGCTGGGAGGGAATTGTGGCAGGAGAAGAAAGGGATGACAGAGGATGAGATCGCATCACTGACTCGATGAACATGAGTTTGAGTGAGCTCTGGGAGCTGATGATGGACAGGGAGGCCTGGCGTGCTGCAATTCACGGGATCGCAAACAGTCGGACACGACTGAGTGACTGAACTGAACTAAGGGGATCAGATGCCATGATCTTAGTTTTCTCCATGGGATCTTCAGGAGATCTTGATTCAGGGTTCAGACTCGTGTCTCTTATCTCCTGCATTGGCAGGTGGATTCTTTACCACTAGCACCACCTGAGGAAAAAAAAAAAACAGAGCTTCAAATTTTTTAATATTCTGGAGGGATTACATTTTGCTAAGCATAAATATTTGTTTCAAAAAAATTGAGACCAACCTGGAATCTCATGTAGAATAGAAAGTTATTTAAGAAATATCTGTTTTTATCGTTCACTGAGGTTATGAAGCCAGTTAATTCCAATTCTGAAAAGTTCATCATATTAAGAAAATACAAACATTTTCTGTATTAGTGCTTATATGAAATGAAGGATCTCATTGAGTACTAATTCATATATAAAGAGTGCTAGAGTTCTAAGATGTTGCAATAATTGCATATGAATGAGAATTCGATCTTCGGATCTGGTTGATAAAATGAAAGAATTTACAGGATTTGTTTCTAATGCAGTTTACAAACGTTTTCCCACCTGTGACATCATCCAAATTGAGACCAATTAATTTTTTAAAAGTAAGCTATCAGTCAAGTTGTTTTGATAATATGAGAAAGAACTGAACACCGTGCTGATGAGCTTCCCTGGTGGCTCAGTGGGTAAAGAATCTGCCTGCAGGAGACCAGGTTCGATTCCTGGGTTGGGAAGATTCCCTGGAGAAGGAAATAGCAACTCACTCCAGTATTCTTACTTGGAAAATCCCATGGACAGAGGAGCCTGGTGGGCCATAGTCCATGGGGCCACAAGAGTCGGACATGACTTAGGGCCTAAACCACCACCACCGTGCTGACAGAGAACAGTGAAACTCAGAGTCAGTCGGTCTCAAACTGTGGTTTCAGAGAAGCAGCAGCAGCATCATCACCTGAAAACTTGTTTGAAATGCAAATTTTCATGCTCCAACTAAGACCTACTGCATCAAAAATTCTGTGTGGGCATTTCTAAGTCTTCGTATCCATTCTAGGTGATCTAATGGGTCCTTCCAAAACTCCCAGAGATTTTGATTCTTTTGGAGAGGTTCTGTTCTTTCTGATCTTGGTATCCTACCAAACATGTCACGAACCTCCACAATTTTCAGTGTCTTTGGTGGGTTTTTGTTTGTTTTTGTTTTGTGGGGCTTCTGTTATTTTGTTTTTGATTACTTCTTTGTTTTTTGGCTTCAAGATGGCCTTTCAAATAATGCTTTTGAGAGACCTAGAAACTTACTAACAGATCCCATTGTTCCCTCATCCCCAGCAGGACTCATTCCAGCTCTGCTTCCTGATCCCAGTCCAATCATTTCTCCCTGAGGAGATCCCCTCTTCCCCATGGCCATGCCCATGAGTCATGTGTGTGAGTGATGGCAGAGGTCAGGAAGCTATGAGACTGCATGGAGAGGACCTCCCAGAAAGTGTAAGACATGAACTCTCTTCTTCCACTTGGGGCTGAAGGAAGGTGAGAGCCCGAGTGTTTCCATACCTGCTGATAGGAAAATAATAGTTAGGTTTTTTAAAACATCTGCTAGAAGGTGAGGAGAATAAGCCAGTGTCATAGACTTGATGGTACTAAGTCTAAAAAAGAGAAGAGCCTTGGGAAGTAATTTGGAGGGGGCACTGTGCTGTTAATACAGTGGCTTCATGTTACATGTAAAACCCAGGAATTTCAACAACCAAGCATAGAACTTGCTTTCTGAGACAAGAAACAGGATACTTAAAATCACTAAAAGTGCTACACATAATCTCTCACCTACTTAATACATTATTTGGCAACATTCACTGAGCATGTGCTGTTATCAGAGTTGCTGTTCCAATTTCTGAGGTTACTAAGACACTGAAATCATGATATAGTTGGTTTAGGGGAGAAGCTGAAAAAGGAAACAAATGATGATAAATATTATTAGGGTATGCTTTAAATGTTTAAAGAAACTTGAGCAATCGGATTTTTTTCTGCAAAGGAGAAATGGTGATAGGAGTGACAGAAAGGGTAAGGCGGGCTTTTCTAAGGTTGAGATGAGAGGGTAGGGAAGAAAATTCCAGGAAACAAAGATGGAAATAAATAAATCTGTTATCATGTTTAAGACTATAATCCACTAAAGAGTAAGTTGTTCATTAGAGGTGGAGATATTGATTAGAAAGGCATACGGAGGTTATGTTTTATAGCCCTGTATGACAAGCTTAATTGCATGTACAAGTGTAAGTATGTGTGTTTCTACCCTGCTACCCTGACTTGATCCACAAAATATTGGATGTGGCTTCTAAGGGGCTCTGGTGAGCATCACTATAAGAGGTGAGAGGGGGAAGTGATTGGGTCAGCATTTAGAAAGGTCTCATGGACAGCTTTGTAGAGGGAAGAATGAAGTGAAAGCAAATTGAAGTGAAAAATAAGAAGAGAGTGATCGCTGATCAATAATGGAATGCATGAAGTCAGGTGGGAGAGAGTAGGGGCTGAGATGAGGCAGGGGGAGAGAACACTTGACCCTCACCTGTCACCTCTATCTCTCACCCTGAGAGTTCTCTTCACCTTTGTTCGTATTTCCTCCCTTGCCCCACCATCTTTCCATCTCTCCTTCCTTCACTCATTTTATTCCCTTATTTTCCTTCCTTATAGTTTGCTTCCTTCCTTTAGAGTTTTCATCTATTTCCATGTTTTCAACATTTTTTTCTGTTCTACCCTTGGATTCAATATCATTTTCTGGAATTGCTGTCCTTTCAGAAGAGTTCTAGTCTTCAAGCAATATATTCATCATTTGTTTCTCCACTAGTGAAGTAGTTACTCCTCTGACTCTTGTATCTACCTGTGATCTGGGGGGCCTTACCCAGTAAGGAGCCACTTACAGTTGGAGATGGGAGAAATGAAATATCCCAGGCTGCAACTGTGTGCAGAGGCTCCCCTTCCAGGACCTGCACATACAATGATTCTGGGAAAGATTGAAAGTAAAAGAAGAAGTGGGCGGCAGAGGATGAGATGGTTAGCACTACCGACTCAATGGACATGAATTTGAGCAAACTCCGGGAAATAGTGGAGGACAACGAAGCCTGGCATGCTGCAGTCCACACGGTCACAAAGAGTTGGACACAACTTAGCAACTGAACAACAAAAGCAGTTAACATCGGGTACCTGTCATGTACTATGAGCAAGGATACAAATTCTGAAATCAAGACCTATGTCTGTAACACAGTAGCTTCAATAGTGGAGGAAAATCATAGACAAATGAAATGTTTGTTAACGTTATGATGTGTTAACTGTTGCATTAAAAGCTACTGGTACAAAAATGTATTGATATTAAAGACTGGAGAAAGGGAGGAGGCCTTCAGAGTAGGAGACTATACAGAGGAGACTGATTACCATTTACTATTCCAGATACTGCTCCATGAAATTTATGTATTATTTTATTTAATTCCCTAGACAATTCATAGGGAAAACATGTTCTTATAGATGTAGAACCTAGGACTCAGATTAAGTAACTTGCAGAAGGTCAAATCTCAAGGATGTAGAAGCTTGGAATTTTGACTGTTTCTATTGGACTCCAAGTGTCTTGCTACCACTATGTTACACTGAATATTTGAAAGACAGGTTGCACATGTCTTTTGACAGCTTTAAGCTATTTCATGAATATGTATTCCAGCACCAATTAGTGAACCGTTTAGAGAAAGACTACTTAGATCAGCACTTGGTATTATGATATGCACATGAGAATGTCCGTCTTCTGGACTTGGACAAATCATTTTGAGCCCCTGAGCACTTGAAGGGTAAGCAGCAATTTCAGACAGAGGTCTGTCATTTGTGTTCCTTAGGTGTATNTGTCATCTACGCTGTGCCGAGAGGAAAGATGTATATTCTCGTATGTGAAATAGATCACCAGTCCAGGTTCGATGCATGAGACAGGGCACTCAGGGCCAGTGCACTGGGACAACACTGAGGGATGGGATGGGGAGGGAGGTGGGACGGGGAGGTCAGGATGGGGGACACATGTACACCCATGGCTGATTCATGTCAATATATGGCAAAAAAAACACTACAATATTGTAAAGTAATTAGCCTTCAATTAAAATTAATTAATTAATTTACAAAAAGAGTGCATTCCTCGAGAGGAGAAATATATAAAGTAGAATATACAAGGGCTTCCTTACGGAAAACCAAATCAGAGTAACAATGAATTAATCCAGGTAATTTAATTAGTTGCTGTGGAGACACAAGAGACCCAGTTTCAGTCCTTGGGTCAGGAAGATCTCTGAGAGGGGGAAATTGAAACCCACTTCAGTATTATTGTTTGAAAAATTCCATGGACAGAGGAGACTGGTGGAGTGAGCCTACAGGGTCCCAATGAGTGGGACACGACTTAGTGACTGAACAACAACAGATAATGCTACAGTTATTAACATCCGATAGTCAAGGAGGCAGATAAGACCTATTTCCTTCCCTAGCATTGACCAGGCTATTTTGACAAGAAGCTGGAGTTTAAAATGTGCTAAAACTCAATACTTGGAGGAATTAGTGTTTTTAAAATCTCTTCTATGTGGGAAAAATCAGAGCTCACCAGTTTTTGGTTTTTTTTTTTAACAAATCTGAGAGATTACATTTTGCTAGCTATAAAGATTTGTAGCAAGGAATTCGGACCAACCTGAAATCTAAAGTAGAATAGGAAACTCTAAGAAACACAGTTTTTACTGTACACTAGGATTATGAAGCCAGTTAATTACACTTATAAACAGTTCATCATAAGATGGTGTATATACATCCTGTACTATTACTTTTATGAAAGGATGGATCTTACTGAATAATAATTCCTGTATAAAGAATACTAGAATATTACAGATGGCTCAGTATAATTGGATATGGATGGGAAATCAACCTTCAAATCTGGTTGAGAAAATAAAAGAATTTTCAAGGTTTGTTTCCAATGTAGTAAACAAACATTTTTCCACCTACGGCATTGTGCAAGTTAAGATCAATTAATTCTAGCATTGAAACATGTATATTCCCATATGTGAAATAGATCACCAGTCCAGGTTTGATGCATGAGACTGGGTACTCAGGGCTGGTGCACTGGGATGACCCTGAGGGATGGGTTGGGGACGGAGGTGGGAGGGGGGTTCAGGATGGGGAACACATGTACACCCATGGCTGATTCAAGTGAATGTATGGCAAAAACCACTACAATATTGTAAAGTAATTAGCCTCCAATTAAAATAAATTAATTTTAAAAGATCAATTAATTATTTGTAAAAAAAAGAAACAATCAAATCTGTTGTCTTTAATGACACTGTGAAAAAGAACTGTCCATTGTACTGACAACGAGCTTCCCTGGTGGCTTAGATGGTAAAGTGTCTGCCTACAATCTGGGAGACCCAGGTTCAATCCCTGGGTTGGGAAGAGCCCCTGGAAAAGGAAGTGGCAACCCATTCCAGACTCTTGCCTGGAAAATCCCATAGATGGAGGAGCCTGGTGGGCTACAGTCCATGGGATTGCAAAGAGTCGGACACAACTGGACGACTTCACTTTCTTTTCTTTCTTTATTGTGCTGACAAGAGCAGTAGAACTCAAAGTTGGTGGTTCTCAAAACTGTGGCCCAAACAAACAGCATTAACATCATCTGAAAACTTGTTAGAAATGCGAATTCTCTGACTCAACCCAAGACCTACAAAAGGAAGAATTCTTCATGGGTTTTCTGAGTTTTAACATTCCCTCCAGATAATTCTAATGGATGTTCAAGTATGTGAATGAATGAACTGTGAAATGGGTCTTTCCAAAAATCCCAGAAATTTTGTTTATTTTGGAGAAACTCTGGCCTTTCTGATCCTCATCTCCTAATCCTACATGTTATGAATCTCTACAGTTTTCAGTATTCTTGGTGGGAATTTTTTTTCTTTTGTTGTTTTGTGTAAGTTTTTGTTGTTGTTTTTGGTTTCTTTGTCTTCTGGCCCAAGGAGAATTTTCCAATAGTAAGTCTTTCTAAAAGACTTTGGAACTTTGAAACAACTCTCATTGTTCCCTTTTACCCAGCAGGAATCATTCCAGCTCTGCTTCCTGAGCCCAGTCCAATCATTTTTCCCTGAGGATATACTCTCTTCCCTAGGGTCATGCCTCTGGGTCCTGTATGTGAGGGATGGACAGAGAACAGGGAGCCATGGGGCTACATAAGGAGGATCCCACCAAAAGATGTAAGACCTCAACTCTCTTCCCCCATTCAGGGCTGAGGGGAGGTGAGAGCCTGAGGGCTTTCCACACAAGCATATAAGTCAATGGTAGTTAGGTTTTTGGAAACACCAGCTGAAGAATAAACATGTGACATAGTAGCTCAGTTGGTAAAGAATCTACCTGCAATGCAGGAGACCCCAGTTTTATTCCTGGGTCTGGAAGATGCACTGGAGAAGGGATAGACTACCCCACTCCAGTATTCTTGGGTTTCCCTTGTGGCTCAGCTGGGAAAGAATCCACCTGTAATGAGGGAGACCTGGATTCGATCCCTAGGTTGGAAAGATCCCCTGGAGAAGGGAATGGCTACTCAATCTAGTATTCTGGCATGGAGAATTCCAGGGTTTGTATAGTACATGGGGTTGCAAAGAGTCGGACATGACTGAGCGATTTTCATTTTCACTTCACTTTCACATAGACTTGATTGTCTAATGTTGGAAGAGAGCTTTGGGAAGTAATTTGGGTGGATATACTGTTAAAATAACTGCTTCAGGTTCCATGTAAACCCAGTAATTTTAGCAACCAAGTATAGCACTGCCCTTGTAATATAGGAAACAGAGGATAAGTAAGTTCACTTTAAATACCTCCACATAATCCATTACCTACTTAATACAGTATTTGGCAACATTCACTGAGCATGTGTTGTTACCACAGTTTCTGTTCCAAGTTCTGGGGTTACTAAAATATTGAAATTATGATACAGTTGGTTGAGGGGAGAAACTGGAAAAATGAATGATGGTAAATATATAACAGAAGTATTTTTGAAATGTTATAAGAACCCTGATAATGGGGAATTTGTTCTGCATGGGAGAAATGGTGATAGGAGTAACAAAGGGTGACATTTGAATGGGCTTTTCTAGATTTGAGAAAGTCAGATCAGAATTCTGGGAAACCAAAATGGCAATAAACAAATAAAATATTTAATAACCTATTGAAAAGCTTGTGGTTCATTGGAGTTATAGATGCTGATTAGGAAGGCAGATGAAGATTACATTTCATAGTCTGTATGACATGCTGAATTGCACACACTTCTATATGTGTTTCTACCCTGACTTGTTCCGCAGGGTATTGGATGTGGCTCCTAAGGGGCTCTGGTGGAATCACTACAAGAATTAATGTGAGAAGGAAATTGATCAGATCAGCATTTAGAAAGATCTCAGGTACAGCTGTGTAGAAGGTGTACTGGAGGAAGAGAAGATGAAAGTGAAAAATAAGAAGGGAGTGATCTCTAACGGATAATGGATCTGGGGAATCAGGTGAGAGCGAGTGGAGACTAAGAGGAAGTGGAAGGGGAGGGGAGGGCACATATTCTATCTCTCACCTTCCGAAAGTCTTTCTTCACCTTTGGTCCCAATTTCTTCTTTGCCCTTTCATCTTTCCATTCCTCTTCCTTCACTCATTCTATTTCTACATTTTCCTTCCTTTTAAATTTCTTCTTCCATTAAATTCTTCACCTATTTCCATTTCTTCTCCTTCAATAATTTTTTTTTTCTCTTCTATTGGATTGGATTCGACAGCTTCTGAAATTGCTGTCTTTTCAGAAGAGCTGTAAGTCTCCTCTTCAAACAATATATTCATCTATGTCTGTACTAATTAGTTACCTTTCTGCCACTTGACTCCACCTATGTTCTGGGTAAGCTGAGCCTCACTCAGTTAGGGGTTACCTACTGTGGAGGATGGGGAAAAATGAAGTGTCCCAGGTGCGCAGCTGTGGCCAGAGGTTCTCCTTCATGGACCCGCATATTTCACTCATGCTAGAGTTAATACCAGGTACTTATTAGTTACTAACAGCAAGGATGAGCGCTGCAGGGTGCAAATAAATTCTGAAATGAAGATTGTATCCGTAGCACATTTTTGTTGAATTGTAGAAGAAAAACATAGACACATGAAAAAGTTCATTAACATTATTATCTGTTAACTGTTGCATGAAAGAAAAATGATTGGTACAAAAATGTATTAGAGACTGGAAAAGGGAGAATATCGTAAGTGTAGGAGACTACACGGAGGAGAGTGATTACCATTTATTATTTTACACACTGTTCTAGAAAACTTATGTATTGTTTTATTCAAGCTCCTAGACAAATTTACAGACAAAATATTTCCTTACAGAGATGAAATCTGAGACTCAGATAAGAAATTTACTCAAGGTCAAATCTCAGAGAAATATAGTTATGAACTTCGGTTCTGTTGGGCTCTGTGTGTCTTCCCACCACTCTATTACCACTGAATCTTTGAAAAGCAGGTTGCATGTGTCTCTAGATCAATTTAAGGTATCTTGTGAATGTGTATTCCAGTATCAGCTCTCCAAAGACAAGATCATTTATATCAGCCCAGGGTGTCCTTTGTCTGGACTTGGACAATTGCTTTGAGTCACTGAGGACTAGAATGGCACATAGTAACTTTATACATCTCTGTTTGTGGTGTGTTTTCTTTAGGTGTATGGAGAAGATAGCATGGATTCAGGGAACCACACATGGGTGTCAGAGTTTGTCTTCCTGGGGCTCTCACAGACTCAGGGGCTCCAGCTTTTCTTGTTCCTGGTGTTACTGCTTGTCTACACCACCACTGTCATGGGAAACCTCCTCATCATAGTCATGGTGACCTCTGATTCCAGGCTCCACACACCCATGTATTTCCTGCTGCGAAATCTGGCTGTTTTAGATCTCCATTTCTCCTCAGTCACTGCCCCAAAGATGCTGGTGGACTTCCTTGCTGAGAAGAAGACCATCTCCTACCATGGCTGCATGGCCCAGATATTCTTCTTCCACCTCTTGGGAGGTGGGACTGTCTTCTTCCTCTCAGTGATGGCCTATGACCGCTACATAGCCATCTCCCAGCCTCTCCACTACATCACCATCATGAACACTCGAGTGTGTGTGGGGCTAGTGGTGGCTGCCTGGGTAGGAGGCTTTGTCCACTCCATTGTCCAGCTTGTTTTGGTGCTTCTTTTTGTGGCCCCAACACCTTGGATAACTTCTACTGTGACATTCCACAAGTGCTGAGACTTGCCTGCACAGACACCTCCCTCCTGGAGTTCCTTATGATCTCCAACAGTGGGATGCTGGTCCTCATCTGGTTCCTCCTCCTTCTGATCTCTTATACTGTCATCCTGGTGATGCTGAGGTTCCACTCAGGGCAGGCAAGGAGGAAGGCAGCTTCCACCTGCACCACCCACATCATTGTTGTGTCTATGATCTTCATTCCTAGTATCTATATCTATGCCCGACCCTTCACTTCCTTCCCCATGGACAAAGCTGTGTCTATCAGCTACATCGTCTTGACCCCCATGCTCAACCCCATCATTTACGCACTGAGGAATCAGGAGATGCAGGCAACCATGAAGAGATTAGGCAAGCGCCTAGTGATTTCCAGCAGGAAGTGAACTGAAGATAGATTGATTTTAAATGAGAAATATTTTCTCTGAACTGTTTTCCCATGTGAAAAGTGGAGAAAAGATTTTATTGATGTGGCAACTGAGATTAAAGTAATATTTCTATGGACCTCCTCCTGTATCAGGTATTGTGTTAGGCACTTTCATACTTCTATGTTATTCTCAGAAAACTGACAGTGGATATGCTATTATTATATTAAACAGTTTTGCCCACCCCTGGTGCCTCAATGGTAAAGAATGTGCTTGCCAATGCAAGAAACATGAGTTCAATCCCTCAGTCAGAAAGATCCCCTGGAGAAGGAAATAGCAACCCACTCCATTATTCTTGACTGGGAAATACCATGGACAGAAGAGCCTGGTGGGCTAGAGTCCTTGGTGTCCCAAAGAGTTGGATGTGACTTAGCAACTAAATGAACAAAAGAGTTTTACAAACGGGAAAACTCAGAGAGAAGTGACTTGTTCAATAATGCGGAGCAAGTCAGGTGAAGAGCTGGGCTAGGGGGCAGTTTCTCTGACTCCAAGTTTCGAGGCAGAGGATATGGGTAGAATCTGAAACTCAGGGTCTCAGACAATCACAAAGGAAAACTTAAGAGAGTTCCTCTTCTATGGATAAATATCTGTGATGAATGCTCCATATTTTCATCTCAGCTCTGAAGCAATCACATTTGTTCTGCTCTCTGTCTCTCTACCTCAATCTCACTGTGGTATTTTGGAAGTGATCTCACTAGTAACATTGTCTAAAAATTCCCATAAGGGTATTTTCCCTTTGGATTTGTTCCTTTTCTACCAAATACTCTTTGGATAATATGGAAACTATTCTACTTTCTGAACCAAATCCTTATATCATTTGTATCATGTGACTAAGAAGAGGATGCTCTAGAACGGTTGGGGAACCAAGGCCAGAGAGAGCAGGACCATGTCTATTAGTGGTCCTGGTCTGAGGTATGGCTTCAGGCCAAGGCTGCTGCCTCATGGGGTTTTTGCCTTTCTCTTTGACTTCCTACCCTGGAATGAGGGCTTCTTGAAGGGTGGGGGCGGTACTTTATTCATCTTTAAATCCTCACAGGACCTAGACATTATCCTATTCAAATAGGCATTTCTACTTTTTCTTGCATCCTGTTCTTTCCCTGTGAAGTTCAAATCTTCTTTTAATCTCTGTATAAAGTGAGGTGAAATTTGCTCAGTCATGTCCAACTTTTTGCGACCCCATGGACTATACAGTACCTGGCCTTCTCCAGGCCAGAATACTGGAGTGGTTAGCTGTTCCCTTCTCCAGGGGATTGTCCCAACCCAGGGATCAAACCCAGTTCTCCCACATTGCAAGCAGATTCTTTACCAGCGGAGTTCCTAGGGGNCCATGGACTATACAGTACCTGGCCTTCTCCAGGCCAGAATACTGGAGTGGTTAGCTGTTCCCTTCTCCAGGGGATTGTCCCAACCCAGGGATCAAACCCAGTTCTCCCACATTGCAAGCAGATTCTTTACCAGCGGAGTTCCTAGGGGAGCTCCACATCTCTGTATAACTTGTATTTATTTACCCCATTTCACTGAAGTATGTTTTTCTTCATTAAAGTCTTGGGCAATGTACAACATTGCTCCAAAGTTAAGATAATAGAAAGCTTTTTTGTTTCCCCTTCCTTCCCAGCAACCATCCCATGCAGGAAATAAAAGTTACAGACTCTTCAAGCCATTATGGCAGCTCTGAATTAATCCTTTCTTCCCTTATACTTCCCTATCCCATTTCACACATTTCTCCCCATTTGCAGTGAGTGTTTGGGGATGACAGGAGAGAAAATGAACTCTGTCATGTTTGATCTGGGAGGTCCCACAGAACAGTGCTTTCCCATTCACGCTAAGGTCCTTTAAATATTTGACAGTACTTCTCTCATCCTCTAATTTGTCTCTTTTCCAGATGCAGCATCTACATTTCTTCAATTATTCCTATTGTGACAAGTTTCCTGATTCCAACAACCTGACCATTTCCTCTGTATTTACTCTCATATGATCACATGGCTCATAAAATGTGATGCTCAGCACAGGACACACAGCTATATGGGGGCTGTGAACTCTTTTGGACACTATGATAGCCCTCTTTGAAATATACACCCACCATAAGGATGCTTTTGATTCCAAGTAGCAACATAACCAAATCACAGTGGCTTAAAGAATGAGGAGATTATCTCACTTAGAAAGATTAGAGAATAGACAATTCTATAGTTGGTTAATTCGTCAACTCCAACACTTTAGAATCTGGTTTGGCTGCTCTACAATTCCCTGTCTTTCCCTTTATGATGGCAATATGACTCCCAAAACTTCAGTCGTTGTATAGTTTTAGTTTTTTTTAATTGAAGGATAATGGTTTTATAGAATTTTGTGGTTTTCTGTCATACATCAACAAGAATCAGTCATAGGTACACCATGTCCCCTCATTCCTGGACTTCCCTCCCATCTCCCTCCCCAACCTACCCTTCAGCCTGTTGCAGAGTCCCTGTTTGAGTTCCCTGAGTCATACAGCAAATTCCCATTGGCTGTGTAGTTCACATATGGTATTGTAAATTTCTACGTCACTCTCTCCATACATTTCCCCTTCTCCCTCCTTTCTTCCCACTGCGTCCATAGGTCTATTCTATGTCTGTTTCTCCATTACTGCCCTGAAAATAAATTCATCAGGGCCGTCTCTACCTATTCTATGTATGTGTGTCAGTATATGATAGCTATATTTCTCTCTCTGACTAACTTCATTCTGAACAACAGGCTCTATTTTCATCCACCTCATTAGAACGCATTCAAATGGGATCCTTTTTATAGCCAAGTAGTATTCCATTATATGTATGTAACACAGCTTCTTTATCCATTCATCTGTTGATGGACATCTAGGTTGCTTCCATGTTCTAGCAATTGTAAAAAGTGCTGCAGTGAACATTGGGATGTATGTGTCTTTTCCAGTTTTTATTTCCTCAGGGGGTAAATGCTTAGGAGTGAGATTTCTGGGTCATATGATGGTTTTTCTCCAAGCTTTTTAAGGAGTCTCCATACCATCTTCCATGTGCCTGTATCAGTTTGCATTCCCACCAACAATGCAAGAACGTTCCCTTTTCTCCACACCCTCTCCAGCATTTATTGTTTGTAGACTTTTTGATGATGGCCATAATGACAGGCCTGAAGTGGTATCTCATTGTAGTTTTTAAAAATTAATTTATTTTTTAATTGAAGGATAATTGCTTTACAGAATTTTGTTATTTTTTTGTCAAACCTCAACATGAATCAGCCATAGGAATACATACATCCCCTCCCCTTTGAACCTCCCTCACAGCTCCCTCCCCATCGCACCCCTCTAGGTTCTTTCTTTGTGTTTAGTCTTCATTAGTTTGATTAGTATGAATTTTGGCTTGTTTTTCCTTGGGTTTATCCCGTATGGGACTCTTTGCACCTCTTGGACTTGATTGACTATTTTCTTTTCCATGTTGGGGAAATTTTCAACTATAATCTCTTCAAAAAATTTCTCATACGGTTTCTTTTCCTCTTTTCTTCTGGGACCCTTATAATTCACATATGGTGCATTTGAAATTGTCCCAAAGGCCTCTGAGACTATCCTCAGTTCTTTTCATTCTTTTTACTATATGTTGCTCTTCCAAAGTTATTTCCAGCATTTTATCTTCCAGCTTACGGATTCATTCTTCTGCTTCAAATATTCTGTTATTGAGTCCTTCTAGAGTATTTTTAATTTCAGTAATTGTGTTGTTTGCCTTGGTATATTCTTTAATTCTTCTATATCTTTGTTAATTGATTCTTGCATCTTCTCCATTTTGTTTTCAAGGTTTTTGATCATGTTTACTATCATTATTCTGAATTCTTTTTCAGGTACTTTGCCTCTTTCCTTTTCATTTATTTGGACTTCTGGGTTTGTAGTTTGTTCCTTCATTTGTGTGGCATTTCTCTGCCTTTTCATTTTTTTTAAACTTATTGTGTTTGTAGTCTCCTTTTCCCAGGCTTCAGGGTTGAATTCTTTCTTCCTTTTAGTTTCTGCCCTCCTAAGGTTGGTCCAGTGGTTTGTGTAAAAATATAGGCTGAGATTTGTGGTGAGTCTTTGTTGTTGTTTTTCCTCTGATGGGCAAGGCTGAGTGAGGTGGTAATCCTGTCTGGTTATGATTTGGTTTGTATTTTTGTTTTGTTTGTTGTTTAGATGAGGCATCCTGCACAGAGTGCTACTGGTGGTTGGGTGATGCTGGGTCTTCTATTCAAATACTTTGCTTTGTGAGAGCTCTCACTATTTGATCCTCCCTAGGGTTAGTTCTCTGGTAGTCTAGGGTCTTGGAGTCAGTGCTTCCACTCCAAAGGCTCAGGGCTTGATCCCTGGTCAGAAACAAAAATTCCACAGGTGGTTTGTTATGGCATTAAGTGAGATTAAAACAAATACCCCAAATCAAGAAACCAAAGATGAACTCCAGACAAATGGCAGTTACAAAATCAGGCAAATAATAATTAAAATAATAGAATATACACATATACACCCATGAACAAAGTCAAAACAGTCCAACAAAAATAAAGAACAGCAGATTGACCTGGCGAACAAAGGAAATAAAATTTATATTTACCAGTTAAGAACAAAACTAACTAAAGCACAAACTGGAAAACAATACTAAAGTCAGATGCCAAGTGGGTAACAAAGCAATGCAAACAAAACTAACAAATATGTTGAGAGGAAAAGACAGAAAAGAAAAAAGAAAGAATAGATATGTAAAGTTAAATAGAGGTAGATGAAGGTTTATGTACATTAAAGATTGACTTAAGGGGAAAAGAATAGTAGGAAAGGCAAACAAAGAAATAAATGTAGAAAAAATATAATAGGTTTAAAAGTTAAAATTATATATTATAAAAAAAAAGAAAAGGGGAAAGAAGGAAGAAGAAAGAAAACAGGAGAAAAAAAGGGAGGGGGGGAAATCCATAGAACTGCAAAAGCCCAATGTAGACGCAGAGGTTTATAACAACAATAAAAAAGGTGACTGAATATACACTTACACATATACACCCATCAGCAAACTCAAAACAGTTCAACAAACATAAAGTACAGTAAATTGACCTGGCAAACAAAGGAAGCCAAAAATTATATCTACTAGTTAAGAACAAAACTAACTGAAGCACAAAAAGGAAAACAAAACTAAAGCAAGGTGTCACTTGAGAATAAAGCAATGAAAATAAAACTAACAAATATGTTGAGAGGAAAGGAAAAAAGAAAGAATAGACACGCATAGTTAAATCGAGGTAGATGAAGATTTATATACATTAAGGATTAATTGCAAAGGGGAAAGAACAGTAGGAAAAGCAAACAAAGGGATAAATTTATATTAAAAAAATAGGCTTAAAAAGTAAAATAAAAAAAGATGGGGAAAAAAAAAATGAAAACTCCTCAGAACTGCAAAAGCCCAACATAGAGGCAGGTTTATAACAACAATACAAAATGTGACTGAGGAAAAAAGAGCTCCAAAGATTAACTAGATTTCATAGTGCCAATAAAATCAACCACTACAACAAAGGAGGAAAGAAAAGGAAAAGAAAAAAAGAAAAAAAAATAGAAAAGAATCTACAGAACAAGTCAAAACATAAGAATAATAAGTGTTTTTCTCGAGTCACTGCTGTCAGAGTCCTTTCCCTTGGTGGGAGTCACAATCCACCTCACCTGCCTAGGATGCCCTCCAACACTGATGATCTCTGGACCTGCTGTGGGGGCAGCTCAGATTTAAATCTGGTCCTTCTCCTCTGTGTTCTTGCCACCAATGTCCACAGCTATGAGAACTAGTGCATTTGTGTGTGTGTGTGTGTGTGTGTGTGTGTGTGTGTGGCAGCTCTAAATGTCTTTTTATATATTCCATAGACACAGTCTTCCTAGTTGATTATGTGGATTTAATCTGCAGCTTGTACAGCTGGTGGGAAGGTTTAGGGTCTTCTTCCTTAGCCACACTGCCCCTGGTTTCAATTGCGGTTTTATTTCCACCTCTGCATGTGGGTTGTCCACTGCTGTTTGCTCCTGAGGCTGCCCTGGAGGACTTGGGGTTTGCCCCTGTGAGGGCCAGGTGTGGAGATGGTGCAGCTGCTTGGGTCATAGGGGTTCTCGCAGCATCAGGTACTCAGGGGGGTTGGCAGCTAGGGAAGAAAGGAATATAGTGCTCTGGAAGGGTATGGCAACCAGTATTGGCCAATACGCTCCAGTATTCTTGCCTGGAGAACCCCACTGACAGAGAAGCCTGGCAGGCTACAGTCTACAGGTTCGCAAAGAGTCAGACACAACAGTCTGTGCACATAGACGCAAGACGTTTTTTTGCCTGAGGCAGCTCTGCCCCAGTGAGGGTTGAACATGAAGTTGGCACAGCTGCTTGGCTTGTGGGGATCCTGGCAGCACCAAGTGTGAAGGGACATGCACTGCTTCTGCCCCAGGAGTTATGGCCCTATCAGTCTTTTTCGAGCCTCATTGTAGCTGGGGATCAGAAGGCCTCTTTGGTCAGTCTTTCTCCGTAACTCTGCCCATTCAGGCACCTAGAGGGCTCCCTTGCCTGGGGTAAATCTCTGTTGTTTGGTGCATCAGGCACTAAAGAGGCACCTGTGTGTGGTCCTAGTCTGTAGTTCTGTGTGTCAGGCATTCAATGGGCCAGGCTGTCTATTGTTCAGATGCTCATGCTGGCATGTGTTGTCTGAGAGGCTATGGTGATGGCTCCACCCCATACGCATGACTCAGTAGTACCGCCTTGCTTTCATGGCTGCCTGGCTTTCCTCCACAGGCATTTCCCACCATAGGCTCCTTCTTCATATTCCCTCGATCCGTCTCTCTCCAGTCAACAGCAGCTCTCACCCTGGAATTGCTCCACAACTCCTAAACTCCAGCTCCCAGCCACTGAGTCTTCTGGTACCTGCATCCCTGTCAGGGTATGTCTGATTCTCATTCCATTTAGGCTGCTGCAGATCAGCTATTTCACTCTCAGCCTGAAATGTTTCTCCTCTGACTCAGACAATTGCCCTGATGTGGGGATCGGACCTCTGCTTCAGTTCCCCCATCCGCTGAGGGCAGGTCCAGCTGTATGAACACTCCAGTTTTTCCCCTTGGTTTTTTCATCCTACCTAGTGTTGCATGGTTCTATATATTCTTTTCCATTGGTCAGGTACTCCTGTCTGTTCCCAGCTGATGTTCTGCAGGCACTTCTGTGTCTGAAGGGGTATACTTGATGTATCCGTGGAGAGAGATGTACTCAACGTCCTCCTACTCCTTCACCATCTTTTTCCAATCTCCTCATTGTAGTTTTGATTTGCCTCTCTCTAATAGTGAGTGATGCTGAGCATCTTTTCATGTGCTTGCTAGCCATCTGTATGTCTTCTTTGGAGAAGTGTTTCTTCAGGCCTCTTCCCCACTTTTTGATTGGGTTTTTTGCTTTCCTGGTATTGAGTTGTATGAGCTGCTTGTATATCTTGGAAATGAATTCTTTATCAGCTGTCTCCTTTGCTATTATTTTCCCCCATTTTGAGGGTTGTCCTGACACTTTGTTTGAAGTTTCCTTTGCTGTGCAAAAGCTTTTAAGTTTTATTAGGTCCCACTTGTTTATTTTTTTTTATTTCCATTACTCTAGGAGATGGATCATAGAAGATCTTACTTTGATTTATGTCATCGCATGTTCTGCCTATGTTTTCCTCTAACAGTTTAAAGATTCTGATCTTACATTAGGTCTTTAATCCATTTTGAGTTTATCTTTGTGTATGGCATTAGGTGATGATCTAATTTCCTTCTTTGGCATGTAGCTGTCCAGTTTCCAGCACCATTTATTGAAGAGGCTGTCTTTGCCTCATTGCATCTTCTTGCTTCCTTTGTCAAAAATAAGGTACTCATAGGTGTGTGGGTTCATTTCTGGGTTCTCTATCTGGTTCCATTGGTGTATATTTCTGTCTTTATGCCAGTACCACACTGCCTTGGTGACTGAAGCTTTGTACTATAGTCTGAAGTCAGGAAGATGCATTCATCCAGCTCCTTTCCCCTTTCTTAAGACTGCTTTGATTCCTCCAGTTCCATTCTTCTTTCTCAAGACTGCTTTGGCTATTCAAGGTTTTTTGTATTTCCATACAAATCTTGAAATTATTTGTTCTAGTTCTGTAAAAAATACCGCTGGTAGCTTGATAAGGATTGCATTGAATCTGTAGATTGCTTTGGGTAGTATACTCATTTTCACTATATTGATTCTTCCAATCCACGAACAGGGTATATTTCTCCATCTATTAGTGTCCTCTTTGATTTCTTTCATCAGTGCTTTATAGTTTTCGATGTATAGGTCTTTAGTTTTTTTTTAGGTAGGTAGGTAGTTCTTTAGGTAGGTTTTCTTTTTGTTGCAATGGTGAATGGAATTGTTTCCTAATTTCTTTTTCTACTTTCTCATTATTAGTGTATAGGAATGCAAGGGATTTCTGAGTATTGATTTTATATCCTGCAACTTTACTATATTCATTGATTAGCTCTAGTATTTTTCTGGTGGAGTCTTTAGGATTTTCTATGTAGAGGATCATGTCATCTGCAAACAGTGAGAGTTTTACTTCTTCTTTTCCAATTTGGATTCCTTTTCTTTCTTTTTCTGCCCTGATTGCTGTGGCCAAAACTTCCAGAACTATATTGAATAGTAGCGGTGAGAGTGGGCACCCTTGTCTTGTTCCTGATTTTAGGGGAAATGCTTTCACTTTTTCGCCATTGAGGGTAATGTTTGCTGTGGGTTTCTCATATGTAGCTTTTATTATGTTGAGTTATGATCCTTCTATTCCTGCTTTCTGGAGAGTTTTTATCATAAATGGATGTTGAATTTTGTCAAAGGCCTTCTCTGC
>SJYV01043965.1:0-34550 GCA_006410875.1 Neotragus pygmaeus
TGGCATGCTGCATGCAGTGCACAGGGTCACAGAGTCAGACACAACTGAGCGACCGAACAAGTCTATTTTACATATGGTAATATATATATGTTTCAATGTTACTCTCTCAATTCGCCTAGTCATCTTAATATTCAAATTTCCTCTACAAGCAATTTGCGAAGGACAGCTTCTTCTAACTCTCTTGCACAGAAGCTGGTTCCGGATCTGAAAACCAGAGTGTGTTTTGCCTGCCGATTAGCAGCAAAGACTAGGCAGCTCTATGCAGCAACTGATTGGAAACTCATGTCTGCTTCTGCAATGGGAAGAAAAATGATCTCAAAAAGGAAGCAGCAGAGAGCTGATTAAGAAAACACCATTTTGATGAAAAATCAAAGAAACACAGAATGCTAGCGCTGGAGGGAAGGTTATCCAGTCCAAGCCTTTCATTTTCCAGATGAGAAAACTGCCACTTTTTCAGCCTGCTAGAGCTGTAAGATGCCTGCTTCAGTCCAAGCTAACGGACTCAGGGTATCTGCAATGCAGGGTTTGCATCTGTCTTTGTCTTTGTGGAATCAGACTAGGTGTAGTGCCAACCCAGCTTCACAAATCATGAGGAAAGAAAGAAGATTCTGAATTCATCTGTAGTATGTCACACTTTGATATGGAAATACATTTGCTTGTTGATTTTTTTTCTTCTCCCTAAATTCCCAGTAGCACCTAGAGAATCTATCCTGCCTGTTTATTACATGAATCAGTCATCCTTGGCCTCTTGGTCAGTTACATCTGCGTCTCCCATAATCATACTAATTAACCAGTAAATTGGGCTCGGAGAGGGCCAGGTCTTAGAATTCAGCTGACTCCCTGAATTGAAATGCACCTACAACTCACCTCTCTTAGAAAGGAACCTGGGCGTTAAGAATGTTCCCATAGGTGGGTGACAGCAAGATGCCTGAGCTGGTGCCCCAAGGGAGCTGAGTAGAGAGATTAGGAAGAAGACAGATTGTCAGATACAGACCAGGGTCCTTCACAGTGTATCTTGAAGCTGCACTGCAGAACTCTGGTGGGGGGAGGGGGTAGTGGGGCAGAGTTTCTGGATAATTCAAGCCCTTGCAAAGCAGGAAAGCCCACTACAGAGAAAGCAGCAGCCCACAGCAAAGAGGCCACCCACACACAGTCACCACTTTCAATGAGGCTGCAGCCACAGGTCACTGTAGCAACAAACAGGAGTATCCTTTCCCCGATACCCACCCTCACTGAGGACCAAACAGGAGGTGATGCCATCATCAAAAACCGCAGTGATGCAGCACTTATTAACACCCTTGTGTCGATGCTGGTATGTCAAGAGATCAAAATCTCTCCTCCAGAATGTAACCCCCTGATGGTCACAGCATGGCGGAAATACAGTTAACTAACTGCGCAGAGTCTCTTTCACAGTCTCTCTTCTTTCCACAGCAGAATTGTCCTAGGGCTTCAGAACTCAGAATGTGATTCACTCTCAGCACTTGTCTCTCAAAGGGCCCCCTTTGCTCATCTCTGCAGAGGCCAGGCTGCCCTCTGACTGCATGCTCAGACTGCACACAGGATGAGGTGTGGGGGGAGGGGGGCAGGGAGGAAAACCCAGGAACAAAGCCCTTGATAGGGCCAGAGGTAAGGAAGGTACTGCCCCCCTTAATGTAAGCTACTTGGTTCTCACCCCAGATCTGCAGTGATGCCCTCTGCTTTACTCTGCTTGAGCAAGGAGCTTAACTGAGAAGAAAAAAGATGAAAATGCAGATTCTTTCTCCAAGGCAAAAATCCCAGAAAGAACTCTCAAATACAGGCCATGCCCACTTGGATTTACAGCATCTATAGTTACTTTTTTACCTTTCCCAGACCAAGACACATAATCTGCTTATATAATTTCCCCTTTATAACACTGTAGATAATCAGCATGCAGATTAAGAGGGCGTCTTGACAAAGCTTCCCCTTTACAGATGAGGATAAATATTTTGCAGAGATTAAGTAGCAGGAAGTACTCATGTTTGTAAAATTAGTCTCCCCAAATCTCAAACCAGTCAATCCTAAAAGAAATCAACCCTGAATATTCATTGGAAGGACTGATGCTGAAGCTCCAATACTTGGGCCACCGGATGTGAAGAGCTGACTCACTAGAAAAGATCTTGGTGCTGGGAAAGATTGAGGGCAGCAGAAGGGAGCGAGAGAGGATGAGATGGTTGGATGGTATCACTGACTCCATGGACTTGAGTTTGAACAAACTCCAAGGGATGGTGAAGGACAAGGAAGCCCAGTGTGCTATAGTCCATGGGGTTGCAACAAGTCGGACATGACTTAGCAACTGAACAGCAACAACAAATCTCTAAGTTGCCATCAATGATCTGAAAGCTACATGCAGTCCACCTCTAAATCGATGTCACTTTTAGGCAAAAATTCTAAAGGAATGGAGTTAAGCTGCTACAAAAATATGCAGACCAATTCTTGCTTGTGTGTTTGTGTGTGTGTTTAATTTAAATCAGAAATCAGAGTCATTCAGTGGACAACCTTCTGGCTCAGGAAAGAGGGTAAGGAGCAAAATATTTGGGCCATTTTTTGAAAGAGGGGGTTGGTTCTGCTCCAGTGTTTGGGAGGATGTACACATTTCTGGTAAACCTTCAGCTAAGCCCTAGATCTGCCACAGTTTTCAGCTATAATGTTATCTGAGTCCAAAGAACCCCACACATGAGAAGCCTCTTTTATTACAGCCAAAGGTTACACACGCTGCTCATGGCTGGATTAGCAGACATTTGCTCTGCTCTGTCCATGTATTTACACAGTCCTGAAGGATTATAGACTGGAGCACAATTCTTGGCTATTTTTTAATAGCTAATATTTTCAGGATAAATCTCGGAGTTCCCTCAGGAGAGGAAAAAAAAAAAAAAAGTAAGCTTGCAATGTAAAATTTAAAAGAAAAATATTTGAACATCTAGGAAAGGAAAAGAACCCTAGGATGACAATAAGAAAGCAGGAGAGTGAATTTCTGGCAGACAGGAAAATTAGGTGATAAGAAGATTACTCATTAACAGAGTGAAAATAAGAGCTTTCAAGATATTTGGAAGGCTCTTGTGACTTAGTAGATAGATTACCTGCCAGAAAGTTTTTCAGTGAAATCAGTCATTGGCTATTTTAATTAAGAATATGACTATCAACCAAAGAACCTGTGGTTGTGGGCCATAAATGAAGTCCTTAAAGTGCATCATACTGATTAATAAAAGGATTCTGATTAACCTTGCTGACTAGGGAATTTCATACGAAAGAGAAAAGTATGATATTCCTCTTGTAACATTAATGAGCCAAGGCTCATATACCTGAAGGAGAATCAAAACATGCGGTGTGAAAAATCTCTGGAAAAAGCTTTATGGATATTCATGTTTCCAGTATGTAGATCACCTACTGAGAAGAACTCTGAGTTTTCTTAGAGGCCCGTTTTCACTATGAATGTTCTGTGCTTCGCTCATAATAAAGTATATCATTGACATCTCCTAACTATTCAATTGTTTACTGTGTTTGGGAGTTAAGAGTTGTTCATTATTTAACTTTACGTCACATCGTTCCCATTTTAAAGTGGTCAGCTGGTAGATGTCATTTAGCTTAATTGTTTTCATTTTAAGACCCATATATCTGTCATTCTCCAGGAGATAATGCAAACGCCAACCAGAATGTCTGCTTTACAAAGTGTTAGACACGGGTTTTTAATTGATAAAACATAATTTTATCGGAAGACTTGATTATGAAGTTTAAAATACTTGAAAAAACAGAACGAGATGTCTCCGAGAATCATTATTGGGCTTCCCTGGTGGCTCAGTGCTAAAGACTTTGCTTGCTAATGCAGGAGACATAGGTTCCATCCCTGGTCTGGGAAGATGCCACATGCTACACAACCACTAAGCCCATGCACCAGAGTTACTGAGTCTGTGCTCTAGAGCCCCTGGGCCACAACTACCAAGCCCACCTGCCACAAGTACTGAAGCCCACAAGCCCTCGAGGCCATGCTCCACAACAAGGGAAGCCACTGCTACGAGATGCCCACACACTGCAACCAGAGAGTAGCCCCCGCTTGCTGCAAGTAGAGAAAAGCCTGCGCAGCAATGAACACCAGCACAGTCACGAATAAATAAACGCAATCTTCTTGAAAAGAATCATTATTAGGGGCTGGGGCTAGGCAGCACCCGCCATCTGGACCTAGAAGCTAGCTTCTTCTCAGTCTCACAGGTGAGACAAGCTGCTCACTGAGACAGGGCAGCAGAAGACAATCTCCAGACACTTTGTTCCACTTTCCTCACCAGGTCCATACTTTACACTCACTTCTGCTGCTGCTAAGTCACTTCAGTCGTGTCCGACTCTCTGTGACCCCATAGATAGCAGCCCACCAGGATCCCCCGTCCCTGGGATTCTCCAGGCAAGAACACTGGAGTGGGTTGCCATTTCCTTCTCCAATGCATGAAAGTGAAAAGTGAAAGGGAAGTCGCTTCAGTCGTTTCCGACTCTTTGCGACTCCATGGACCGCAGCCTACCAGGCTCCTCCGTTCATGGGATTTTCCAGGCAAGAGTACTGGAGTGGGGTGCCATCGCCTTCTTCATTTAGGAGGCCAATTTTTGATTACTGGTATACCATTTAGACTGTGGAGCTGGAGCTGCAATGTTAAGATTCCAAGTTGATTTCTTCACCAACAGATTTCTGAGTTGCCTTTACAAAAAAATGTAAACTGGCTTTCATATTGGCTTAAACATACCATAATTTAGGTGAAAATGTGGTCACCTTTAAAAATTTTATATAAAGTGCTACAATATATCCTAAAAGAAACAAAAATTATTTAGGATAAATTGTACCACTGTTGATCTTCCCCAGGACAATCAAACGTTGAGTATAGATTACTAATTATACAAACCAAATTTAAAGGAAGCATATTATGTTCTAGATTTTATACACTGTCATGCCAATTGAGCCAAAAATAACTAAAAGCCGTGGAGAAGGAAATGGTAACCCACTCCAGTATTCTTGCCTGGAGAATCCCAAGGACAGGGGAGCCTGGCAGGCTACAGTCCATGGGGTCACAAAGAATCGGACACGACTGAGCAACTAAAACTTGAAGACTGCCACGCTTTAAAAGTAAGCTGGTAACATTCAATTTTTTCATCTGGATGCTGGCTGCAGACATATGTTCATTTTGTGAAAATTAATCAAGTGCACAGTTATGATTTCTGCACTTTTCTGTTGTAGAACTTTTCAAAAGTGCTTTAAAAAATAAAAAACTAATTCATAACAATTCAATAGCATTCAACATCCAAGAAGTCTGCTGTGATTTAAGAAAGTCTCACAAAGTTTAATCCAGTCACATACCACTCAAGGCCACACAGAAAAGGGTCTCATTCATCAGAATTATTCAGAAAGGAACTAATTCTAACTAACTAAATAACAAACGACCAGTGTAGCCTGCTCAGCACTACACTAGTTCTTGGGAATTCCTCTGTAACTTAGAAATTGATATAGCCACTTAGGTCTACTTTGCTTGGCTAGCAACTAGGATTCTATGTTTCACTTCCATTTATGACTAAAAGCAAAGGTTTGATAATTAGGCTGGAAGCCAAGTGAAAATACCTGAAGAAACTTTGAAGAAAATGGGATTAAGATTGAAGAGACAGAGTCTTATAGCCATATTCGTATTAAACAGAGAGTGAGTATATTTCTTTCTATAGGTGCATGTGGACAGGTGCACATGTGCATACTCATGATTTTCTGCATAAACTCTGAGGATATGACCACAAATTCTATCATTTCTTGCATTCACCTGGCATGCATAGCAATGGAACAGCTCTGATTTTTTCCCCCAAAACCAGAGAGTGTAATTTGCTTTCTGTCTAATTGAAAGCCCCATCCCCACAGTCCTATGAAAACACCCATTCGATTGAATGAAAATTTAGCTCTATGAAAACCAGAGAGTCGGCTCATATTGACAGAAAGATTTTAAAGTGCATTTTTTTTTCTCGTTCAAAGATGATGACACCATTGGAAGCAAGAGAAACAGCATCCTTCTCTATAAACTGCCACTGAAAACTCCCTTTCTCATCACCTCAGAACCTTTGCATAATCTATGCCATTTGGCATGCTCAGGAGATAAGGAAAGGCAGTCTTCACAACTCATGGTCACACGAATTACCTGCTGACTTGGATGTCAGTTATTTTACTCTAGGCTTAAATATAAGTTTTTAAAAATACCTTAAAATGTACTTGCATTCAGAAAGTCTTTCACTAAAAAATACATAAGATGAAAGTAATCTAATCATTTAGCATACGCTTTTTCTTCTTGACAGAGCTTCTATCAACCACTTTTGAAAACACAGACTCCTTCCTTATTTTCTAGTCAAAATAGCAATGCCATTTTATAATAAAAGCCTCAAGTAAAAATTATAAACACTAACTTGCTTCAGCTATTCCATGCTTCCTTCAGAACTGACAGTGTTTTAATATAGAAATATATACCACTAGTATTCAGTTCTGAAAGTTGATCATGCTGATGATTTATATACAAACGGAAAGTATTTTAAACATAAAAAACGAATTGCTCTCTCTCTCTCAATGCTGCACACAAGACCTTATCCTCTATTTTGTTTAAACAGAAGTGATGTTGAACATGGTGTTTGTTTGCAGTCTGCTCACCAGATGGCCTCGCTACTCAAATTCCCCCATTAACTAGCTGATTTGGGAAATCAGAGTCTGCTCACTTCTAATTTATTTCTGAGTTATTAAGCATGGGTTCCAGAAAATTCCTTGATAAAAGAAATTTGGTTCTGATTTTTCTTATCCTTAGTTCTTATAAGGTAGGTCTCTGTAATAAGTAAATCTACAATTTTAAACTATCACTATAGTCACAGAAAAAAAGTTAACTTTTTGGCTTTTCTGGTTTTACCTTTTCTACTTGAACTGAAAACTCATTAAAACGACAAGGATCATAAAGGTGCATCAACGTGTAGCCTTACCCATTTATTAAACCTCCAAATGGGGCAAAAATCCTTTTTCCTTCAAGTGCACATAGAGATGATATATCTTTAAGGGCCCTGTTAACACAAAGTTCCCAAGCCAGTTCCCAAGCCAGTCATAGTGACTGGATTAGATTTCAGCAATTTATTTAGCCATAATCTAGAGAAGCTTTATGCACTTATAGGAAGAAGGAAAGCTAGAAATAAGAAGAAAACTGCATTACTAAATATTTTTATCCAAGATTTCAAATTCCAGGCACAGGGATATAGAAAGAAAAGAGAAAGAAAGTAAAGAAAACAATATATTCATATATACATACATCAGCTCATGATTTGGTCTAGTTTAAAGAGAAAGAAATTAGTACCTTAGAAATATTTTTTAAACATATATTTAAAGAACCAATAAGAGCTATCAGTTTACCTTGGGTGACTAATGGTGCACATTAAAACAAAAAATCAATTTTCTATTGATTTTACAATTATACCTACAATTTTTTACCTTGTTTATAAGATGCCAAAACCATATTCTCATCTTCAACTTCAAAAACTGTGTCCACATCTATCTGTCTTTGGATTAAAATGGCCTTCAATTTCCCGAAGTCATTTGACTTTAGAGCCTCAAGGAAATTTCTCTTCACTAACTTGGCAGCTGCGGATCTCGTGGTAGGGGCAGCCGTGTCGTCCATCCTTCCTGTCTCTCTGGAAGCTTTGTTGTGCTTTATCAGGCAAGCAGCATCAACCAAACAGGCACATGCTAGAGAGCCCACAAACTCTCAGCTAATTTTATCCCAAAGTTATGCTGATCCGTTCTATTTATATAGGGATCATTTCAAACTTCAAAATATCCTTCTTGGCTGTCACTGCACTCTCAGGTCTTTTAAACTCGTTTTATACTAATTCATTGAATAACATGTGTCAATATGAAGGAAAATCCTGGCAATATATTTCAGAGACTAAAATGTCATCATTATTTCTTGTACAATCAGAATAATAGTGTAAGATTTAAAAGCTCTTAATGCTTTTTTCCCCCTTTGTAAAAACATCTGGTGCCCAACGGGAGATTCAATGATTAACCAATAGCCACAAATGAAAATTTATTACAGTTGCTGATACATGTGCTTCTGAAAACCTATAATAATTGTGCAATATGAGCCTGCAAAATCAAGCGTGGTCATACATATTTGAAAGCAAACAGAAGGTTATCAAGTGCCGTAGACTTTAAAAATTCCAACATCATGCAAGAAAGCCGGGTAGGGTAATGGTGGGAGGGTTCTATTTTAGGTAGAAGAAACTAAAGAGACAAAGCCACTAAATGCAATGAGTGAGTAAACTTTATTTAATCTTGTATTTTTAAAAAATCAGTTAGAAAAGATTATCTTGGTGTGGTTGTGGGACTATATGGACTAGATGTTACTTGATAATAGAGTTATTGCTAATTTTTTTAAGGTGTGGTAGAAGTATTGTGGTTATGTAGAATAATATTCTTATTCTTAAGGGGTAAACTGTCATGGTGTCTAAAGATTCTTATCAAATAATTCAGAAGTATAAAATTAAATGCATATATATGTATATATACACACATACATACTTGCATAGATGCATGAGTGAGCAAGTGAATGAGTGTGCAAATAGAGACAGAAAAAGCAAAAGTGGCAAAAAATTAAGAGTTGGCAAATCTAATGAGGGACTTAAGATGATCATGATTTTTTTTACTATTATATAATAAAATTATATATTTCAGATACTGTTATATTATTTCAACTTTTATATGAGTTTGAAAATTTTCCAAACATAAAGTAAGAGAGAAAAATACTCAATTTTTAAATGTATGTATCTTTACAAATTAGAAAAATTATGATAGTGTTAATCTGAACACAAAGAAATCACATTTTATATATTGTCTGTGGGAGTCAGAACTGGTGTAAACTTTCTGTAGTATAATTGGTAACATAAATTTTTAAAAATTTAAAAAGGTAACAGTATTCACTTCTTATAATTTATGTATAAGTATATAAACATGGATGCAAATCATAACACAATATTTTTACTTATTTCATTGATGTACAACATAAATGTAAGAAAGTAGAAAGTGACAAGTCATAAGTGTGTTGAATTTTTCAAAGTGAACACACCCCTGTAACCAACCCTCAGGTTCAACCACAAAATAGTTCAGGTACACTTGAAACCCCCTTTATGTCACCTTCCACTCACCTGACCCCCAAGAACAACCATTATCTTGACTTGTAGTACTGTAGATCAGCTTTGCTTTTTTAAAATTTAAAATTGCCGTTAATATTCTTCGTTTTAAACCTTCACGAGATAAAATTTCAAGCTTTACATAGTGTAAAGTATTTGTCCTGAAAAAGCAGATGGAGAAATTAATAAAAATGTATATATGGATGATTGTGTTGTTAATAATAGTAAAAAATACAGAAACAATATAAGTGACCAACAGTAAAATCTCTGATAAACAAATTATGGCATATCCATAAAATGGAATATTTTTAGGTCATTATGACTAGATAGATATTTATTTTAAAATACCTATGAGATAACAATTTATAAAATAATAAATGTAGTAGAAATATCATATCTATATTTATATAATGTATTATAGTATATTTGTATATACTTATATAATTTGTATATATGTATATTATGTATAAAAATGTGTACTAAATGCACACATGGGAAGAAAAATCTGTATGCATGCATCATTTTCCAAATATCATTGGCTTTTACCTCCTAGTGTTAAAATCACACCTGCTTCTTATCTCTTCATTTTCCGAAGTCATCTACAATGAGCATAACTTGCATTTGTGATAAAATGTGTTTCTGTACTGAACATATTAATAACAATAACTTAGTAATTCAGAGTAACCGCAGAATTAGAGATTCCATAAAGTAGGGAACAAAATCGTTCTTCTGCCCTGAGTGCCCACCATGAATGAATAAATGAATAAAGAGTTACTCGCTGACTGTTTACAATGTCCTTAGCACTATGCTTCGTTGCGAACAAGAAACTATACCTTTTATGTCCTCAGAGGTGACTCAAGTAGAATTGCAGTAATTCTTGATTGATATTTGTTGCTGTTGTTCAGTCGCTCAGTCATGTCCAATTCTGCAGCCCTATGGGCCACAGCGCGTCAGGGTTCTCTGTCCTTAACTGTCTCCTGGAACTTGCTCAAACCAATGTGCATTGAATCTGTGATGCCAGCCAATCATCTTGTCTTCTATCATCCTCTTCTCCTACCTTCAATCTTTCCCAGCATCAGGGTCTTTTCCAATGAGTCAGTTCTTCACATCAAGTGGTCAAAGTATTGGAGTTTCAGCTTCAGCATCAGTCCTTCCAATGTATACTCAGGACTGATTTCCTTTAGGATTGACTGATTGGATCTCCTTGCTATCCAAGGGACTCTCAAGAGTCTTCTAAAACACCGCAGCTCAAAAGCATCAATTCTTTCGCACTCAGCTTTCTTTGTAGTCCAGTTCTCACATCCATACATGATTACTGGAAAAATCATAGGTCTGACTACATGGACCTTTGTTGGCAAAATAATGTCTCTGCTTTTTAATATGCCATCTAGGTTTGTCATAGCTTTTCTTCCAAGAATCAAGCACCTTTTAATTTCATGGCTGCAGTCACCATCTGCAGCGATTTTAGAACCCAAGAAAATAAAGTCTTTCACTGTTTCCATTGTTTCCCCATCTATCTGCCATGAAATGATGGGACTGGATCTTCGTTTTTTGAATGTTGAGTTTTAAGCCAGTTTTCTTCACTCTCCTTTTTTAGCTTCATCAAAAGGCTCTTTAGTTCTTCTTTATTCCTGCCAAAAGGGTGGTATTATCTCCATATCTGGGGTTACTGACATTTCTCCCGGCAATCTTAATTCTGACTTGTGTTTCATCTAGCCCAGCAATTTGGATGATATACTCTGCCTATCAGTTCAATAAGCAGGGTGATAACACACAGGCTTGATGTACTCCTTTCTCAATTTCAAACCAGTCTGTTGTTCCGTGTCTGGTTCTAATTGTTGCTTCCTGACTTGCATGCAGATTTCTCAGGAGGTAGGTCAGGTGGTCTGGTATTCCCATCTCTTTAAGAATTTTCCATAGTATGTTGTGATCCACACAGTCAAAGGCTTTGGCATAGTCAATGAAGCAGGTGTTTTTCTGGAATTCTTTTGCTTTTTCTAGATCCAATAGATGCTGGCAATTTGATCTCTGGTTCCTCTGCCTTTTCTAAATCCAGCTTGAACATCTGGAAGTTCTTGGTTCACATACTGTTTATGCCTTGCTTGGGGAATTTTGAGCATTACTTTGCCAGTGTGTGAGATGAGTGCAATTGTGCGGTAATTTGAACATTCTTTTTCATTGCCTTTCTTTGGGATTGGGATGAAAACTGACCTTTTCCAGTCCTGTGGCTACTGCTGAGTTTTCCAAATTTGCTGACATATTGAGTCGGCACCTTAACAGCATCAACTTTTAAGATTTGAAATAGCTCAACTGGAATTCCATCACCTCCACTAGTTTTGTTTATAGTGATGCTTCCTAAGCCCCATTTGACTTCACATTCCAAGACGTCTGGCTCCGGTCCAGTGATCACACCATCGTGGTTGTCTGGGTCATTTAAGATCTCTTTTGTGTAGTTCTGTCTATTCTTTCAACCTCTTCTTAATATCTTCTGCTCGTTAGGTCCATATCATTTCTGTCCTTTTTTGAGCCCATCTTCCCTTGTTATCTCTAGTTTTCTTGAAGAGATCTCTAGTCTTTCCCATTCCATTGTTTTCCTCTATTTCTTTGCATTGATCACTGAGGAAGGCTTTCTTATCTCTCCTTGCTATTATTTGGAACTCTGCATTCAAATGGGTATATCTTTCCTTTTCTCCTTTGCATTTCACAGTAATTTCTTTTTTTCCTCAGTTATTTGTAAGGCCTCCTCAGACAGCCATTTTGCCTTTTTGCATTTCTTTTTCTTAGGGATGGTTTTGATCACTGTCTCCTGCACAGTGTTATGAACCTCCATCCATAGTTCTTCAGGCACTCTATGAGATCTAATCCCTTGAATCTATTTTTCACTTTCATTGTATAAAGGATCTGATTTAATTCATACCTTAATGGCCCAGTAGTTTTCTTTACTTTCTTCAATTCAAGTCTAAATTTTGCAATAAGGAGGTCATGATCTGAGCCATAGTCAGCTCCCGGTCTTGTTTTTGCTGACTATATAGAGCTTCTCCATTTTTGGCTGCAAATAATATTATTAATATAATCAATAATGATTTTGGTATTGACCATCTGGTGATGTCCATGTGTAGAGTCTTCTCTTGTGTTGTTGGAAGAGGGTGTTTGCTATGACCAGTGCCTTCTCTTAGCAAAACTTTATTAGCCTTTGGACTGCTTCATTCTGTACATCAAGGCCAAATTTGCCTGTTACTCCAGGTGTTTCTTCACTTCCTGCTTTTGCATTTCAGTCTCCAATGATGAAAAGGATATCTTTTTTGGTGTTAGTAGAACTGTTCAACTTCAGCTTCTTCAGCATCAGTGGTTGGGGCATTGACTTGGATTAATGTGATATTGAATGGCTTGCCTTGGAAACAAACAGAGATCATTCTGTTGTTTCTGAGATTGCACCCAAGTACTGTATTTTGGACTCTTTTGTTGACTATGAGGGCTACTCCAATTCTTCAAAGGGATTCTTGCCCACAGTAATAGATATAATGGTCATCTGATTGATATACTTTATCCCTTTTTAACAAACTAAGAGAAAAAAAAAAAAGCATCCCCAGTAGACAAAACAGAGACATAGAATTTTACATATCCTCCAGTAAGGAGGATAATTAGTGCTGGAGATTCCTTGGTGGCTCAGACAGTAAAGAATCCGTCTGCAATGTTGGAGACCTGGGTTCGATCCCTGGGTTGGCAAGATCCCCTGGAGGAGGGCATGGCAACCCACTCCAGTATTCTTGCCTGGAGAATCTCCAGACAGAGGAGCCTGGCGGGCTACAGATCATGTAGTCGCAAAGAATCTGACTCAACTGAGTGACTAAGCATAGCACAGCACATACAGGTGTGTGGCTGAGTCCCTTTGCTGTTCATTTGAGACTACCACAGCATTGTTAACTGGGTATCCTTCAGGGTAAAAATGAAAAGTTTTTTTAAAAAAAGATAATAACAATTCAGACTACCTAAAATTAAGACTGATTTTCACAATCAGAAGAGACAGGAGCTTCTTTTTAATTCATCTTGAAAAATAAAAGCAAAAATAATAGGAAACCTTTTTTCTTCTAATATTTAACAACATTTATATTGACAGCAACCTATGCAATTCATAGAACCACAAAATTCAATGTTCACTATTTCTAAGATAATTGTTCTAATTCAATTTCATAAACATATGAAGCAATATCTTTTACCTTTTGAGAGACTTCTGTCAAACTAATATAAAAAGAATCATATTTATAAACATGTTAAAGAGCCTTTAGAAGTTTTGACAAGTGCTTTTCTTCATCCTTTGATAGTCCAATGACATTTAAAGTCAATGCCTGGAGTTCCCTCTAAAACACCTATTAAATCCTCATGCTTTCAAACTTTTTTTATTCAGTTGTCAACAGGGAAAACAGATGGTTTTGTTCACGATTTGGACAGTTTTCCAATGTTTTTACCAACCTCATGAAATCTTAGCTGATGTGCAAAATTTGCAGTTTCACTTTGTGACAGACATCAGATAATGCAAGTGAGATCAAGTCTCAACAGTCAAGGATATGTTCTCATATTTGAGTTTGCTTCCTTGTGACCCAAGGGACTAAGATAATGGATGATCATTTAATAAGCTCCATGATTCTTAATAAAGATTTAAATATAACCTTAAGATGACAAATTTTGCTGTTTTTTGCTTTCAAGGATGTAAAAGTAAATTGAGAGGGAGGAAGGCAAGTATCACTGAATATTGAGAAGAAAGCGCTAGATAATACACAATTAAATCTCTCATCAGGCTTCACAAAGCAATTCATCCATTAAGGATTTCCTTGGTTGCTCAGTGGTAAAGAAACTGCTTGCTAATAATAGGAGACATGGGTTTGATCCTTGGTCTGGGAAGATCCGAATGCTGTGGAGCAACTAAGCCCAAGCACCATAGCCACTGAACCTGTGCTCTAAGCTGGTGGGCCACAACTACTGCAGCCCACACACCCTGGAGCCCACGTGCCACGACAGAAGCCACGGCCACAGGAAGCCCATGCGCTGCAGCTCAAGAGTAGCCCCTGCTCACCCCTGCTCGCCACAACTAGAGAAAAGTCTGCCCAGTAACAAAGACCCAGCAAGGCCAACAATAAATACATAAATATTTTTTAAACTTTGCTGGAAAAAAAAAAAGTAAAATCAGAGGCTTCTTTGTTATCTTGAGTCCAAAACTGCCTATACATAACTTCTTCCCATTAGGTCTCACTATGAACATGCAACCATACATTTGTTCCTGACTCTTTCTAATATTTGAAAATAGCATTTTCTCTCATCAATCACTTTTTCCTCAAGAAGTGTCAACTGCTCCTTATTTGGGGGTGATTTTCAGAATTCTCTGGCCCTGCCTGTTTTCTTCTGGATCCTCTCTAGTTGACTGATAAATGCCCCTCTTAAATTTTGGTGCCTAACATGGAACGTAATGTTCCTAGAGGGAGCTGAAAATGAGGGATTCTGTTGGATGACTCCGCGTTTGTGGAAATTGTGCTTGGATTCTTAGAGGGCATTTGTAAGCCTGGTTTGTGTTACAGTTCTAATTTCTTCAACAAATACCTACTCAGAACCTACCAGTAAACAAAATAAAACCCACACACATGTGGAATTAGGCTGATGGATTCAACTAGTAGTGGAAGTCCCCAGATCTTTCCTATCTCCTGTATACTAGAAAACGTCACAACGTTGTAATTCACTGAATTTCATACAGAAATAGTATAGTTTGTTTAACCCCAATTAATTGATCTGGTCCCCCTTATACGTTTCCAACTAACTTAGTGGCAAAGGGAGGAACAACTTAATTTTAGTCCAAACTGATATGCTTGGTCTGATCCAAATATTTAGCAGTTTCTTTATGTAAATCCTCAGTCTCTTTGGATAAAGTTCTCTATCTTTGACAATTCTGAATTTCCCTCTAAAATGGTTATTTTTAATACGATTTTCCCTCTGAAAAATGAGATATTATAGGAGCAATACTAATTCAAAATGCTAATTCAACATAGTCATATTTAGCACCCATATCAATTAGAAGAGTCTTTGGCCATAAACGACCAGTATGATTAGACCCGTGTATATCAGGTGAATATCAGTTAGGGGTAGGAATAGAGTTTATATGACCTCATAAGAGGAGAGGGTGTCCTCAGATGAACCCATTCTCCTCTAGAGACCCCCTTCTCCATCTCCACAGCAGAGTGACTGCTCTAAATTGGTCTTGTCTGGGTGTATCAGGTTTCTGGCTTCTACCACTGGAGCACATGATCCTGGTCATTTACCTTCAATCTTTGACCTGAGGCAACCCAGCCCTGGGCTTCCCTGGGGGCTCAGAGGGTAAAGCGTCTGCCTGCAATGCGGGAGACTCAGGTTCAATGCCTTGGTCTGGAAGATCCCCTGGAGAAGGCAATGGCACCCCACTCCAGTACTCTTGCCTGGAAAATCCCATGGACGGAGGAGCCCGGTGGGCTACAGTCCATGGGGTCGCAAAGAGTCGAACACGACTGAGCGACTTCACTTTCACTTTCAACCCAGCCCTGGGGCCTCCGGGCTCTACAGGAGGGTTAATGGCAACCCCAAGAAGACTTACGTCAAGGGGCGTCTTCCGGGTGCTGCTGCCGGTGCCCCCTATCCGAGGGGCGAGCCACTGCAGACCCGCGCCTCCACAGGAGACCCTCCGACACCAGCAGGGAGGCCTGGTTCTTCTGTGAGGTCACTGCTCCTTTCCTCTGGGTCTTGGTCATGCAAGATATTGTTTGTGCGCTCCAAGAGTGGAGTCTTTATTTCCACCAGTCCTGTAACTAAATCCCGCTGGCCTTCAAGGTCAGATTCCCTGGGGATTCCCAGTCCTTTTGCCAGATCCCTAGGCTGGGAAGCCTGACATAGGGTTTAAAACTGTCACAGCAGTGAGAGAACTTCTTTGGTATTATTATTTTCCAGTTTGTGGGTCACCCACCCAGCGGGTATGGGGATTTGATTTGATTGTGATTGTGCCCCTCCTATGCAGATTGCGTCTTATTGCATGCAGCTTTTTCTTTGTCTTTGTATACAAGGTCTCTTTTTTTGTGGGTTCCGGCAGCCTCCTGTGTATGTTTGAGATTTTGAGATTTTGGAAAACATGAGCACACATCCTTCTACTCTGCCATCTCCCATTTGCCTCCAACCTTGACGTCTTCAAACAGCACAAATTCTGGCCATGTTCATCCAATGTATGCTTGAAACTTTGTGTCCTCTCTCCAAGCACACTGCCGCCTCTCACACTTCATACAGAGACCAAGAAGAACGGACAGCTTTCTATGGCCACCTTTTGGGGGCCAGAATGGACATGGACCTAAGTCCATGAGAGCTGGGCTTCTCCAAGGGGTCTATGTTCTCCCTGAGGCTGGGCCACTGAGCTCAGTGTCCTCAGATCTCTTCAGGCAGATCTCCTTTCCAAGCCTCCTCCCCTCTCCCTGGCTCCACTAACATTCAACCCTGAAAGAAGTATGTGAATAGGGATGAGAAGGTGGCACCTAACCCCCTAGTCCACCTATATCTCGTCTTCAAATCCCTCAAGACTTCTAGCCTTCCTGACGAAAAGGGTCCAGTTTGGGACTTCTTACTTCCTCTTTATCTCCCTAGGTCAGCAAGCTTGCCCACTCCCCTCCTTAGATGGAAGAGTTGTCATCTTTGCCTTGTGGAAGAAATTTTGGATCCTGAATCCTTTGAATATGGTCCTTGATAGACTAAAGAAGATTTAGGGGGGGAAAAAAAATCTTCATTTTCTTAAAGCCTGATTTTCATAACCATTGCTTTTCTAAAAGTCAGGATTGAGATTTAGACCTGATCAAAGGCCAATATGTCCTAGGTATTCTCACACTTTCTTTCCTTGGGTTGACAGACATTAAGACTTGGCCCTGAAGGTTACAAAGTACACCACTTAAGAATGAAAATTAAAAGCATTGATTTAATATTTGGAAACAAATATATAATTCTGACCTAAAGAAAGGACTGCACTTTTTCCCACAGAAACTATTTCGGTCCCACCTCGTAGCTATAAAAATAAATAAATGTAAACTGTAGAAAATTTTCATGAAGTGTACAAAATTGAGAAAGTCATCTGGAATATTGTGCTAAAAAATCAATTATTGACCAATTTATCTGAGCAGCAGAGGATAAAACTAAGCAATTACTATTTGTACTCACAAAACAAATAGCAGCTTAATTAAAATGCCCATCAAGGTCATTAATGTGACCAATGCTAACAAAACACATTTCTGAAATTTCCACATCATCCAGATTGCTGCTTCAAACTACCATCTTTCTAGGCCTCAGGAGGCCAGATTACACAGACACCATATTTCACCCTGTCTACTCAGGCCCGTCGGAAATGCCTTTATCCTCAGCTCTTAAAAATAAAAACTCTCCATTAGTTTTTTCATTAGTGTTTCACAACATGCTCAGGACAGTGTCCTCTGTTCTTGGAGCAAGATGAAGAACCTTCTAACAAGGTTATGACATTGTGGCAAGTGACTTGGAAGACGCTCTTGTCCTCTCCGGGGACCTAGGCTGAGGCAGCAGGCACCGGAGCCCGGCTGCTGGGTTTCTACATGTCTGTGTACAACGCAGCCTGACCACTCGGAGTACCTTCTCTGAAACACAAATAGCTCCTTGGTCCCTGAAGGCATTAAAACATGAATTTGATGCTACCAAGCCAGTGAAAAGCAACCATAGAGAGGAAATCAGAGGCTGAGACTTCTAAAATACACCTACAGAAGCCAAAGTTTCTGTGAAAATAGAACCCCATGGGTCCCCCTGACTTTTCTGGGCAGATAAGTTAGGATGTCCTTGCCGTCAGCTCACGGAAACTGTTGATAAGGAGGTTTGACATGCTTTTCTTCTTAGCTGCTGCCCTTAAGACTGCCATGTAGTATCCTACTGATTACGTGTCATCTTGTTTTGTTTGCACCATTTTCTCTGGCGGCTCGGATGGTAAAGACTCCACCTGCAATGCAGGAGACCCAGGTTCAATCCTTGGATCAGGAAGATCCCCTGGAGAAGGGAATGGCTACCCACTCCAGTACTCTTGTCTGGAGAATCCCATGGACAGAGGAGCCTGATAGGCTATATGGCCCATGGGGTTTCAAAGCGTTTTGTTTGCTACTGTGTCATATGCGTTAGTGTTAATGTCTTGTATAAAGATTCCTTTGGCTACAGGTTAACGCCAACAACTGAAACTGACAGATAATAAAACAGATGGACCGGTTTACAGAATGGACAATTCCAGCTGTAGCACAGGTTTCAGGAGAGCTCTGAGCCAGGGATTCATAAACTCAACAGGGCACTTTCTGGTATGGTTGGTAGTGTGATTATAATTAGTATTATTATTTCTTACTTAAAGATTAGGAAAACTAAGAACTCAAGGACTGTGAGTGAATCGTACAAGGCCAAATGACAAATAAGTGACAGACCCAAGATTCAAACCTATATCTTGAGACTCCAAACCAATGTTGCTGTTGGATCAAAGGCTTTTTTATACTGTTTTGTTTAGGCTAATAAAAGGCATTGTCTTATGATCATCAAATAACCTATCAGAAAAAAACCTTAATTTATCCCTTCATTCAAATAAATATTTATTAGGAACTTACTTGGAGAAGGCAATGGCAACCCCCTCCAGTACTCTTGCTTGGAAAATCCCATGGATGGAGGAGCCTGGTAGGCTGTAGTCCATGGGGTCACTAGGAGTCGGACACGACTGAACGACTTCACTTTCACTTTCATGCACTGGAGAAGGAAATGGCAACCCACTCCAGTGTTCTTGCCTGGAGAATCCTAGGGATGGGGGAGCCTGGTGGGCTGCTGTCTATGGGGTTGCACAGAGTCAGACATGACTGAAGCAACTTAGCAGGAACTTACTATGGGCCAGACTAGAGAAGGGAATGGCATTCCACTCCAGTATTCTTGCCTGGAGAATTCCATGGACGGAGAAGCCTGGCAGAAGCCCTACAGTCCATGGGATCACATTGAGTAACATATGACTCAGCAACTAACACACACACACACACACACACACACACACACACACACACACACAGGCCAGGAACTATATTAGTCATCTTTTGCTGCTAACAAATAGTCCAAAATTGCATTACCTTAAAGCAATAATAATCACATATTATCTCTCATGGTTTCTGTGGGTCAGAAATTCAGATAAGACACTATAGGGAAGGGAAAGGTTGTCTCTGCTACATGATATTTGAGGCTTCTGCTGAAAGACTTAAAGGCTAAATGTTAAAAGGCTTCCTTTTAAAATGGTTCGGTCACTTGGCTAACAAGCTGGTGCCGGCAACTTGGTTTCTGGGCTGTTTGAACATCCTCATGACATGGCAGCTGGCTTTCCCCAGAATGAAAAATCCATGAGAAAAAGTTGGAAGCTGCAATGCCTTTCATTACCTGACTTAGGAACTCACTTACCACTACTTCCACCCCATTCTTGGCCACAGTGAGCGTCCCTGATTCAATGTAAAATGGGGTAAAAGAAGGCACAGGATACTTACATGGTGGGCTAGTGGTTAGAATTCCAGCTACCACTGAGGTGGCCCAGGGTCAATCCCTGGTCAGGGAAGATCTCAGAAGCTGCATGGTGCACCACAAAACTGTTAAAAGAAAGAAAAAGAAAGACATGAATATCAGAAAAAGAGAGTGATGGTGGTTCACCTTAGCGACTGCTGGTGCTCTTCTTGAGCACTGTAAATACATGAAGACAATCCCCACCTTTATGGAGCTTCTATACTAGTGAAGGGATCATGGAGAGACCAGAGAATTTGAAGAACAGGCCGAAGAAAACACAGCTTGTCAGGTGGTAATACATGCCACGTCATTGTGTTTTCAGTCGCTCAGTCGTGTCTGACTCTTTGCAGCCCCATGGACTGTAGCCTGCCAGGCTCCTCTGTCCATGGAATTTCCCAGACAAGAAACTGGAGTGGATTGTCACTTCCTTCTCCAGAGGACCTTTCTGACCCAGGGTTTGAACCTGCGTTTCTCGCATTGGCAGGAGGATTCTTTACCACTGAGTCACCTGGGAAGCCCATAATAGAAATTAATAGACTAGGTAAACTCTATGATCCCGTGCAGCCCTGTTAAGTCACCCACATACAGACCAGGAAAAAGTTATGTTCCTCAGAATGAGTAAATGAAAAAAGAAAAGAGCATCCTCCACTTCCAGGCTAGTCCGGAGAAGGTGTTAGGACCCTGGAAAGCATTGCAGTTTCAAACACACAATCAGAGGAGCACTCACTTCCCTTGAGCAAAAACTTGAAGGGAGAGTGAGAGCAAAGCACGTTGATATCTAGGGGAAGGGCCCTCTGGGTCACGGGAGCAGGAGATTCTAATGCCCCAAGATGAGGAAAAGGAGGTGACTCCAAAAGGCCTTCCTCACTCAGATGCCTCTCTTGCTCAGTTGCTAAGTCATGTCTGACTCTTTGTGACCCCGTGGCGTACAGCCAAGCTTCCTTGTCCTTTAATGCCTCCCAGATTTTGCTCAGATTCCTCTACCTATTTTCAGACTTTTTTTTTTCTTCAAATTTTCTATATACTTTACTTTCTACTATAGAGGGAATAATTAACCAGTCTATGAATCTATGTCTGTAGCTTCTCCTCCTGACTTTTCATTTTGGAAAGTGGGTTTGGATGAGTGTTAGCATGCTATCAAAGTACAGACAAGTGAAACTCAAGTATAGGTCATTCAACTCATGATATATAGTCTACCCTAAATGTTCGTTTTTAAACTGGTTGGAAGCCATAAAATATTTCCCTATTGGAATAGAGTATAATAGTAGGGAAATCTCATTCCTCAAAAGCCCAAATGTAACTGAACTAAAGAACTATTAATAGAAGCTCAATAAAACTTAACAGTGGAACTGATGGTTATCTATTTATTTCATTTCTTATACTTCTTGAACCCAAGTCCAGTTCTCTCTAAGTTAAACCTAGAATAGCATTTTTGTATTTCTGAGTGTCTGGCCTGATAGTAAGTTCTCAAAAATGGCTTACATTGATGATATTGTAGTTTTACATTTTCCATAAGTAAGCAAAAAAATACACATTTTATTTGTGGATATTCAATACTGAAGGTAGCACTAATGGTAAAGAATCTGCCTGCCAGTATAAGAGACACAGGTTCAGTCCCTGGGTTGGGAAGATCCCCTGGAGAAGGAAACGGCACCCCACTCCAGGATTCTTGCCTGGAGAATCCCATGGACAGAGGAGCCTGGCAGGCTACAGTCCACGGGGTCACAAAGAGTCAGACACAACTGAGCAACTAAGCAAACAAGTATTCAGTATTGAAGTGGAGCAAACACAAAAGCTTTTCAAACCAGACTAGGGGTTCAAGTCGCTGATCTCCAAGGCCCCTGTACCACCCTTGATGTTAGTACACGGCAGTGTGTTTACAACAGTGACCTGGCAGACTAGCGCCATTACATCCTCGACTTCTATGAGGATGCAGACCAAGTCTGTGTACTAAGCATATTATTTCATAAGGACAGTTCCCACGGTGGTAATACCCAAAGCAAACATATAAACGTGCTCTGTGCATTGGAAAGCATTCCAGAAGCGTCACAGGATTCCTGTCGCTGCCGCTCTTCATGTCAGTGTGAGCTCACAGAACATCACAACTCTCCCGAGAAAGGAGACGCTCCTGAGTAACTCCTGGTGTGTTACTGCAAAAGAGCACTGGACTGGGGGGCCTAGTTGTGTTCCTAGCTCTGGTGATCATTAGCTGAGCGTTTTGGGTAATTCACAATGCCTCTCAGTGACTCGATTTCCTCCAAATCAAAATGAGATCTACTAGACAGTTTTTCTTTTTTTCTCTCTCATTGAATATGGTGTCTTCTGAATACTGGCAAAGCTTGACAGTGTTTCACAAGGGCAGAAGTCCTTGCCACGTTTTCTGAATGGGGTCCCCATTGCCCTTGCCCACAGAGGGTCAGCTTCCATCTTCAACCAGTTGGGGGCGCTAGAAGAACTCATAAAATCCTTTCAGTCCTAAAATTCGGCACATCTATCGCTTCTTGGAGTTTTGGCTAAGATCAAGTGGTGGCTCAGATGGAAAGCGTCTGTCTACAATGCGGGAGACCTGGGTTCGATCTGTGGGTCAGGAAGTTCCCTGGAGAAGGAAACGGCAGCCCAGTCCAGTACTCTTGCCTAGAAAATCCACAGAGGAGTCTGGTGTCCATGGGGTCCCAAAGAGTTGGACACAACTGAGCAACTTTACTTTACTTTTTTTTTTTTTTTAATACTCTTGGAGGAATTACAAACTGGAAACATGTGTTTAGCATAAAATCTGTTTCTAAAAATCCCACAAATGGCTGAAGTGATTTCTCTGTAAACAATAGGGGCCCAAATCCTTCTCAAGCACATCCTCTCTGAGGACTCTATTTGTGGCTGGGCATCCCTCTGACTCACCTATACAGTGTATGACAAAGCAGAGACTACTTAGCCGACAAAAGTCCATACAGTCAAAGCTATGGTTTTTCCAGTAGTCATGTATGGATGTGAGAGCTGGACCATGAAGGCTGAGCGCCAAAGAACTGATGCTTTTGAACTGTGGTGTTGGAGAAGACTCTTGACAGTCCTTGGACTGCAAGGAGATCAAACCAGTCAGTCCTAAAAAAATCAAACCTGAATATTCATTGGAAGAACTGAGGCTGAAGCTCCAATACTTTGGCCACCTGATGCAAAGGGCTGACTCACTGGAAAAGCCCCTGATGCTGGGAAAGGGTGAGGGCAGGAGGAGAAGGGGACGACAGAGGATGAGATGGCTGGATGGCATCACCGACTCAATGGACGTGGGTCTGGGCAAGCTCTGGGAGTTAGTGATGGACAGGGAAGCCTGGAGTGCTGAAGTTCACGGACTCGCAGGGTCGCAAAGAGTCAGACACGACTGAGCGACTGAACTGAACTGATCCCTCTCTTCGGAATGCTGAGGCCATTCTTTAGCCACTGCTGCATACCCGGAATTGATACCAGTGAACAAACCAGCTGTCTTTCATGTGAGAGTATTTAGACTGAATTCTAAGTGAATCGCTCGGAGCTCTTCTAGAGCTTCTCGGCTGCTGGCACCATATACTGCTCTCTTGTCTGCTCTCTTAATGGGTGGCGGATGACAGAATGGCCGTATTGATGCAAGCAATAACCCAGCTCTGTTCCACCTGAATTTTGACAGACTATACATTTAATGTCATCGTTGACTGTGAAATAAAAGGTTTCTTGAGACGAAACATCCCTGAGACACAGGGTGGCAATAACTCTGCGCTCCGGGTCTCCTGGCAACTAGCCTGCATTTACACGCCCTTCCAACATGTTTCAAATGCCAACCCCAGCTTGTATTTCCATCCTTCTTCCTGTTACACGCTTCATAAAATCAACTCAAGGGAACCGTTCACCACATTTTTGTTTCATCAGAATATTAACCTCACAACTGTCCTTCAAATAGCTTTTGCATCCTCTTTTTACTTCTGACAAATTTACAAAGCAGGAGGTATAATTATGGAAGAAAACTGCCCTTCCCTTTCAGGTGTCAAAGACTATTCTGAGCTGTTTTTTCTAACGTTCTGGAATGTCCTTTAAGACCTACAGCTCTTAGAAGCCAGTAAGCTGTTTACCAATTGCAAAGATTCTTCAACTTTATGTTTGTGGGGATTCTAAGCTGTGAATGCCCACAAAATGCACGAAAGCTGTTTGTGCCGGAGCGCTACTGAGCGTAACACACAATCTCTGGCTTCCTACAGAGAAAATTATGCAAGATGCATCATGCAAACAAAGCTTCAGTTACAGGATAGCCATAGGAAAAATAATCTACCTAGGGAAAAATGGCACTCGTGCTTTTTTAAAAAACTTATTGACTCGTCAAGTTGAATCACAGAATTTTGAACTAGAAAATGGTTTTGGCTTAAGTGTATCAAACATACTTGTTAAAAAAAAAAAAAAAAAAGTGCTGAGAGCAGAAAGCTTGTGTGACTTGCCCAAGATTCCATAGTTAATCAGTGGCAAAGTGGAGCCTCAGACTTGCTTCATCCTTTAGTTTTTAAACAGAATACTCCCTCCCTACAGATCCCCGTATACACCTCCTTTCCCCGAAGGGTCTTTGTAGTGTGAAGTAAAAAAAAAGGCAGTCACTTCAGTGCACACAAGAAAGTCATCCTAGTCTCTTTAAGGTGGATATTTTTATGAAAACTTTACAAACTTGTAAAATAAGCAGTGTTCAATTATTATTTTATATATGTGCTATTCTGTTGTGGTCACTATGTACTCTGGGGATTCAAAAGCTGACACAGAGTTTGTCCTTTGGCAGATATTTTAAGAATGCTCTTTGAGAAAGGAATCCACAAAGACAGCTTCAAAGAGCAAAGCACAGGTAAAAGCTGCAAGCATTTTTCTGGAGAGAAAATTAAAGCCGTGCTGCTAGCTATCTTTTATTAGCTGTCTTTAACACANTTTGGCAGATATTTTAAGAATGCTCTTTGAGAAAGGAATCCACAAAGACAGCTTCAAAGAGCAAAGCACAGGTAAAAGCTGCAAGCATTTTTCTGGAGAGAAAATTAAAGCCGTGCTGCTAGCTTTTATTAGCTGTCTTTAACACACCAGGCCGCATGATGGCAGTGTTTCTCGGTAAATGACCTTGGAAAAACAACTGCAGTATCCCAGGGGGAAAAAAAATCGGAGCCAATGCAGATAAAATGTGATCTAGATTAAATCACAACTATAGGTTAAAAATTGAGGGAGGGGGCAGTTATCCACCTAAACTATATCTTTTATGATCATATTTTCCTACAATGACTTTCTCTGTTCAGAATTTGTCATGGGTACAGGACGTTATAGAATGAATTTCAAAATGTGTGTAGCTAACAAATAAATATAAACATCTAGGCAGGAGGAGAAGGGGATGACAGAGGATGAGATGGTTGGATGGCATCACCGACTCGATGGACATGAGTTTGAGCAAGCTCCGGGAGTTGGTGATGGACAGGGAGGCCCGGCGTGCTGCGCTGCATGGGGTCGCAGAGTCAGACACGACTGAGCGACTGAACTGACTGAAACGCTGTTTGGAAGGGAAGGGCAGTTGTGCGTTTACTGTTTGTTTTCATTGCAGTGGAAATAAGAAGAGCACTTAGGATAATAAACTAAATATGCTTTATACCTTGTGTCTTTAGATTCTTTGTAAATCAGTATTGTCTTACAAGTCTGTGTCAGGGTGTGGGAAAGCAAAGCAAGCTTGCTTCTCATGCTCACAATTTTCCTCTTAGGCAGAAAATATTCCATATAAGACGAGAGCGAGATTTCCTGAGTCTCTTCTAAAAAGGCGTGAAGCCACAGATGGAGGTTAAAGCAGCAGCTACTGTCAGTCAAGGCCCCAGGCAAGACTGTGAAATCAAAGATTTGTTCCCGTTTCTCAGCCCCGTCCTTTCTCCTGTCTCTTAGGCTGCCCCTTGATAGCGCCAGGGGGTAAAAGAGCAAGGCTTGTTCTCTAGATCTTTCTTCTATTTCTTGATCCTTCTACGTGGATTTTGTACTTTAAACACAGGCTGTGAAGTTTCTATAAATCTTATAAGAACAAATGTCAGCCACCTACAGAGGAAAATTTGGGGACGGGCATGCAATGTACACCTAACTCATTCAGCTCGCAGACTTACCGGAAACTGTCAGCTGATGCTCCATTCTTGCCTGGCAGTTCTGCCACCACATACCACGATTCAACAGCTATTCTCAGAGTTATTATTTATGTGTCTGACACTCTGGCAGGCGTGGCCACGAGATGAGTAGGAGGACAATGTCTCCTGCATTGCAAGCAGACGCTTTAACCTCTGTGCCACCAGGGAAGCCCAAGGAACGCACAGGAACCAGTGAAGAGCTAGGGTCTCTGTGCTTAGTTGCTCAATCGTGTCTGACTCTTTGGGACCCCATGGACTGTAGCCTGCCAAGTTTTCCTCTTTTGCCTGGGGATTCTCCAGGCAAGAAAACTGGAATGAGTTGCCATGCCCTCCTCCTGGGGATCTTCCCCACCCAGGGATCGAACCCAGATCTCCCACATTGCTGGCAGATTCTTTACCATCTGAGGCACCAGTGAAGCCACAAGCAGGAGGATGAAGCCCCCAATCTCAAGAACTTATAACTGAATGACAGAAATGAGAAATATAGACTATACAACAGGTCAGAATAGATTATACTGTGAGAGTATTAGAGAGGGGAGAGGTCTACCTTCTGGCTGAAGGCTCAAAAAAGATCTCACAGAGGATATCTGACACAGAATTCTTATAGAAACCAAAACACATCAGGTGTTTGATTATACTGTGGTACCACCTAGAATGCACTCTTCCCAAAATCTCCAACTCACCAGAGATTACTATTATGTCAGTCTTCCCAGACCCAAGGTATGTCAACCATCCCTCACAGAAGGGAGTAAGGGCATGGGGAGAGAATGGCTAATCTAACTTAACTAAAATAAAAAGAATGGAGAAGTAGAAGATAACCTGGAAACCTGACTTGAGTTTATAACTACAGGAGGCCTTGAATGCAAATAGCTCAGGTTAAACTCCACCAGTAATGGGAATCACTGAAGAATGCCAGTACTCTGGATTATAATTTTATATCCGAATTCTATATCCATCTGGGCTTAAGGAAGGACTGTGTAAGAGAAGATAGTCATTCATTATAATGATCTATTCTATCGGCAATTTGAATTATGATAATGTTTCTCAAATTTTAAGGAACTTCAGAATCATCTGAAAAGCCCGTTACACTGCAGACTACTGGGACCCAATTCTCAAAATTCTCATTAAGTTTGAGTGAGACTTGAGAATTTGTTCAACGCCAATGCTGCTGGTCTGGGGACCACATTAAAAGAACAATTAATTTATGAGCTCTCTAGAGTATCTGCCAGTTTAGAGAAAGGTACTTCATTCCAAGGATCATACCACAGATACCTCCTAAGATCATACCACAAATACCTTTTAAGTCCTTTCCTGATTATGATTTCTATATTTCAATGATCGGGAACATCAGGTAATTCTGTTTTTATCCTGTTCTGGGTTTAAAAACATTTTGCTGTTGAAAATATGGTGTGCGTATGAAATAAAAATGAGTTTTTAAAATCTGTTTAATCTCCATCACAGACCTCATTGATTTGAAATTGTATGTTAAGCGATCATAACCAGCTATAGGGGGCTAGAATAACATAGACCATTGAAAGATAATATACAAAAGCAAAGACCCAAGAAAAGAAATTTAAATGATAATGAATGAGATGACGGATTATCCCATTTGATAAATTTTATTTAAGTGCTAGAGTCTATGTATAGCCTACTTCTATATTTTGGTCAAAAAATAGAGCCATACACAAATGGCCAAGATGTCTGTGTGTATGTGTGTACTGCTGGGGTCATCATTCAATTGAATAGCCAAGGAAAGCTAATGGGCTACAAGTTTAGGACTTGTATGCTCTTGGGAGCTGACGTGAGATCAGGACACTGTATCCACCTGCCCAAGTGATGTGCAGTCAAGATCCTGTCGGTTCTGGGTGTGCATCTGCTTTTAGCAAACACCACACCAAAAAACCCAGCCTTACAGAAAAGGTGAGGATTCACTGAATGTTAAAGCTGGAAGAAGTCTTTGAGATAACTGATGGCTTTATTTTATAGTTGCTGTAGGTGGAGTCCGAACAGGAAATATGCCCAGCCCCACTCCGTTTCTTCTTTCCATCCCCCATCCCATCTAACTTGATAGCAAACACCCTTCCCTTCCCTGATTTCCCACACCATTCATAGGCAGAGACCACAGCGCAGCATTTGCTTACACCAGCCCTTGAGTCTCTCACTTATTGTTCCCCATCTGTTGGCTCTGTCTCTCCAACAATGATTGCAAATGCTGCAAAAACAGGAGCCGCTTCTTCATCCCTCTCCTGAATTCCCTAGGGATACATTAAAGGGCTGATTATTCCATTTATTAAAAAAAGAAAGAAAGAAACCTCCAAATTACAAAAGGGTCCACAATAGGATCTGTGTTCTATAGGCTCTTTCAGGTTGCAAGAGCAGTGGAGACCCATCGTGCTTCCCTCATTAACGGGGGTTTATTGTGAGGACAAACAGGATGCAGACTCAGCAGCTGCACACACAGCCGGCCCCACCGGGAACCCCTCTCTGCCTGTTATTGTCTTGGGTGAACCAGTAGCTCCTACAGGCCCTAGCAGCTGCTCTCCTGACTGCCCACCCTCTCTGCACCTCGGGTCCTTCACCTTTAAAATGGAGATCGTCATAATACCTCCCTCATTGGCTTGTTGTGAGGATTAACTAGGTTGATATGTATACAGCTCTTACAAGGGTATCTGGGGCATAGTAAATGCTAGATAATGTTGCCCATCATTATGAATTCACCACCAACCTTTCCACTAACCCCCTGCCCACCGAATCTCCTTGAATATGAGGGTTCTGGCTCCTCTGAACGATACAGGCACAAAATCCTCTGTTTGTCTGCTCTGAGAAGTTGACTCCTTTCCCCCCTCATGGTTTCTGCTCACTGGTATCATTACTGCCCTGGTGGGGAGAATCAGCTGGCTACCCTTCACTTCAGAAAAGGCCTCGAGAGCCACTGATTCCATGGAAACTCACCACTGGTGAGCAATCATTTATTCTAGTGCCAGACTGCTGGAGGATCATGGAGAGAGGAAACGGAGGACTTATCAGACTGGCTTCTCTGTACTGAGGCAGTCAGATTTTTCTCTGTAAGTTTTGGCAAATCTTGACTTAACTATAGCATGGCTAAATTCTGCAAACACTCTGAGGTGGGAAATTAGACATTTCTATGAGGACCGGAGCTGGAATTTTTATACTTGGACCTGTTTGACTCTGCAGGAGCACTGCTCGGAGCCAGCTGCAAATCTAGCTGAGGTTAACAGTGTTTTATCATTCTGCAAAGAGGCTCTCTTGTAGTTGGCCCTGCTGTTGAATTTGGAGTCTCTCCTGAGTCTTTTTGCTCGAGGCTATGCACGTGGACCTTGGCAGAACATCCTTAAAGCCCCTATTAGTGAGAGCTGACTGCTTTCCCCTGTGAAGACGAGTATTACACTGCAGTAAAATGCAAATCCACTGCAGATTTATGATGCTGAAGTTCCAGGGAAATCTTGTCTCTCTGGGTAAATCAGAGCTACACACTTCTCCAGATGGCTCAGGACTGCACACATAAGCGCACAGTGAAAATATGGGATCTCTTGTTTAAAAATTAGTAAAGCTTTCAAGATGGCAACAATAGAGGATTAACCCAAGTGTTGGATCTTTCAGAGCCCAGGGCCCTGGACAACCAACCGCCCAAGTCACAAGCCCATGAAGGTAGATTGGATTCTGGGTGTCATTGAAGAATGACACTTTCCATTGTTGCTGAAACACATCATATGGCCCACAGGGAGAGAATACGAGTGCAGAGATCAACCTTGTTTTCCCAACTCCTGCAGCCCTGGGACAACCATCCCATCGTATGAGGGTAGCATCAAAATGGCAGGCATTGCTGTTCTCCCACCTCGTTTCACTACGGATACCATGACCCACCCCACTGCCACACACCAACACACCACCCTCTGTTGGAGTCTGAGGACACTTGCACTCTTACTTTGATCCTTGCGGTTTCTGCTTTGTAATCAGTAAGAGATCGAATGGCACAACGGCTAGAAGTACACACTCAGGGCTGGTTGTGTAACCCTGGGCCAGTTCTTTTATCTTTCTGAGGCTCGGCTTCTTCACGTATAAATATGTGCATAACAGTAGTAGCTGTCAAAGCAAGCACAATGTGTTAGCACCCAGAAAACACTAGAGTTGCCCTGGGCACACAGTCAACACTCTACAGCTGTTAGCTGTTCTTAACCTGCCACCACCCAACTGCAGTTCTTTGGTGGTTACCGTCACTGCCCTCTGTACTCCTGAAGTTCATGTTGAAGCATTCCTCTGCTGAGACAAGAGGGCACTGGGCCAGGACTTCAAATCCATCACAGGCCAAAAATGTAGACGTTTGTTTACATTTCCAAACGAGGTTAGGTACATCCATTCATAGAGATACACTAATAGCATTGAAGGGCCTCTGTTCCTGTTGCAAAATTAATTGCTAACTGTACATATTTCAAGTTCAGTACCACCCTACTTTGGCATTTCTTCATTTTTTTAAAGTATTCTGGGGCCTGAAGAAATAGAGGGGCCCTCCTTAGCAGTGTCAAAGGTCTTTGACACAGCCACTCCTCACCTTTCTCGTCTTTCCTTTAGTTAGAAAGACAGGAACTGGATTACACATTGCTTTGCAAATGAGGAAGCTCACAGGAAAGAGATGGGAAAATAACAGGGGCCCTGGGCCAGCAACCCTGGGGATGAAAACTGCTCAGACTCCAGCCCTGTGGTCTGTGAGGCCAGCCACGAACATTGAAGAGAGCACCTGTTTTTCTGTAGAATGGATTAAATGTACTTTCTCCCTAAGTCACAGGGCTGGTAGTGTCTGGGTAGGATAGATACTTAGAATACACAGTAAACATTGAACGTGAAAGTCCCTCAGTCGTGTCTGACTCTTTATGACCCCATGGACTATACATTCCATGGAATTCTCCAGGCCAGAATACTGGAGTGGGTAGCCTTTCTCTTCTCCAGGGGATCTTCCCAACCCAGGTCTCCTGCATTGCAGGCAAATTCGTTACCAGCTGAGCCACAAGAGAAGCCCAGAATACGCAGTAAGAACCGAGCCAAAGGGCAAAGGAAAAAAGGAGANTCTCCAGGCCAGAATACTGGAGTGGGTAGCCTTTCTCTTCTCCAGGGGATCTTCCCAACCCAGGTCTCCTGCATTGCAGGCAAATTCGTTACCAGCTGAGCCACAAGAGAAGCCCAGAATACGCAGTAAGAACCGAGCCAAAGGGCAAAGGAAAAAAGGAGACATTTCAAAGATATCATCAAGAACTGAGCCACTCTGGTATCAAGGATGGCTGAAAATGGAAATATAGCATAAACTAGGGGGAGAATGTAATGCTCTGCAAGAAAATATGTAAAAGGTTGGGCTTATTTTGGAAACAGGATACTGCACTATGAGTTACCCTGTGCATTTCTTTCTTTTGTTTGGTGACAGATTAGAAAGGAATTTTAAATAAAACGTAAGTATCTTTCCTAATTAGGGGGTGTGGGGAGAAAAGAAAACCCCACCTTTAGTTTCAAATGAGTTAATGGATGGGGAATACGGCAAAAATGATCAGTCTTTCTTGTTATGGTCAATCACCGCAGCGGCAAGGCTTGTCCACACAGGAAACAGGAAATGAGTAAGTAGCTTCAGCTGCAGCCTCTACAAGGCTTTCCTGGCTTCCTGAAGGTGCAGGGGTAGACAGAATCTTGAGCAAATCTGAGTACTCTCTGCTTGATAGACAAAAAGAGAATTTTACTGCATAAGGTTTATAAATGTAGCCCTTGGCACATGTCTTTGTTCATTTTTTTTTTTAAGTGTAGTGGGAAAAAAGTATTTTATTTGTTCAGATCTATGCATTTTAAGAGTTTTTAAAATAAGCAAAAAGAGTGTTTACTGAAACATAAAGATCAAAGAGAGTTGATTTCCTCCCATAGCTATTTCTTCAGATGTTTTTTTACTCTGCAATGTTATTTTCTTCTTCTTTTCAAAATGGTGACCAGGATGAAAACGCAATCTGTATTTAAATGTTTGCCTTATATATCCTTTGCTATTCAAGAAACTGTGTATGCCCATACATTTAATGATCAGATTACATTTATAACAAAACTAGAACTAAGCTTCAGAAATTGTATACCTGTAATGTGGGGGAATGTGTTTAACATTTTTGAAAAATGTAAAAAATAAAAACTTTTTTCCAAGAAGCTCTGTGCACTGTATTAGGATGGGCTACTCTGAGTCAGAATCTGTTGCCATGGTGACAGACCTGGGTGCCTTGCGGGCTCTGTAAGAGAGGCTAGTGCGGTAATTATATAAACTGAAGTGCTGCTGAATAACCCCAGGAAGGCAGGACTGCCACGGTGCAATTTCTAGGAAACCACTATTTTAAAATTCATACATCATAATGCCTTCTTCTTTTACATGGGAATCTACCATTTTGTATTTTTTGTATATAAATCTGACAAGACTGATAGACTAGAGAAATACAATTTACCAAATTCTGAACATCAGAAATATGCCAAATTAACTGTATTATGTACGAGCAAGTTTATTTACAACAATTCTATTGTTTTTGACAATGAACCAGTAATTAAATGACTTACTGTTTATCATAATGTGCTACCTGTGACTTAGTCCTTTTCTTTAATATGTAATATATAATAATTATAACAGAATAAGCAGGTAATTGATTAGAACAATAAATCAATGCTATTTTTCACCTAAATAGACAAGCTAAATTAGTTAAGTGTAAAATGCAATTAATACATATAATTTCAATGAAAAACATACTTAAGAAGAAGAATACATACAAATCTCCTCAATCTTTTTTCACATTTTACATTTCCCATTGTCACATGTGGCCATTCTTCTAAAAGACAAATCATTGACTTGACACATAGGAAATTGGTTTCTAATGATGATGCAAATTATTCCTTTATTCAGCAAGCAGTTACTTAATGAGAAAGATAGATACTTCACCTTAAACAGGTCTTTTCACCTCTTTGGGTTTTCAGTTTCCTCATCTGTAAAATAAAATTTGTACCGAGGCCCTTTCCAGATTAAAAAAAAAATTTTTTTTGATTCTGTATATCAATTGTCTATATATCAGTTGTCTAGTGCTTTTATTTTGAAGTAAGAAAAGAAAAAGTTTCTAGTACTTTTATTTTATTTGTTCAGTACAAACCATATCCTGACACTGTTTGACATTTTTTATGTGTTACCTGTGACACTATAAGGTAGTAAGTGTGAGTGCATGTTCAGTCACTTAGTTGTGTCTTAGTCTTTGGGACCCCATGGACTGTAGCCCGCAAGGCTCCTCTGTCCATGGAATCCTCCAGGTAAGAATACTGGAGTGGTGCCACTTCGTCCTCCAGGGGATCTTCTTGACCCAGGGATTGAACCCGCGTCTCCTGTGTCTCCTGCACTGGCAGGAGGATTCTTTACTACTGCACCACTTGGGAAGCCCAGGGACTGTCTTCCCATCAACAAATGAAGAAATAGGGTATACAATCTTAATCTGCCCAACTTAAATTTTATGTACTTTGTATTACATCACACACGTTAGTGAAGAATCTTCAGCTATCTGTATGAATTGATTGTGATGAGTAAAAAAATGAAAAGTATAACTGTATGACATGTCAGAACTCTGAAAGCATTGATGTTTTTTTAACTATTAAAGAACTATGAAATCAATGTGACAGAAGACTAGGTTGAAGTGGCATGAAATAACGAAATTTCAGATTTTTCTGAAGGTTAATGGGATATAGAAAGTGGACACTACATAGTGCAAGAACAATGCTAAAAAATGGAACTCAGACATTCTCTTACTGCTTATTAGTACCCATTTATGTCTAGTCATTCTGAGGTGATTAATCATGGATCTAGGTCTGATCAATTGAATTTTATACAAATTAAATGCTGGTAAAAATAACCATTGTAATAGCACTTAAAATGACAGATATGACTTAGTACAGGCTTTTCTTCATTAACCTGAGTGTTTTTTCTACTACTCCTCAGAAAGCACTTTCTCCCCATACTTGAAGATAAGGGTGATAATGAAACGGCCATTCAGGTGTCCATATCTATTAGCAAAATCATTGTGTATTCCGCAAGTTCCCTCCATTATGTACATGGTCTTCTGTTCAGTAGTTTCACATACTTTTTACTGAATCAACACTGGCCCTTTCCTGTTCTATCCAAAGAAGAGCCCCACCCACACCCCCACTCCCATCCCCAAATGCTTTATAACCCAGTGAATGCGACTCTGGTTCTTTATCTTGGAGACTTTTTTGCCTCAAGTCTCAATGTTATACCCATCTTGTTTTTTGTTGTGTGAAAGAGTGGTCTGATGACAGATTTCATTTCCCAGAATTTATTACCTATTGTGTATATTGCGGTTCAGTCACAATGATCCCATCTGCATTTACGTTGAATGGGGGGCCCCACCCTGACCCAATTTAATAAAAAAATAATGAGGCCACTCAAAGCTCATAGATGTGTCAGCACTATGAAAAGGGTCTATAATCAATGCAAATGTGATGTTTTCCTGCTTTGTGGAACACAGAGGTTTGACACCCATCTCTTTTGCTGGATCAAATCAGCCTCCCTCTTTGCTTTGAGAATCTAATGAAAGGTATGGACTCTCTTCGTCCCTCAAAAAAAAAAAAAAA
>SJYV01043968.1:0-11911 GCA_006410875.1 Neotragus pygmaeus
CCCTGATGCTGGGAAAGATTGAGGGCAGGAGGAGAAGGGGAAGACAGAGGATGAGATGGTTGGATGGCACCACTGACTCAGCTGACATGAGTTTGAGACAACTCTGGGAGATGGTAGACAGGGAAACCTTGCATGCTGCAGGTCATGAGGTTGAAAAAGTCAGACACAACTTAGCATCTGAACAACAACAGGTTATTATCTATCTAAGAGAAAATTCCTCTCAGATAATCTCAAATAAAAATCAGAAACATCAGTTTTAATATTTTTTAGTTTTAATTGCATCATTAGGAGCCAGCATAATTATGAGCAAGAAATGATTAAACAAGAATACTGTAAGCTACCATAGCAATAAGGAACATTTAACAATATAACCACAAATAATATCCAGGGCTCTGGTGGCTACTGACTATAAGGTACATTTCAAACTCAGTTCACAGTGAAAAATAAATGAATAGTAAGTCCATTATTATTACCAACATGTGGAAAATTCTGAAAGAGATGGGAATACCAGATCATCTGACCTGCTTCTTGAGAAATCTGTATGCAGGTCAGGAAGCAACAGTTAGAACTGGACATGGANCTCCAGACTTCTCGATCTCCTGGATGCAGAACTTGGCGGCAGAAACGGCAGCAGGATGATGGGCAGGGGCCTTTTCACCAAACATGAACTCGCTGCCCTTGAGGATGGAGCACACCCCATGCTGGGCAGCCTTCCTGATCTGGGGGGCAAGAGAAGGGGACAGGGCCGGGTCAGCGCTCAACCAGCAACGTGGGTGGTTGTCATGACCACCAGCCATGAGCAACGATCGCAGACCCATGCTGGGGGCATCCTCTGCGTGGACTCCCGGGCTGATAAGTAAGACAAACCTGGGTTTCAGTTTCTGCTCTTCTACTAACTCACCGACCAACCTTGAGCAAACCAAACTACTTAGTCTCTGAGCTTCGGTGTCTCCTCTTTACAACACGGATTCCTCTCTCCACGCCATCATCCAACAATACAGAGTGCTCACCAGTTCAGCAGTGAACTGGCAAACTCATTAGGAGATAGGAAGTAAAGAAATGTACGCCGGAAGACAAAAGTACTTTGCAGACAATAAAACCGGGGCTGTTACGTTTTTATGCAATCATCAGGTACTCCAGTGATGTGACGTTCCAGCAGAGACCTGAAGCAAGCGAGAGGACCGCCACGGGAATTCGCAGGGAAGGAGGCACGGGCCTGCCTGCGATCAGAGTGCTCAGCACCAGCAGCGACTCTTAGGACTGTTCTGACGGACACGTGCCCCCCAGCTCTAAACTTCAGGAGGAAGCAACGTGGCCGAGCACCACTTACTGGGCACTGGCTACAAGCCAGGACCTGAACCAGGTCTGCGGAAGACTCCCGAGTGTTGCCATTACCTCGCAGCAAAGTTGATCTTATTATCCCTATTTACAGCTTAAAAAACCAAGACTCAGAGAGATTAGGTAACTTGTCCACGGTCCCAGCACAGTGAGTCAAATATTCAACTCAGTTCTGTGTGACTCCAAAGCCCCCTCTAGCCCCCTCTCCTTCCACTGTAATTAATTACATCACTGACCAGTGAGGCAGCAGAAACTCAAACAGGCCTGACTGTGACTATCCCTCCTGCAGGAGTGAGCAGACAGGGCTTCAGGCAGGAGCAGAAACTCCGGATAGGAGTCCAGCACTCAGGGTGACCTCCCTGGGCCACTCAGGAAGCCAGCACCAGCTGGCTTACTGGAATGGGAGCGGCCGCCTCCTCCCATGCCAGGGTCCCACAGCCTCACCTTGGGCTTGGTGTGCACAGTGAAGCTCAGCAGCCCGTGGTACACCTGCAGGGTCACAGGGAAGCTCCAGGCCTCGAGGCCCTGCTTCCGTAGAAGGGTGGCCAGACAGGAGAGGACCTGAGAGGAGAGGCAGAGACCCTCAGCTCCACCCGCTTCAGCCAGTGGGAGACAGCCCGGGTTCTCAGGGACTCTGGAAAATGCCAGAGGGCTTTCCGAGGGTCCACAGAGTGCCTATACCCCTCCCAGGAAGCGTGCAAGCTTTAGCCAAATCAGGTGGGCTCTGGAAGATGGCAGGGGGACACCCAGACCCAGACACTGACCCATCGGAGGGCAGAGGTGGAGCCACTGATGGCCTGGGCTGACATGATATCCATGAAGGCTTTGGAGGTATCAGAGAACTTCTTAATGAGCACAGGACTGGGCACGCTGTTGGGGAGAGAACAGAGACAGTGAGGAGCCCAGACGGGTCTCCGAGAGCTGCTGGTCTGGAGGAGAAGCTGGACAGAGTGGGGCAGCGTGGGCCCCGTCACTCAGCTGGCTCCCCTGTCGTGACACTCAGTTCAGTGCGTTTCAATGGCCCCTGAGCTCCCTGCCACCACTACCGACCCAATGGGCCCTTATAAGCTCCCCCCAGTCCTCTCCCCACGTGAACCCTGGCTGCAGGTCTCCAGACAAGCGGGCCCAACATTCCACCTCATCCCTCCTGCCCCGCTGGCCGTGCAGGGCTGTCCCTGCCGTCCCAGTCACACTCTGTCCTGCTACCATCCCAGGCCACCCGGAGCCTGAGCCGGGAGACCGGCACTGGACACTTGGCATCTCTTCGTTCTTTTTAATAATTCCCATGTTCCTCCCTCTCCTCCAGCCCCGCTTCCTTCTTCCCTCACCAGGAGCCAGGACTCACCGCTTGAGGACCAGGTTTAGCAGGTAAGCAACAGCAGCCAGGGACTCCGCGGACTCCACCGCCTCCATGGTTGCCATCTGACCAGGCCACGGGGTGGAAATGTGGGAAGCATGTCATGCTGGGTGGACGGGGTACTTGGGCCCCGTGTACCCATGGGGGTGGTTAGGACCAAGAACCCTGGGGTCAGAAGCTGAAATCCCAGCGCTGTCACTGTGAGTCTGGACTACCAACTTAGTTTTTCTGTGACTTAGGTCTCCTCACTTGTAAAACAGGGATAATTAAGTTGATGCAAGGTTTAGAACACTGCCTGACATGAGACGAAAACCATTACATTGCTATCTAATTTACTTCATTATTCTAGAGCAGAGGTTAAACAGCATTTTCTGCAAAGAGCAGTCAGATAGTAAATATTTCAGGCTTTGCAGGCTACATGTGGTCTCTGCTGCATATTCTTCCTTGTGTGTTTTAACTACCTTATAAAAATGTAAAATCCATCCTTAGCCCTCAGGCTATACAAAAACACNCTAGAGCAGAGGTTAAACAGCATTTTCTGCAAAGAGCAGTCAGATAGTAAATATTTCAGGCTTTGCAGGCTACATGTGGTCTCTGCTGCATATTCTTCCTTGTGTGTTTTAACTACCTTATAAAAATGTAAAATCCATCCTTAGCCCTCAGGCTATACAAAAACAGGGCCATGGGTCAGGTGATGCCCATGGGCTATAGTCTGCTCCTTCTCCACAGGGGTGGTTTTCATACTTTCAAACCCTTAAAAATTATTGAGGATTTCCTCAAAGAGATTTTGTTTATGAAAATTATACCTATTGATATTTATCATATTAAAAAGTAAAATGGAGATTTTTATTTTAAACATAAGAATATGCAAGCACAATTCCACTAGCTGTTAAAATGTCATCAGACATTACATAACTTCTGGAAAATTCTAAGGTATACTCATGACACAGAAAAAGGTAAATGATGGTCTAGTAGTACTATGGAAATAATTTTGACCTAGCCAAGCCCCCAAAGGGCTTCCCGAGTTGGTCTGAGGTAAAGAATCTGCCTGCAATGCAGGAGATATGGGTTCAGTCCCTGGATTGGGAAGATCCCCTGGAGAACAAAATGGCAACCCACTCCAGTATTCTTGCCTGGAGAATCCCAGGGACAGAGGAGACTGGCGGGGTACTGTCCACGGGGTCGCAAAAGAATCGGACATGACCTAGAGACTAAACAACAGCAAATCCCCTGGAAAGGTGTTGGGAACCCCCAGACTACACTCTAAAAACAATTTTACTAGAGAATCCCCTGGGCGTAACCCAGTTATATCAACTAGGGAAAGAAAGAGAAGAGAGGATTGGATTCTGTTTTATAAGAATCACATAGGAAATCCCACCAGCCTTACCAAGCACTTTGAGAATAACTGAAGCCCTTTCATCTGTTCAAGGCTGTCCTTCTCCATCCCTGCATGCAGGGGCCCCTGTTTTGTCTCTACAGCCTGAAGCACCTGCCACCCCAAACGCCCACCGGAAAGCTGCCCTCGCTCACCAGCGCAGCGAAGTACTCAGTCTCAGTCTCCTTCCCACCCTGGGAGCGAATCACCTCTGTGACGGCAGCCAAGACGGCGCAGATCTGCACGCAAGGGAGAAGCCACCTGTGACACCCATTTCCCATCAAATCCCACCCCAGGGCAGCCTCTTCTCCTTCCTCCGTCACAAGTTCATCTCCTGACAAAGCCCAGAGCAGATAAGATGAACCGCACTGAGCCAGGGGAACACATCACAGGGCCCAGCAAACTGGAAGACATACACATTTGCCCCCAAACCCACCTCTAGTGCCCTACCCCTTATAGAAATACCCACACAAATGTGCAAACATCTGTGCACAAGTGTGTTCACTGCAGCAACCAACTGGAACAATAAAGCAGCCACCAGCAGGGGATTAATAATGTGGTATCACATAATAATGACAGATTCGAATACTATGTAACTGCTGAAAAGAATGATGACCAACTATATAGAAGAATTTAGAAATGCTGATCAGCAGGGAAAAGGTTGCAAAATAGTGTATATAGAATATAATGGTGCTTCAGTAAACCTAGACAAAGTCTGGTTAAAAAAAGTCTAGAATAGTATTAATAACTTGATAAGAGGCTGTTGAGAACTTGAGATCTGGCTAGTATGACTGAGGAACTGCATCTTTAAACATCTGAATTATTTATATTTAAAAACAAATACTTTAGCAAATACTTATGGGAAGACAGATTTAGAACTACTTGGGTATAAGAATCCACTTTTGCAATTGTAAGTTTCATGAACTTTAAATACTATTCAAGTACTGCCAATGAAAATTTAGCACCCAAATGGAGATGTCAGACTAGATTCTGAAAATTCAGTACAATAAGTATAATGCAAAAATACCTCACTTTTAAAAATATTGATTATAAGTTGAAATGACAATATTTGGAGTATACCAGGTTACGTGAGAGATACATAATTAAGGTTACTTTCAGGTGCATCTTTTTTTTAACTTTTACTTAATATAGCTACTAGAAAACTTAAAATCCTGTGTGTGGCTCATATTACATTTCTCTTGCACAGCACCGGTCTAGAAAAGTACAGTGACTTGTCAACAGTAACTACCACAAAGAAGTCAAGCTGGGAGGCCAACTTCCATATTTTATTCTACTCATCTCACTTTGTTATCATTTATAGTTTTGACACTTCTAATTTAAACAGTGAAAAAATACAAAATATATATAATTTAAAATTATCAACAAAAAAAGTAACATTTAGGTCCTATTAGATAAAACGTTTTCTAACCAGTTATTCTGTGTTAATTTATTTAACAAATGTTTTCTGAAAACATTCTATATAAAAAAGCCTGTGTTAGGTATAGTTGAAGAGAAAAAACGTTTGCAAAATGTTTTTTGGACATTTGGAAATTGTCTGGAAAATACACTGAGGGACTTTACACTTGAGAAGATGCTCTTAGAAAAAGCAGAGTGGAACCTGCCCTAGGAAATTCAATAGGTCAGGGACACAGAGGGTAGGAAGGGAGACCATCATCCAGAGATTCCACCTTTTGTCACCAGACAGCAGTCAGCTGTGTCCCCACCCCCACCCCCCGCCACCTAGCCTCAGGCTGTCCTGAGCTTCCCCCCTACCTCCTTATGGGCGGCCGAGTTGGACTCCCAGAAGCGCTGCACTTTGCTGAAGGTGACGTTTGTGCAGTCAGACAGGCCGCTCAGGAAGGTGCCAGAAGACTTCTCGGTGAAAGCCGGCGTCACCTCTTCTTCTTCCATGGCCGTCTCAGGGGCTTCGCTTTTGCCCAGGCGCAGGGACCCTGACTGCAGGTCATTATGCAACTTCACCGCATCAACTGTCAAGTCGCTCTTTCCTGAGAACCAGCGAGAAACAGTAAGGCCCCCACTTCTACTCAAAACTCCTTGGCCAAGAACACAAGAACCATCCCTAGGAAACACCGACAGAGTCTGGGCTCCTAATCTGAGAGGCTAAATTCTGAACGCAGTCCGCCTCAGCAGCCCACGGTGCTTATCAGACCCAGAAAGGGAACCCTCCAGCTAACGGTTTCGCTTGTGTGAGTCGGCTCGGGGCTGCAGAGGGGCCTGGGAAAGAGAAGAGGGTGAGAGCGCTCTGTGAAGAGCCAGATTAACCACAGGCATGATTACAGACGCAGACACTCGTGGTACCCGAGCCAAGTTATCTCCCTCCTGTGAACTCAGTTTCTGCATCTGTTAAATGGGGAGGGTGGGCCCTTACAGCAGCTTCGAGATTGGACACTTTAAGAGACGAAGCTTCTGGTCCCTGGGCCCCAGAGCAGCTTAGATTCATCGAGACTCAGGCCGACCCAGAACCCCGCCGCCCGGCTGCGCCTCGGTCGCGACCCTGCTACCTGAAGGCCGGCTGAAGAAGCGGCTGCGGGCGGCCTGCCGGTGGCGGCAGATGACCGGGTTGCTGTCGCTGCTGTGGCCTTTCTTCCAGCGTTTCAACTTGGCCGAGACCCCGGAGGGCAACTTCCCCGAGCGACCCATGCCTACTAGGCAGGGAGAGAGTTTAAAGGACTGGGTTCGGGGAACTAAACTACACGCAGGACCCACGTGGGTTCGCAGCCGCTCCACTTCCTCTTCCTCTGGCGTAACTTCCCTATTCGCGTCCGTTTCCATGGCAAAAGAATCAACATCCGGTTTCACGTAGTCTCTAGGTTCTAGACTCTATTGAAGGAGAGGCTGACTGCTAAGTCGCTCCAGTCGTGTCCGACTCTGTGCGACCCCACAGACGGCAGCCCACCAGGCTCCCCCGTCCCTGGGATTCTCCAGGCAAGAACACTGGAGTGGGGTGCCATTGCCTTCTCCAGTGCATGAAAGTGAAAAGTGAAAGTGAAGTCGCTCAGTCATATCCAGAAGTTTAAAACCAGACATAACTAATCTACAGTATTAGAAGTCAGGATAGCTGTGTTTGTGGTGGCAGTAGTTGAGAGTGGGCACAAAGGGAATAGTAACATTCTAATTATTTCTGAGTAAGGAGTTTACATGGATGTTATCACTGTGTGCTAACTCACTGAACTGTACACTTAGAATTTGTGCACTGTTCTGTGTATATATTACACTTCATTCTTTGACTAAAAATCAGAAGTCATCCTTGCACACAGGGCAGAGAGAGCATGAAGACTGTTGACATGAGAAAGCATCACTGCAGTGAAGGCAGTGAAGGCAGTGAAGGCAGCTGAGCGCTGACTCCAGGCCCTGAGCCTCCAGCCACAGGAATCACCACCAAGTCCTCTGGTCAGGCCCACTTCTGGCACAGAGGCTGAGTTTTAGGTCTGAGAAAAACGAACTAGCGGCCTGAGGAGGAAAAGGGAACCAAACTTGGAAATTACTTTAAGCAAGCCAGTGCTCATGACCAGCAGAGAAGGCAATGGCACCCCACTCCAGTACTCTTGCCTGGAAAATCCCATGGACGGGGGAGCCTGGTGGGCTACAGTCCATGGGGTAGCGAAGAGTCGGACACGACTGAGTGACTTTGCTTTCACTTTTCACTTTCTTGCATTGGAGAAGGAAATGGCAACCCGTTCTAGTGTTCTTGCCTGGAGCATCCCAGAGACCGGGGAGCCTGATGGTCTGCCATCTATGGGGTCGCACAAAGTCAGACACGACTGAAGTGACTTAGCAGCAGCAGCAGCTCATGACCAGAAGTCATGATGTAGGGACAGTCACTTGAGAGAAGACAGAGATAGTGTTGGGTTCAAGTCTTGACTTACTTTCTGCGTCACACAGAGCAAGAATTTAACCTCTTTGAGTCTGCATTTCATAAGGTGGTAAAAATAATACTGAACCCGCTGGTCTACTCTGAAGATTGTGTCAAAATGATTACAACGCAGTTTAGGTGGGTATCGTGCGGAGAAGGCGATGGCACCCCACTCCAGTACTCTTGCCTGGAAACTCCCATGGATGGAGGAGCCTGGTGGCCTGCAGTCCACGGGGTCACGAAGAGTTGGACACAACTGAGCGACATCCCTTTCACTTTTCACTTTCATGTATTGGAGAAGGAAATGGCAACCCCTCCAATGTTCTTGCCTGGAGAATCCCAGGGATAGGGGAGCCTGGTGGACTGCCGTCTCTGGGGTCACACAGAGTCGGACACAACTAAAGCGACTTAGCAGCAGCAGTGGTACCGTGTGAGGGGTGCTATGGTGCCCTTTTGCCACCAGAGGGAGCTCTGCAAACAAACTGTTAAAGCCAAAACCCCACAGAGACCGCAACGACTAAGCCACCTAGGGTTTTGCAAATCAGATGGGGAGACGAAGAGGCCGAGGGTAGTGGCAGCCTTCAGATCCTTTTCCTAGAGAGCAGGCACTGTGGGCCGGCAAACTGAGTTTGCACCATGACTGGATACAGCCCCTGGATGCTCAGTCTGGAGCAAGCATTGGAGGGGCCACAGGTTCCCTGGTGGCCCTCCATCCTGAGGCACCTGCTCAGAGTCTCCTCCGGAAGGCATGTGGGGCCAGGAGAGGGGAAAGAGACATCCAGATGGCCTGGGCACACTCTAGTACACTCTTCCCCACCCTGCACCTCAGGGCTCTCGTTATTGCTGAAGGACTAACCTTCTCCACCCTGAATTCCACCAACGCCTTCCACCCAGAGGCATTAACTGTCTCTATGACTAGCCACGTATATACGGCTCGTAAAGATGACTCTTTGCATCAGGTGGCCAAAGTACTGGAGCTTCAGCTTCAGCATCAGAAGAGCCGACTCATTGGAAAAGACCCTGATGCTAGGAAAGATTGAGGACAGGAGAAAAAGGGGTGACAGAGGATGAGATGTTTGGATGGCATCACCAACTCAATGGACATGAGTTTGAGCAAACTCCAGGAGATAGGGAAGGACAGGGAAGCTTAGCCTGCTGCAGTCCATGGTGTCGCAAAGAATTGGACCTGACTGTCTGAACAGCAACAAAGGACCGCTCATGTTTGTAGGATGGATCCTCTAGTCAAACCCTCAGGGTTAGAATTCACTACCACCACTTGCTGTCTGAACTTGAGCAAGTTGCCTTACTCTCTGAGCCTGTTTCTTTCATCTGTAAAATGGAGATAAGAATGTCCACCCATAGCATTTTTGAGAACTAAATAAGATAACACATGTAAAAGTGCTTAACACTATCTGGCACATCNCATGTTTGTAGGATGGATCCTCTAGTCAAACCCTCAGGGTTAGAATTCACTACCACCACTTGCTGTCTGAACTTGAGCAAGTTGCCTTACTCTCTGAGCCTGTTTCTTTCATCTGTAAAATGGAGATAAGAATGTCCACCCATAGCATTTTTGAGAACTAAATAAGATAACACATGTAAAAGTGCTTAACACTATCTGGCACATCATGAGAAGGCAATAACTGTGAGCTGACTCATTGGAAAAGACCCTGAAGCTAGGGAAAATTGAGGACAGGAGAAGGGGTGACAGAGGGTGAGATGGTTGGATGGCATCACTGGCTCCATGTATATGAGTTTGATGGGTATCTCCATCACTAACTCCAGGATATAGTGAAGGACAGAGAATCCTGGCATGCTGCAGTCTATGGGGTTGCAAAGAGTTGGCCATGACTTAGCAACTTAACAACATTATTATTGTCAAAAAAAAAAAATCTTGAGTTACAAAGCACCTTCTCACCTACTATCTAAGTGAGGAGGAGAGAGAGAGCACATGTCCTCATTTCACAGACGGGTAAATATGGTTCCAAGGAGTTGAGTGACACCACTAAGGTCATACAGTCGGTCAATGGGCAAAAGCTAGGAGCTCCAACTCTTAGCTGAGGAGCTCCCTCTGTAGTCACTGCTTTTAAAACTCTCTTTAAGGCTTATGTGGAAGTAACAGGGCTGCTGCATCCAAAGCACTGAGCCCAGGGCCAGAGGAAGGCCTTTTTTAGATTTGTAGGGTTGTAATCTCTTATGATGCTAGGCAGGAGGAAAGGGAAGTTGAGGTTTAGCCTCTTGCCCTAAAAAAAGAGGAAGCGATGGTTTGGATATTTGAAGCCCTGAGGGTAGGAGAAGGGCTTTGTCACCCTGGGCAGCCCATCATGATCAGGCAGTGGAGTTGCAACTCCAGAGTGTTTTCCTAACTGCTGGAGTTGTGTTAACAACCAGACTTTGGGTTTAGGCAAGCTTGCATTTGGAGCCACATCCTAGGTATGACCGGGACAGGTGACTGGACTTTATAAGCCACAGTTTGATCATCTGAAAATGGAGCTGCTCTTTGGAGGCAGAAATGAGATAACACATGCCAAGTGCTTAGCACCACACCTGGCACGTCACTGTTGCAGAAGGCCGAGTGCACCTGGCTTCTGGGGCAGTGACATTCATTTGGCAAAGAAGAGCTTTTAGGAAGGAGAGCTTACGTCCTAGAGTAAGTCTGGGGGGTGAGTGAATGGCCTGGTGTACTAAAAATGACAGAGAGGACCAGTATCTGAGCATGGCAGGTGTGATCTTGCTCAAAAGGAGAACTGTCTTCCAAGGTGGGGTCCACCCTTTCTTCCCATCTGGCAGTATGTGTCCACGGCTAGCAGAAGGGAGTCTGGGTAAGGAGGGAGTGTGATCGCCACTATAACCTGGCGTCCTGATTCCCCCCAAATCAGTCTTACTCCAAAATGAAATCTTTGCCATTTACTACTTTGAATACCACCCCCCCCCTTTTTTTTTTGCCATGAAGCACACAAGATCTTAGTTCCCCGACCAGGGATCGAACCCATGCCCCCTGCAGGGGAAGCACAGTATCTTAACCTCTGAAGGGCCAAAGAAGTTCCATGAGGTGGCTTTTTGAAAATGAAACTGGTAAAGTAGATTGGGAGCATACCCTAATGGGCTCTGAGGGCCAGGCTAAGTGGTCTGGATTGTAACAGGAAGTTTCGGAAGCACCTTGTGCTCAGCCTCCTACTGAGTCCTCACAGCTGTGCTGTGCAGTAGGTGTCATTATCATCAGCCAAACAACAACAAGCACTCTCACACACAGAAGGCTGCAAATAAGAAAAGAGTTTATTTTGTTCTTAAGAACTGTAATTCTGGAGAAACAAATTTGGGTGAAAACTAAACAGTATTCCAGGGAAGAGTCAGAGGGTTATGAAGACAAAACCCACCAGAATACATTCTAGAGCAAGAAAGGAAATGTATGCCCTTAAAGGACAGGCTGTGACAATGTTTTAGGGTAAGAATCTGATAAATATCTTGAGTTTCTGGAACATTGGGCAGATACTCTGGATGCCTTCATTAAGGCAATAAGTGCTCAAAAGTTCAGATTTCCGTCCAGGCAGAGAACCACATAAGTCACACTTCCTTAAAGATCTCCCTGCTCCATTTAATTTTTAATTTGTATTTTAAAACTTTTATTTTTATTTATCTATTTGGCTGCCCTGGGTCTTAGTTGCAGCAGGTGGGATCTAGTTTTTTGACCAGGGATCGAACCTGGGCTCCCTGCACTGGGAGCATGGAGTCTTAGCCACTGAGTTCAGTGCAGTTCAGTCGCTCAGTCGTGTCTGATTGTTTGTGACCCCATGAATTGCAGGGCGCCAGGCCTCCCTGTCCATCACCAACTCCCAGAGTTTACTCAAACTCATGTCCATCAAGTCGGTGATGCTATCCAGCCATCTCATCCTCTGTTGTCCCCTTCTCCTCCTGCCCCCAATCCCTCCCAGCATCAGGATTTTTTCCAATGAGTCAACTCTTCGCA
>SJYV01043971.1:8926-20705 GCA_006410875.1 Neotragus pygmaeus
CAAGAGTACTGGAGTGGGGTGCCATATGACAACTCCGTTATTTTTCTGAAACAAAATTATGAATTTCATTATGTTACACATAAAACAGAAAAAAAAGGAAAATAAATCAATATGAGGGCCAAAATCCTTAGAAGAAATAAGAGAGGAAATAAATAACATACATAATACATTTAACATGCAATTGTGGATGTGATGGGTGATGGGATGAAGTTCAATGCTGTAAAGAAAGATATTGCACAGGAACCTGGAATGTTAGGTCCATGAATCAAGGCAAATTGGAAGTGGTTAAGCAGGAGAAGGCAAGAATGAATATCGACATTTTAGGAATCAGTGAACTATTGAGCATCCATTTCTGTTTTATTGACTACGCCAAAGCCTTTGACTCTGTAGATCACAATAAACTCTGGAAAAATCTGAAAGAGATGGGAATATCAGACCAACTGACCTGCCTTTTAATAAACCTGTATGGAGGTCAGAAAGCAACAGAACTGGATATGCAACAACAGACTGGTTCCAAATAGGAAAGGGAGTACATAAAGGCTGTATATTGTCACTCTGCTTATTTAATTTATATGCGGAATACATCATAAGAACCACTGGGCTGGATGAAGCACAAGATGGAATCAAGATTGCGGGGAGAAATGTCAATAACCTCAGATATGTAGATGATACCACCTCTATGACAGAAACTGAAGAACTAGAGTCTCTTGATGAAAGTGAAAGAGGAGAGTGAAAGTGTTGGCTTAAAGCTCAACATTCAGAAAACTAAGATCATGGCATCTGGTCCTATCACTTCATGGCAAATAGATGGGGAAACAGTGGTTGACTTTATTTTGAGGGGCACCAAAATCACTGCAGATGGTCATTGCAGCCATGAAATAAAAAGACGATTACTCCTTGGAAGAAAAGTTATGACCAACTTAGACAGCCTAGTAAAATGCAAAGACATTATTTTGCCAACAAAGGTCCCTCTAGTTAAGGCTATGGTTATTCCACCAGTCATGTATGGATGTGAGAGTTGGACTATAAAGAAAGCTGTTCACTGAAGAACTGATGCTTTTGAATTGTGGTGTTGGAAAAGACTCTTGAAAGTCCACTGGACTGCAAGGGGGTCCAACTAGTCCATCCAAAAGGGAATCAGTCCTGAATATTCACTGAAGGGACTGATGTTGAGGCTGAAACTCCAATACTTTGGCCATCTGATGTGAAGAGCTGGCTCATTTGAAGACTCTGATGCTGGGAAAGATTGAGGGCAGGAGGGAAAGGGGACAACAGAGAATAAGATGGTTGGATGGCATCACCAACTCAATGGACATGAGTTTGAGTAAACTCCAGGAGCTGGTGATGGACAGAGAGGCCTGGTGTGCTGCAATCCATGGTGTTGCAAAGTGTCGTACATGATTGAGCAACTGAGCTGAACTAAAATGGACTGAAATGGGTGAATTTAACTCAGATGACCGTTATATCTACTACTGTGGGCAAGAATCCCTTAGAAGAAATAGAGTAGCCATCATAGTCAATGAGAGAGTCTGAAATGCAGTACTTGGATGCAATCTTAAAAATGACAGGATGCTCTCAGTTCATTTCTAGGGCAAATCATTGAATATGATAGTAATCCAAGTTTATGTTCCAATCAGTAAGGCTGAAGAAGTTGAAGTTGAATGGTTCTATGAAGACCTTCTAGAACTAACACTCCCCAAAAGATGTCTTTTTCATTATAAGGGACTGGAATGCAAAACTAGGAAGGCAAGAGATACCTGGAGTAATGGGCAAATTTGGCTTTGAAGTACAAAACCATGCAGGCTAATAGAGCTTTGCCAAGAGAATGCACTGGTCATAGGAAACACCCTCTTCCAACAACACAAGAGACATCACCAGATGGTCAAAATGGAAATCAGATTGATTTTATTTTTTTCAGCCAAAAAAGGAGAAGCTGTACACAATCAGAAAAACAAGACTGGGAGATGACTGTGGCTCAGATCATGAAATTATTTTGACAAAATTCAGACTTAAACTGAAGAGAGCAGGGGAAAACCACTAGATCATGTAGGTATGACCGAAATCAAATCCCTAAAAATTATACAGTGGAAGTGACTTATAGATTCAAGGAATTAGATCTGATAGACAGAGTCTTGAAGAACTATGGACAGAGGTTCATGATATTTTACAGGAAGCAGTGATCAAGACCATCCCCAAGAAAAAGACATGCAAAAAAGGCAAAATGGTTGTCTGAGGAAGCCTTATAAATAGCTGAAAAAAGAAGAGAGGCTAAAGGCTAAGGAGAAAAGGAAAAATATACCCGTTTGAATGCAGAGTTCCAGGGAATAGCAAGGAGAGATAAGAAAGGCTTCCTCAGGGATCAATGCAAAGAAATAAAGGAAAACAATAGGATGGGAAATACTAGAGATCTCTTCAAAAAATAGAGATATCAAGGCAACATTTCACGCAAAGATGGACACAATAAAGGACAGAAACTAAATGGACCTAACAGATATTAAGAAGAGGATACACAGAACTATAAAAAAAAATATCATCATGACCCAGATAATCACCATGGTGTGATCACTCACCTAGAACCCTGTCTCTTATACACATCTAGATGTGTATAAGAGAANTTACCATGAGTATTCAGTGTTGATTTCCTTTAGGACTGACTGGTTTGATCTCCTTGTTGTCCAAGTGACTCTCAAGAGTCTTCTCCAGCACGATAGTTCAAAAGCATCAATTTTTCAGTGCTCAGCTTTCTTTATGGTCCAACCCTCACATTAAGACATGACTACTGGAAAAGACCATAGCTTTGACTATAGGGACATTTGTCAGCAGAGCGATGTTTCTGCTTTTTTAATACACTGTTGAGGTTTGTCATAGCTTTTCTTCCATGGAGCAAGCATCTTTTAATTTCTTTTAAAGTATCACTGCTTAAGGCATTTTTGAAATTAATAAACTATTTTTAGAGTAGTTTTAGATTCATACAAAAACTGAGCAGAAAATACATAGAGCTCCTATAAACCCTATCTTCCCCTGACCAACCCCCAGAAATTTTTCTGTTATTCATATCCTTCATCACAGTGGTACATTTATTACAATAACTGAACCTACATTGACACATCATTATCAACAACGTCCATAGTTTAATGTTCATTTTTTATGTTGTACATCCTATGGATTTGAACAAATGTATAATGACCTGTATCCACTATGTAATATCATATAGGATAATTTCACTGCCTTAAAGATTCTCTGTGCTTCAATAATTAATCCATCCCTCTTCCCTAACCTTTGGCAACCACCAATCCTCTTACTATCTTCATAGCTTTGCCTTTTCCAGGATGTCACATAGTTAGAATCATATCATATAGCCTTTTCAGGCCAGCTTCTTTTGCTTAATAATATGCATTAAGTTTCCTCCATATCATCTTACTTTGATGTTAACTTGACTTCTCTAGAGTTCCACCATGAAAACATACTAGTCAACCAAAAATGGATCCCATCCCTTTAATGTCATATCTCAACCACATCTGTTGTAATTCTGAGTAACTAACAGATCACATTCATCTGAAAGACAGTCTTTCTTTTGGAATTCTGAGCATATTTTCTGAGAGTCATTCCAATTATGCTGACTTAGCTGAAATGACTAAACTTGACTTGATCACCCAGCTTCTGTGATGGATTGTGCTCATGGCTTATTCTAAATCATATAGTCACCTTTCCACTGAGATCTAGACTCATTTCAGAAATTCAGGAATTCAACAGTTGGAGTTGATTGGAAAAAAAGAAATGGATGTAGGGGAGGTGATTAGTATTCTGTGTCATGAACTTTAAATAGACCTTGTCATTTAGTAATTTTCTAGCAACAAATTTTTCTCCTGGTTTTGTTGCTGCTGCTGCTGAGTCGCTTCAGTCATGTCTGGCTCTGTGCAACTCCATAGATGGCAGCCCACCAGGCTCCTCTGTCCCTGGCATTCTCCAGGCAAGAATACTGGTTTTGTAAGAGGTGAGAAAAAACAAACATGTTTTTCTAAAGCAAATTTGTTCCTTGCTTGAACTAGATATTAGGGATGATTTTATTTGAAAATTGAGAGTTTTTTCCTTCTGATCTAAACCTTGGTTTAATAAATACCTCTTTTACAGTATCACCTGTAATTATTTACAGGCTGAACTTCACATTTTGCCAAATAAATTAGATTTGGCTTCAGACAGAGCCTTTCATTAAATGCTTTCTTTTCCCATGGCAGGAGATAAATGTAAGAGTGAGGGGAGACACAGGGAGACATAGGCATGGAATAAATTGTTCTCAAAACAAATTCCTGAAAAACAAGGACTATTTTGAACTCACACTTATCTTGACTTCATGAGTTTCACAATTGTGTGTTGATTTTCTTCCAGATGAATTTGGCAGAATCAAAAAAAGATCTTTCCAAAATTCTGCCGGCTTAGGTAAAAATATCATTTTTATGTAACAACAATATTCACTTATTCTATTTAGTGTTTAGTCAAATATTGGTAAGGATTTTATTGAATAAGGAGTTATAGAAATTTTAAAACATGGGTTAATTTTATTACTTATTTCAAAACCATATGACTTGTAAAACAGTTAGAAAATATATCTGTGGGTGTCAAAGAACCATTGAACATTTGCATGTTGTTTAGGAAGAAATGATTACTTTTTCTGTGGAACAATGGCACCATAAAATTCTGATGTAAAGTTTAGAGTTTTCAAATTAAAGAGGCAATATTAGCATACTTATTAAAGATGAGGTAGTTAAACTTAGAAAAACATTTACTTCGTAACTTCCCAAACAGAATATAATGAGGCAAAATATCTATAATATGTTGATAATGCTAGTTAGTTGGGTTTCAATAGACTTTCCCACTCAATATAATTTACTTTGGGGAGAATTTATCAAGGAACCTGTGATCTAGATGTGTTCAGCCCTACAATATAAGATTTTACTTAAAGAAACTGGTTACAGAAAGCTAAAACATGAGATATTCCGTCTCTATTTCAATATTCTTTCTCTATTTCAAATATTTTGTCTAATTCTTTCCTGGTTTCATTCCTTGGTATTCTAGCAAATCTGGTTGATATTGTGAAAAGTCACCTAGGTTTTTTCATTGTAGTCTAGAACCACAAAGTAGATTTAAGAGTCATGAAGTATCTTTGGCGTAAGCAATCCAAATTACTAATAGGAAGAGACATTCCTTACCTTTCACAAATTCAGACAAAACTGACAATTTGAAGATTATTTCACTTACAATAAACCTAAAGAAGTAAAATATATATCTGAAAAACTCTGTGCCAAAATACAAGTCATTTTATATCTATCTAGGTAATGAAAATATTAGCAGTTTTCATCCTCTCTTTTATTTTATATCTATATATATTTCTTTTATATTCAAGTTGGTAGTTTAGTTGCTAAGTTGTGTCGTGTCTGTCTCTTACAATCCCATGGGCTGCAGCTCACCAGGCTCATCTGTTCATGGGGTTTCCTAGGCAAGAATACTGAAGTGGGTTGCCATTTCCTTCTCCAGGGTATCTTCCCTACCCAGGGATCAAACCAGAGTCTCATGCACCGCAGATGTTCTTCTGCATTGCAGGCAGATTCTTTACCTTAGCCACCAGGGAAGCCCTTTATATTCCTGTACTTGGACAATAAAAAGTAAATTTAAAAAATAGAACACTTACCATTAAAACATAATTCATAGAATTTCCTTACATGATTTATTTTATAATTCAAGTGAATTCTTTTTTCTGTAATTTGGGCAGGGAGATGACTAGAAAAAGGAATTACCTGGTTTGCAAGGAGTATTATTTTAAATACACTCAAGACTAGCAGGATAGAGATGTAATAGGAAAGGCAGAAGCTAGCATACTTCCTTTGGCAAATCTCTTAGCTGCTCTAGGTTCGATATTTTAGATGGTACCAGCATTTGTAAGAGCTAATACTTTTATCTCTTACAAACATAAAATTATTTGGTTTTGGCCTTTAAAATGTTACTGTGAGAAAGCAGATTCATTAGTTGAGTTCACTCAAATGTTCACTGTAATGCATCTATAGTAAATTTAAATTTTCTAAACATCTTGAACTCAATAACTTTTACAGTTCTCCTTTATGCATGTCTCCAACTTGAGACTCAAATTTCAGGTTGAATAATAAGCTGTTTTTTGCAGTTAACAATGCTTATGAATTGCGTGTGTCTTTGCAGTTTTGCAATATAACACACAAATGGGAAAGGATTTATTAAATTCTGAATTAAGAATATTCCCAGAACACTCTCCACAAGGTGACATTAACTGAGTGAATTCATCACTCTGCAAATATGTAGGTTTGGTCATTTCTTCTAATGAGTGGCTCAAAATGGATTGTACTTAGAATTCAACTAACATTTAAAACACTGTCCAAACTACACTGATTTGCTGACTATTAAATAGTATGACTTCACATAGAGGTTACCCAAGACATGGTCAATTATTTCCATCCTTGTAATTACTTTTGTTTTCCCACATTTGACAGAAATACAAGTAAAAACATTTTTAAAAATTTAATGTGAAAATATTGGAAGGCCAAGGATAGTCACTGCTGTCAAAACGGCTTTCGTGTGAGGAATAAAAGGAAAGTGGTGGAAACTTCATGAACCAAAGATAAAATGTTCTATCTATAGAGAGTAGCCAATACTCATTCTCGTTTCCAGTCATTTCTTTCCAAGAAAGGAAATTGGTTAGATGCACTGCTAACCAATAATCTAATTTTATAAGAGAAGTAATAAACATAAAATTTTATAAAACCTCTACTTTTTATATCTTAGTAATGCATCCTTAAAATATTTTTTTTGTTTTGTTTTACTTTGATTTGTTGATATTGTGAGAACCAGAAACACAGGGAATTTAGAATAAAGCAGGAAACATATCTCACCTTTGGGTCACCAGTGACCTCTAAGGCTGTGTTATCTCCACTAGTTTCAACCTAGATTTCTTGCCCAGGTACCTTCTTACATGTGCCTGGTTAGGATGAAAACCAATATTTGCTTCCATCTCTTTCACTTCCTATATTTTTATGGAAGACATCTGCCACATTTCTGATAAACAGTCTTTTTTAGATGACTTAATATATTAAAAAGTTTTAGCCAAGTCTTAAGAAGGAGGAAGCTGTTCTGTCTAAACTCTCATAGGTAGAATCAAGTTCATTCCTTCAATGTATGATAATTTTATAGTTTCATTCTTGTTTTAAAGCATTTAACATAATAATTTAAGGTACTTTGATATGAAATTATTACCACGATCAAGTTTGTCAACACGTCTATCACTTTACATAGTTACTATACTTTAGTTCTTAGACTTATTTTTAAGTTTTTGGAGAATACATAATTGTTCCTTCTTGAACTTACATGTAGGTGGGAAATAAGAAACACAAGTGCTAACACTTATTTTTACATATAGATCTATAGGTTTATGTCCTAGTGATTGAAGTAGCTTATCTATGCCACTCATCATCTTCTTCTTCTTCTTCTTCTTCCTCTTCCTCTTCCTCCTCTTCCTCCTCTTCCTCTTCTTCCTCTCCTTCTCCTTCCTCCTTCTCCTTCCTCCTTCTTCCTTCTTCTTCCTTCTTCTTCTTCTTTCTTGTCTTTGCACTGATAGTCATTCAGTCATGTCAGACTCTTTGAGACCCCCATGGACTGTAGCCTGCCAGCCTCCTCTGTCCATGGGATTTCCTGAGCAAGAATACTGGAGTGGATTTTTATTTTCTCACAAATTAGACCTTGGATACATATATGTGTGTGTGTATATATACACACACACACATACACACATATATGTATATATATAGACATATACACATATGTGTGTGTGTATGTGTGAGTGTGTGTGTGTATATATATATATATATTTTTTTTTACTGGTGAGATTCCAACATCTGAAATTTGAGCTTGTTGGATTTAGTAATGATTTATGTGGGGTTGATTAAACCATTCCTGTGAATCGCTTCTTTTTCTGGAGAGTGTTTACAGTTTTCAAACATGAGCTCTGGTTTAAAGTAATCCTGTTTCACAAGATGCATTATTTTAAGGAGGGCTATTGTCTGTGCATTTTATAGTTACCTTTTAGATCTGTTCCTACTCCAACTATTCACTTGTATGGAATTTTCTGACTCACTGCTGGTGCTTAGCATTAGATAAGGGCTCGGGAGATTGGTCTGAAATGGTGTCAGCGTTAAGATGTAGAAAAACTGATGAAAAGTGAAAAGGGAAAGTTGCTCAGTTATGTCTGACTCTTTGTGACCCCATGGACTGTTGCATGTCACTGTCCATGGAATTCTCCAGGCCAAAATACTGGAGTGGGTAGTCATTCCCTTCTCTAGGGCATCTTCCCAACCCAGGGATCGAACCCAGGTCTCCCACATTGCAGGTGGATTATTTACCAGCTGAGCTACCAAAAAACTGATGAGAATTTTATAAAACCCTGGCTTGCTCACAAAAGATTATTCTCCACCACCACCTGCCCCAACCCCAGCCCCAGGAAATAGCAATTTTCATTTCTTTGTTCTATTGTGGTTTCTTCTCTTATCCTGGCAGAAAAAGGAGACAAAGGTCTTTTGAATGAAGGCCTCAGACTGAAGTTTTCAGTATTTGGAATCTTAGGCTTGCTAGCAGTCATAGAAAACCCGAGGTGGTCAAGAAAATTATTGCTGGGTTTAAAGCACAGGCCTAGGTCAGGGATTACATCACAAGAAATGTATGATTTGATAGGCATGAATATCTTCAGTCATTTTATTTATGTGTCATTTATTGAATAAAAATGTTAACAACCTCTGCTGCTTCACAAAAAGTATGCCTACTCACAAAAAATAAATGAAAACCTCCACAGGTTCAACTGAGAAGTAAATTGTAGACCTTTGAAAGAAAGTAGCCACTGCTACATATTTGCTAAATCAGACTTCAAAATAATCAATTGCAGCAAGAGGGATTTAACTTAATAAGAGTTTTATGTGTGAAAAATAAATCACTGAGAAAAATTGTGGAAACTGCCTTTTAGGAAATCTTTAAATTTAGATTGTATTCAAAGTTTTAAAGATGATCTGACCTTTACCAATGTGTGACCTTGCAAATACTCTGATAAGTTATATTTTGAAATGTTCTTCATAAAATGTACTCATAGTCAGTGTCTAGATGAATCATCTGTTTCTTAAATTTTTAAATAATTTTTGTTCTGCTTTGGTTTCATACATTTTAAAAGGGCATCTTTTTTTTTTTTTTTGCAGTACCATTTTTCTCCTCTTGAGTTGTTATAAATTTATAGAATTTATAGAAATGTCTCTGTAAAGGAAGAAAGGCTAAAAAGTTAATGAAATGTTAATTAACCACAAACAAACAAAGATGATCATAAATCATAAAGTTCCAATCATCCTTCATCTAGAGTTCATTAATTTCCATGAACAGAAATATTTCTAGTGGTCAAGGAAAACTCAAATGTCATGGGAAATTCAAGGGTTAGCTAATATATTGATTATGTGGTTGTTTAGAAGTTGATAAACTGATGGAGATAATAATGTTACATGTGATCAAAGCCAAATTGTTTAGTATTTTATTTTAACTGATTATTTCACTATAATACTTTCGCTTAATTATATTTTGTCTAATAATCATACAAGTCTCCAGAATGCATAAATATGCAAAAACATTAACCTAAGAAAGAACAAAGCGATTAACAAACATCTAAATTCAAATGATTTATTTGGATCAAACATTCAAATCTTTTTACGACTTGTTTATGACTTTAGAATGTCAGATAACTACCACCTTTCTAGGATTTCATGTTAGGCTGAAAGAAATATACTATGAATTATCGTAAAGCACATAAGTTTATTTTGGCAGGTCATTAAATGAAACAGGCATTTTAATACTCCTTGTATGATTGGCTTAAATGTGACCTCATGCAGAAATATTATTTAATATATATTTATGAGGTGAACTAAGGACAAAATTTAAAACTTCATGGTTTTGTTTTTGTTTTTGTTTTTTTGGCCAATTTTGATCATTTCAGTATTTTTACTTACTGAAATTCTTTCCACATCCTGGTCAACTCTCATAAAAATGTTTTCTGCCTGTTTCTGTTTAGAGATAGCTTTACATTTCAAAATGTGTTGTTTTCCCTCAGGAAAGACCCTATCTAGTATATCTAATATTGTCCTGGAAAAATGATTATATAAAGATAAATTTGAGAGACAGGTTAAAAGACTGATTTCTAGATGCTGCACTAAAGATTGAACCAGACTGTAACTTCTGTGATATCACTCTTATTTGTCCTTGTATCTCTAGAACCTNTATTGTCCTGGAAAAATGATTATATAAAGATAAATTTGAGAGACAGGTTAAAAGACTGATTTCTAGATGCTGCACTAAAGATTGAACCAGACTGTAACTTCTGTGATATCACTCTTATTTGTCCTTGTATCTCTAGAACCTAGGAAATCAGCTTTTACCAACTCATTAAATAGTTATTGAATTAACAAAAGAATAAGGTCATTAACATAATTGTTACAAATTCATTGATTTATACATTCATTCAAGAAAGAACTATTGGGCAAAACTATTGCTCTAGGCATTGTCCCAGAGACTAAGGGCATTCTTAACTTTGCTATGTTAGAAGTTTCCTGGGGAATCTTAAAAAGCCTTTTAAAAGCCTCCTCAGGTTAGGAAGCCAAGCCAGAAATTCATGATCAGATTTTACCTGTGGTACCTGTAAATTGGGATAAATTAATCTCTTCTAAAGATCCCCAAAATATCATGAAGTTTTGGGGCCTTTCTGGAAGTGACTTTCCTTACTGCTCTCTAAGGCTAGGACCTCTGTAAGACAGTTGTCTGACCACCTTTCAAAAGAGTTTGTAATCATTGGCTTCATAAAGTCATCCTTAATTTCTTAAAATGGTCTAATTTATCTGATTCAATAAGCATCACTCTAAAACGTGACATTCTAGGCAAAAATTGTTTACATAACCACAGTTTCCAGTATGTGCTATTAATAAGGAAAACAAACTCTTATGAATCTGTTCAAATGATGGTCTTGCCATGAAAATACTATACATAAGAATTTCTAAATTCTAGAAGGATCAAGTGAAGAGACGAAGGATATTTCTGTTTACAAAAGTGCAGTCTATTAAATTATTATGAGTTATAGATAGAAATATATAGAGCTAGAGAAAGAAGATAAGGAGAAAAATAATAGATTTCCTTATATGCAGAAAATAGAATATTCAAACATCAATAATATTCCAAACAAAAGTGAAAATCACCTTTCAATTCTATATTCTATGAAAATCACTCATTCAATTCTGTATAACTAATTCTTATTCAACTTGCTCATGGGTTAGTAGTTTCATGAAAACATCTGCTTTTGGACTAGAGAACTGAAAATTCTGACTCAGCTGAGGATTATGACTTCAAAGTTGTTTAAGCAATGCCACCAGGTGCCTGCATCCAAGATTACTTAGCATAGTTCTTTCATTTGTCTTTTGTTAAAGTCAATACTTTCTGGTCTGTGGCTGAACACAAAATATTTCAGAGAAGCATCAAAATGAAACAAAACAGACAAAAAAAATCTGTAGATGACAAAAGAAGAGAGTGGCGCAGTGGTAAGAAATCCACCTGCAATGCAGGAGACTCAGGAGACCGTGGATTCAATCTCAGTTGGGAAGATCTCCTGGAGTAGGAAACCACAACCGGCTCCAGTACTCTTACCTGGAAAATTCCATGGACAGAGGAGCCTGGCAGGCTACGGTCCATT
>SJYV01043974.1:0-55631 GCA_006410875.1 Neotragus pygmaeus
TTGTAGGTCTTCATAGAACCATTCAACTTCAGCTTCTTCAGCATTACTGGTTGGGGCATAGGCTTAGATCACTGTGATATTGAATGGTTTGCCTTGGAATGATCAGAGATCATTCTGTCATTTTATAATATTACAGTGTTATAAATAACACTGTAGTGATGTTACAGTGTTATAAATAACACTGTAGTGACACTACAGTGTTATAATGTTTTATAACATTACAGTGTTATATCTGAAGTTGTTGATATTTGTCCTTGCAATCTTGATTCCAGCTTGTCCTTCATCCAGCCCAGCAGTTAACATGATGCTCTTGGCATATAAGTTAAATAAGCAGGGTGACAAGATACAGACTTGACATACTCCTTTCCCAATTTTGAACCAGTCCCTTGTTCCATCTTTGGTTCTGACTGTTGTTTCTTGACCTGCATATAGTTTTCTCAGAAGGCAGGGATGATGGGCTGGTATTCCCATACTTTAAGAATTTTCCACAGTTTGTTGTAATCCACACAAAGGATTTAGCATAGTCAATGGAACAGAAATAGATGTTACTCTGGTATTCCCTTGTTTTTTCTATGATCCAATAGATGGTAGCAATTTGATCTCTGGTTCCTCTGCCTTTTCTAAATCCAGTTTGTATATGTCAAANCCACAGTTTGTTGTAATCCACACAAAGGATTTAGCATAGTCAATGGAACAGAAATAGATGTTACTCTGGTATTCCCTTGTTTTTTCTATGATCCAATAGATGGTAGCAATTTGATCTCTGGTTCCTCTGCCTTTTCTAAATCCAGTTTGTATATGTCAAAGGTCTTGGTTTGCCTACTGTTGATGTTGAAGCCTAGCTAGAAGGATTCAAGCATTAGCATGTGAAATGAGAGCAATTGTGCAGTAGTTTGAACATTCTTTGGCATTGCTCTTCTTTTAAATTAACATGAAAACTGCCCTTTTACAGTCCGGTGGCAATTGCTGAGTTTTCCAAATTTATACAAGTTATAGTTTATGTTCCATTTACATTTGTCACAAAATATTGACTCTGTTTCCCATGTTGTAAAATACATCCTTCAGCTTATCTTATACCTAACAGTTTGTACCTCTTACTTCCGCACCCTCATATTGCCCCTCCCTGACTCCACTGGTAACCACTTCTTTATTGTCTATATCTGTGGCTTTGCATCATTTTTGTTGTATTCTGGTTTTTTTTTTTTTTAGATCCCACATGTTAGTGATATACAGTATTTGCCTTTTTCTCTGGCTTATATTTCACTTAGTATAATGTCCTCCAGGTCTATCTACATTGCTACAAACGGTAAAATTTCATTCTTTTTTTTCTGGCTAAGTTGTATGCCATTGTAAATTTACACCACATAGTCTATCCATTCATCTACTGATGAACACTTACATTGCTTCTATATCTTTGCTGTTGCAAATAGTGTTGTTATAAACATTGAGGTACATGTATCCTTTTGATTTAGTGTTTTCACTTTCCTCAGACATGTATACTCAAGAAGGTAATTGCTGGATTATATGGTAGTTTTCATTTTTAGTTTTTTGAGGAAACTCCCTAATGTTTTGCACAGTGGTTGCAACAATTTTCATCCCTTCAACAGTGTACAAAGATTCCCTTTTCTCCACATCCTTACCAATATTTGCTATTTGTGATCTTTTTGGTTTATTAAAATCATCAAGAAAGCTTCTTTAAAAATATGCAATGCCAGTTAAGTCAGAACCTCTGAGGTAGAATCAAATAATTACATTAAAGACAGGGAAAAACCTATACTTAAAATTTGTGAAGAATTTCACTCTCTGTCTGTTGTTTCCAGTTTTCAAAATTTGGAACCATATATCACTGTGCAAATTGTGAGCTTGCCAAGGTTTTGGCTCTAGCTGTGGCAGCTGTGACAGCTGATGAGAATTTAGTAATTTCTAATGTTGAATCAGTCTCATCTGTTTGCTTTATTTATTTATTGGCATGCTTGTTTGAAACATTGGCATTCTAAAACCAGTAAGTCATGGCTAAATACTATGTTTCTCTATGTCCAGAGTGAACAATTACTACATTTATTAATTGTGTATTACTACATAACAACTTACCATGAAATTGGTGCCTTAAAACAACACAAATTTATTATCATACAGTTCTGTAGGCTAGAGCAAGGACAAGGGTCTTCTGGGCTAAAATCAATGTCAGTAGAGCTGTGTTCCTTTATGAAGGCTTTAGCTAAGAATCTGTTTTCTTTCTTTTTTTAACTTCTAGAGGTCACCCACATTTCTTGGTGTGTGTGTGTGTGTGTGTGTGTGTGTGTGTGTGTGTGTGTGCGCATGCATACTCACTCATATCTGACTCTTTGCAATCCCATGGACTAGAGCTCGCCAGGCTCTTCTCTCCATGGAATTTTCCAGGCAAGAATATTGGAATAGGTTGCCATTTCCTTCTCCAGGGGATCTTCCCAACCCAGGGATTGAACCCATGACTCCTGCATCTCCTGCGTTGGTGGGTGGATTCTTTAGTAGCTGAGCTCTCATTATTCTAAATCAACAATGTTACATCTTTCTTGCCCTTTTTCCATAGTCACATCTCTGATCACAGACAAGGAATGTTCTCCACTTTTGATCTGTGATTATATTATCCCCACCAAATAATCAAGGATTATCTTCTCATTTCAAGGAACGATTAATCATATCTTCAAAGTCCTTTTTGCCATATAACCTAATTTATCCACAGGTTCCAGACTTCAAGGTATTGATGTCTTTGTGGGCCTATTATTCTGCCTAGCACAGTAGACTTTGAGACAGGACAAGGCATTAACTTCTCTAGGTCTTTTCTACAGCCTGCTTCTTTAGCTCATTGTCTTGCTTCAGCTCTGTCTCTCATTTTGGTAGAGCCTCCAGGCAGTTGAGAATATGTGCCTCTGGCTTACCAGAATGGTGTTTGAATGCGTGGCAATCCTTCTTTCACACTTTCTTAATCCCCATTTCTTGGTTTCCCATTGATGGAGTTGTTCTTACACAGCCACAAATTAGAGAACATCATAAACACCATGCTCTTACCACAGAGAACAAAGAACTAATTTCCTAGATAATTCAACTTCCTCTAAAGCCACAATTGGAGAAATGTCCTTACAAATGCTCTTTGTCTCTTATACCTCAATTTACTCCATGTAAATAATTTTCCATCTTTCTCCCACAGATATACACCAAGATATTAGATATCCTCCAGGAGTCCGGCTGTCTGTGAGAACTAGAGCCTGGTGAATTTTAGTTTGTGCTTTTTCCAATAGTTTTTCATTCATCTCTATATTAATTACTGAGTGAGTGAATGCGAGTTGGTTTAAAGAAAATGTACAGATCATTTCATTCTGCAAAGTCCTAGAGAGGCATATACAGTGAGATCCTGAGCTTAACAGGTATCAGCAACACTCACCTCTGTTCTTCTTGATTTTTTGTCTTTATACCCAGAAGACTGTACTGTTTCAATTTTTAAGTCCTAGGTTTCAAATCCCAAATTATCTCAGGGCTTGTTTGCTGAGTAATATTAAATTATATTTGTTTCTTCATGGTCATCTTCTAAAGCTGTAGCCATTAGCAACACAGACTTTGCCAAAGGCTGTCCATTTAATCAAGCTTATTTGGGCTTATTGCCCTTGTGCTGTATATTGTGTTTTTCTGCATTCCATATTAAATTTAGATTTTCAATTTAGATAATGATTAGTTTTAATATCTGATCATAAGTGTGGCTCTTTGTAAGTGTAAGAAGATCCTGAGTTTCTTTCTTGGGCAAAGTGAACTTCCCTTCAAGATTTTTTGGAGTGCCTCCTTTTATCACTCCACATTTTTAAAGTTCCCTCAGATATCAAGAATTGAAATATAAAATACAAAGTGGAAACAGGAATATGGATCAGTTAGGATAGACTACACAGTAACAAATGCCCCCCAAAATTCCAGTACCTTCAAAGTACAGACTTAGTTCTGTCTCATGTCCCATTTCCACTGCAGGATTTCTATGCCTTTTTCCCAGGTCATCTTTACTCCAAAACTAAGCCGACAGTGAAGATTTGGTCTGGAATACTGCCCATTATTACAGTCGAAGAATAGAGTATGGCCAATCCTATGCTGGCCCTTGGGAGTTTCTACCTGGAATTGACATCCAATATTTTTATCAATGCTTCATTGATGAAAGAAAGTTACATTAGCTTGGCCTGACATCAGGGAGTGGAGAAGTATCATACTTTCCCAGGAAAAGGCAGCAAATACTTTGGGAACAACAGGTCTACCATACCCTGTCTTTCAGATTGATATTATTTAGATAAATCTAATTTCTTCCTGAAAAATGCATTCATTTACTCTCCAACAGAGAGCACAGAAGAGATCCATCCAATGGTCACCCTCAAAGTTTGGATCAGATAATATTCTCTAAGTCAGGCTGAACACAGCTCTTCTTTCATGGTTTTGTGTGCGAGAGAGGCAATTGCCTCCGTACCCACTGCATAATAGGGGAGCAATGAAAGAAGTATAGTCTTAGAGATACACAGCAGTGATTGGTCCATAGAAATTTTAAAATTCCACTGGGACGATATCCCACGCTTCTGTTGCTGGCTCGAGAAATGTTCTCGGAATGGGCTCTGGTGTGCTCCCTCAGAGAAGCTCCCAGTCTCCTGTTCTTCACGGACTTTGTATCCAACCCCTGTAAGGTCCCTCCTTTCCCATAATCCTTTTTGGTCTCTTCTGATGAAGCACTGGGCATAGTCTTCTTTGGGGGCCAAGTAACTTTTTCAGTCTGTTTCCTGACCTTAACAGTTATGGCACAAGGACCATTTAAGTCTTCAGTGGTTGCAATTTCTTTTAGTCTAGGCTGGTAACTTTTTTGTTTTCCTTATTAAAACTTTCCCCAAGAATGTAGCTTTCATTTTAACTAAGTTTCCATCACAACATGTGCCAATAGCTTTGCCTACAGTTCTTTTTTTTAGAGAGTCCTCACTTTCTAGACTTAATTTTAGAAACCTTGAGCCTAACCGACTTCTGTGGAAAAACCAGTCTTTGTCTGTTCTCTTAGCAATTGTGTTCATATGAAAACTTTGTGGGTGCCAAATTAATTCCTTTGGAGATTTTATTATAATAGCATGAGTTTTGATTTGATTTTTGTCATGAAGCTGAATTTTCGTTTGTCCTTTTTGCCATAAAGATCTTCTCAGTTTTGTCTTAAAGATTGGAAATGAAAATTGATTTAATTTTCATCTCTGTACATTTAATTTTCCTACCTCCTCACTGAAATATGCAAGCTCATTTGATAAAATATCTTTCTTCCAAGTTATTATAGATTGACAATGTTATTGAATGCTATGTCACTGTATAATAAGATTTATATCCTTTTAGATCCTAGTCATAGTTTCCTTGCCGTTTGCAACCTGTTTATATAAACCTCATATTTTACGATTCACAGTCATTTTTGTTGCTTTTGTATCATGCTCCTAGTTTAGATATCAATTTTGGTCAGAATAGGCTAGGATATGCTATTATAATAAATGATCCCTAACGTAATGTCTTATAACAGGAAGAATAACCATTTCATAATATTTAATAATAACTATTAAACTGCAGCCATTTATTCATGAGGGTGAATCTCATATATCTAAAATATATGGTTAAAATATTTAGAATTTTAAACTCAAAACTTTAATTGACAGAATTACTGTGTCAAAGTCAAAAAAATTGAAGTACTTTGCTGAATATAGAGAAAAATTCCCTTCCTCTTTACCAGGGACTAAATTAATTATAGGTCATTTTTATTAAGACAATGAATGAAAAATTCAGGACACCAAAACAGTGAGACATCAGCCAGAAGGGTTTGTCAGCAAATCCCTTTCTTTCCTAATTAAGGTAAAATTAACTAATAATTAGGTATTACTGTCCAGAGTTTTCTTGTTTCCACTAGAGAAGTCTTTATTTAAAGGCTCTGGAACTGGAGTTTATTCTCATCTTTTGTTGTTGTTTAGTCACTTCAATCATGTCTGACTCTTTATGAGACCCCATTGTAGCCTGCCAGGTTTCTCTGTCCATGGGATTTCCCAAGAAAGAATACTGGAGTAGGTTGCCTTTTCCTTCTCCAGGGGATCTTCCATACCCAGGGATCGAACTTGCATCTCCTGCATTGGCAGCGAATTCTTTACCTCTGAGCTACCAAGGAAGTGAGATCGGTATTACCTCTTAGCAACATAGATGTTTCTAGGAAAATAACAAGCATGTATATAAATTCTTACAACATACCTCAAAGGCCTTTGAATGTCTCAGAGCTATGCTTCCCCCTTTCCAAAACAATTTATTTACATCAACTCTTAGGCATTAAATGGCATCAACTTGGCTGCATTATTCTCTCATTGTTCACTTAGTCATGTCTGACTCTTTGCGAGCTCATGTAGTGCATCATGCTAGGCTTCCCTGTCCTCCACTATCTCTGGGAGTTTGCTCAAACTCACGTCCATTGAGTTGCTGATGCCATCCAACCATCTCATCCTGTCACCTCCTTCTCCTCCTGCCCTCATTCTTTCCCAGCATCGGGATCTTTACCAATGAGTCCGTTTTTCGCATCAGGTGGCCAAAGTATTGGAGCTTCACCTTCAGCATCACTCCTTCATTCTCTCTCTTTTTTAAAAAATATAAATTTATTTATTTTAATTGGAGGTTAATTACTTTACAATATTGTATTGGTTTTGGCATACATCAACATGAATCCACCACAGGTATACACGTGTTCCCCATCCTGAACCCCCCTCCCTCTTCCCTCCCTGTACCATCCTTTTGGGTCATCTCAGTGCACCAGCCCCAAGCATCCAGCAGATGAATAAATAAGAAAGTTGTGGTACATATACACAATAGAGTATTACTCATTCTCTCTTAAGTAACAATTTTCCAAGTCTTTGCACTCACAGGTTAAGAAGACACTGTAATGTAGCAAAAGGCTAGGAATTCTCACCTGCAACCTTCTTCACAATTTTATTCAAAGGTTCCTGGCACATTGTGATTAGGCATTATACTTTTTCAAATTCCTAAAATAAAATGTGAAAATTAGTATCATTTTAATTTTTATCTTTCTTATTCTCACTGAGGCTGAATATTTTCTCAGATTTCATAATTAACAAAAAATATCTCCTGGGACTCCTTCATTGTGCCCTTTATTATAAGGCCCTTTCTTGAAATTAAAATTGTTTGTATTTTAAAATTCTTATTATAAACTTGAACTTTTTCATTTTAAAATCTTTGCACAATAAAGGAAATCTGTCATGTCATTAATGACCTATGCAATTTTCAGGTAAGTTTAAGTCATAAGACAGTAAGTTCTAGACTCTAAAGTGATGTGAACAAGTTAGATGTGTGGTTATATAGCTTTTAGAATTAACTTTGTTGAAAATAAAAAATACAAACAAAAATCAAATAGTATTTTTGAAGATACACCTATATATCATCATTTTAAAAATAGGTGATATGAATAAACAATAATAAAAACATAAACAAAAATATACAAACTTCCAGTTATAAAATAGGTCATGTGAATGCAATGTACAGTGTGGTAACTATAATTAATAATACTCTACTGTATATTTGAAAATCGCTAAGCAAGTAGATGTTACAGGTTCACATAATGAAAGATAATAAACATAATAAATAATAAATGAATCAGGATTTAGAATGTAGGAAGTGTGTAGAAGTCTTTCAGTTATTCAGCATAGCCCCTAGAGACTAAAGACATTGTGAAAAACTGTGCTTAAGGCTAGAATATTTAACTAAAGTTATACCTGTCTGTATGTACTTTATGTATAAATCCTATCTGTTTCCTAATAATCATTTAAGGCAAAATCTATGAAAGTTTCAAATATGACTTTTAATGAAATGAATAGAAAATAAATATTCTGGAAAGTTACCTATAGTATAATATAAGATGACTTATATATGTCTTGATTTTTTTTTTTTAGATAAACTTTTTTGTAGAATAGTTTTGGATTTACAGAAAAATTATGATGATAGTGCAGAGAGTCTATATATCCCATGATCAGTTTCCCTCATTACTAACATTGGTGCATTGTATTTGCTATAATTAATGAACCAATATTGACACATTTTATTAAATAAAGTTCATATTTTATCCAAATTTTCTTAATTTTTATCCAATGTCTTTGNTGCAGAGAGTCTATATATCCCATGATCAGTTTCCCTCATTACTAACATTGGTGCATTGTATTTGCTATAATTAATGAACCAATATTGACACATTTTATTAAATAAAGCTCATATTTTATCCAAATTTTCTTAATTTTTATCCAATGTCTTTGTTTCTTTTTTTTCTGTTCCAGGATGCCACTCAATGACTATCACATTACATTTAGCCATGTTATCACCTTAGGCTCCTCTCAGTTGTGACAGTTACAATATGACTTTATACAATATGGAAATTTTGTAGATGAAAGGCAAGGTAAAACAGGAAGGAAAAAAAGAGAAAAAGTCAAAGTTGCCTTTAAAGACAAAATACAAGCCATGAGATTATGTTCCTTGGCTAGAGATGGGTAACAGCTCTATCTTTGAACCACAGTGTCCAAAAGACACAAACACACAAGCTGCTTACCATCCTTCAGAGAAATGAAGCTCTTCTTGGCATGGAGTCCTGAGATAACTTTGTCTTGAAGCCATGATTGAGAGACCACTTTGTAATGTTCTAAACAAGTCCCTTAATATCATTTCTATGGTGAATAAAAAATGGCTTATGAGGGCTAATCCCTATAACATCTTTAAGGTAGGCCAAGGTCATGATAGCTGCATGCATTTCAAGTGTGAGGAGGGAAGGCAATGGGCTCAGTGAAGTGAGCTACTCAAGCTCATTGGAGGATTAAGCATTTCCCTTAAAGAGCTGTTCCTTAGGGCTCTTCCCAAGGCTTCCAGGGACAACTAGATAACTCAGTGATGTCATATTGATGATTTCAGGTTGGACCCTCTTGACCCTTTCTCAACCCACCTTTCGCAACTTCTCTGAGGAAAGACAAACAAAAGGCATTAAACATAGGTACTCTGTGGGGGCATCTGGCAGGGAAGACTGAAGGTTGTTGAGGCTAGCAGAACCATGAAGGGTGGATTTTGGCAGGCAGATATTCTAGGTACCCCACAGCTTGTGGGGTGGTGATCTGCTTCATCTCTCCCTACTTCACACTGTGTGTGCTCATCTTGGCCAGGGGAATCTGCTCATAAAAATGAATCATATTTTCTTTGGCCACATCATGTCTATGTGCAAAGTTGCCAGAAGTTTGAAAGTACCATCTCTATGGAATTCAGAGGGCAGACACACTGAAACCATACTCACAGAAAACTAGTCAATCTAATCACACTAGGACCACAGCCTTGTCTAACTCAGTGAAACCAAGCCATGCCTGTGGGGCAACCCAAGACGGGTGGGTCATGGTGGAGAGGCCTGACAGAACGTGGTCCACTGGAGAAGGGAATGGCAAGCCACTTCAGTATTCTTGCCTTGAGAACCCCATGAACAGTATGAAAAGGCAAAATGATAGGATACCAAAAGAGGAACTCCCCAGGTCAGTAGGTGCCCAATATGCTACCGGAGATCAGTGGACAAATAGCTCCAGAAAGAATGAACGGATGGAGCCAAAGCAAAAATAATACCCAGTTGTGCATGTGACTGGTGATAGAAGCAAGNTTCAATTAATCTGATACTCAATTCATTTAAAAGAACATCAATTTCACTTTCTTTTCTTGATATGTTAACAATATAAAATAATTGCAATTCTTTGTGTTTTGATCTGAATAGAGATTGTACCAAAGCATGTATTGAATATTTAGTGCTCGCCAGTAAAAAGAGGCAGCAGAGAGATAAAAGGCCAAGAAATCAGAAGAATATTTTCTCCAGGAATAGTTATGTTTACTAATATTTCTCAAAACACTTCCTTGTTATGATGAGAAAAAAGAATGTTTGTTTTGCTCTTTTTATTTGGAATTTAATTCTATTTGAAAAAGCAGCATAAATAGACCTACATGCATAGTGGGAAGGTTGTACTAATTCAATGGAAAGAAAGGGCATCAACAAAAGTACTTCATTGGAGTTTAGCATTCTTTTAAATTATTTTCAGTTTTTCCATTTTGGACATTAACACTAGGACAGTATTACTGAAGACCTGCTGCTGCTGCTGCTAAGTCGCTTCAGTCATGTTTGACTCTGTGCGACCCCATAGACAGCAGCCCACCAGGCTCCCCCGTCCCTGGGATTCTCCAGGCAAGAACACTGGAGTGGGTCGCCATTTCCTTCTCCAATGCATGAAAATGAAAAGTGAAAGTGAAGTCGCTCAGTCATGTTCAACTCTTAGCGACCCCATGGAGCCTACCAGGCTCCTCCACCCATGGGATTTTCCAGGCAGGAGTACTGGAGTGGGGTGCCATTGCCTTCTTTGATTACTAAAGACCTAGAACAACTAAAGTCAAACTAATGTTTTTTGCTAACTGATGTCTCATCTGTTCTAGAACTGCTCCATCAGTTGCATAGGGCTGTTCTTGTGTGCATAGTGCCACTTGGCAGGGACCAGATCCAGCACTCAAGACCACTGCCTCTGTCCTTGGTAGCTGTGTGACCTTGAATGCAGAACCCCTGGGATTTCAGTGACCCAGCCAATGTGCTGCCTTCTCAAATCTGAATCTAAGGAATAGACCCAGATGGAGATAAAATATGCTTTATTAATAAAGTGATTGCATACATAGATAACTCAAAAGAGTTTATATGGAAAAAAAAAGCAAAGAAATACTAAAATATGGAGCCTCTAAATGGCTCATTGTGTAAAGCACACAGGTACAGACATAAGTTAGGAAAATAAAGAGAATGTTTGCAGATTAAAAAAAAAAATCAAAACTGGAACTAGAACTGCCATATGACCCAGCAATCCCACTGCTGGGCATACACACTGAGGAAACCAGAATTGAAAGAGACACATGTACCCCAATGTTCATCGCAGCACTGTTTATAATAGCCAGGATGTGGAAGCAACCTAGATGTCCATCAGCAGATGAATGGATAAGAAAGCAGTGGTACATAAACACAATGGACTATTACTCAGCCATTAAAAAGAATACCTTTGAATCAGTTGTGGATTCATGTTGATGTATGGCAAAACCAATACATTATCATAAAGTAAAATAAAGTAAAATTAAAAATTAAAAAAAAAGAATACAATTGAGTTAGTTCTAATGAGGTGGATGAAACTGGAGCCTATTATACAGAGTGAAATAAGTCAGAAGGGAAAACACCAATACAGTATACTAACACATATATATGGAATTTAGAAAGATAGTAATGATAACCCTGTATGTGAGACCGCAAAAGAGACACAGATGTACAAAATAGTCTTTTGGACTCTGGGAGAAGGCGAGGGTGGGATGATCTGAGAGAATAGCATTGAAACATGTATATTATCATATATGAAACAGATCGCCAGCCCAGGTTCATTGCATGAGACAGGGTGCTCGGGGCTGGTGCACTGGGATGACCCAGAGGGATGGGATGAGGAGGGAGGTGGGAGGGGCTTCAGGTGGGGAACACAAGTACACTCATGGAGGATTCATGTCAGTATGGCAAAAACCACTACAGCATCGTAAAGTAATTAGCCTCCAATTAAAATAAATAAATTTTTAAAAAGAATTTATTAAAAAATTTAAAATTAATTTGTACATTTGGCAAGCTTGCAGAATACAAGAGCAAAATACAAATATTAATATCAATAGTATTTCTCTATACAGGCAACAAATAATTAAAATATTTTTCAATTACACTAGTTTCAGTTGTTGTTGAGGCCTGACTCTGCAATCCCACGGACTGCAGCATACTAAGCTTCCTTGCCTTTCACTATCTTCTGGAGTTTGCACAAATTCATGTTGATTGAGTCAGTGGGGCCATCCAATCAATTGTAGGAGTGTCATAAAAACCAAATGCCTGCATACTGAAAAATCATAAAATATTGCTGGGATAAAGTAAGGAAGCTGTAAGTAAATGGAAGCCTCTAGAAATGCTCTATAACATGATCTGGGGAGCAGGTACATGGGTTTGTCCATATGTCAGTTCAGTTCATTTCAGTCACTCAGTCATGTCTGATTCTTTTCAACCCCATGGACTGTAGCACGCCAGGCTTCCCTGTCCATCACCAATTCCATATGTAAACATTTATTAATTTGTATAGTAAAAATGTCTGCACCATATGTGAGTTATACTTGTTGAAAAAGTTTCTAAAAGTTAACAAAAAAACTGAAAAACAAAAAAAAATCTAAACTGGATTAAGGACATGGATAAGATATGTGCAATACTAGATAGATTAACCAGTCTATTCTACTGACACAAGGCAGTAGCCCACACAGTAAAGAATTTGCCTGCCATGCAGGAGACCAGCGTTCAATCCCTGGGTTGGGAAGATCTTCTGGAGAAGGGAATGGCAATCCACTTCAGTATTCTGGTCTGGAGAATCCCATGGAGAAGGGAGCCTGGCGGGCAACAATCCATAGGCTCACAAAGAGTCAGACACAACTGAGAGACCAACACACACACACAGCCTACTGCTCAAGTGGACATTTACAGCTCACAGTTACCAAAGGCTGGAGAATCAACCACAACCATTGAGAACTGTCAAGTGTCATCCTCCAGAGGAGAGAGAAAGAGGTTGAGCTGAGCATGCATTTCTTTTCCCCAGTACTGCAAAAAGATGAGTCAGCCTTCCCTTCCCATCGGGCAAGACAAGAAGCCTGAGGTGGTGCTCAGAAGTCTCTTCACAAAGGAGCATTAAGTAAAGAGAAAGGAAGGCATTTCTCCCCAATGGAGACTTCACTTATCTGTTCTTTAACCTTCTCAATGGCAAAATGGTGATAATAGACCGAAACTCATACAGTTTTAAGGATTGAAAAATGGTAATACATGTAAAGGACTTTGCTAAGTACCAATAAAGGTAGAACTGGAGAAGCAAAACATAGACACTTTAGAAAGTGGAAGACATCTTCAGGAAGATAATCTGAATACACTTGTGGTATTTTTTAGGTCAGGAAACTGAGACTCTAGCTTCCTGAGAAACTGGACTCTAGGCGATCCAGACCCTTGTCCAAGTTCGAGTTTGTTGGACATGTATTTTTGATATATTACAGCAGAAATGCTTCTAGTATTACTGAACACAAGTTCATGTACTCAACATGCAGGGAGGCCAAACAGACTGAAATGTCAGAGTTTGGAGCAGAGATTTATTTCAGGACCAAGCAAGGAGCATGAGTGGCTCATGTTCAAAAAAACCAGAACTCCTTAATGGCTCAACAGGGAGAAGTTTTATAGTCAGGATTTGGGGTGAGGACTGAAAGGTGCATGACTTTCTCTGATTGATCAGGGATGGTAACAGGACAGTTTCCAGGGCTCCTTAAGTTACTGTCCTCCACCTGGGTGAGGGCCTTGCTTCCTACAAAAGAACTAGAAGATATCGTTATGTTCATCCCTTAAGGAGAAATCAGTATAGCCCCCTGGCTATACAATTGTTTCTTTTTAAAAATTTGTTTATTTTAATTGTAGGCTAATTACTTTACAATATTGTATTGGTTTTGCCATACATCAACATGTACTATTGTGTTTTTTTAAATTTAAATTTTATTTTTTTACTTTACTGTATTGGTTTTGTCATACATTGACATGAATCCACCACAAGTGTACATAAGTTCCCAACCCTGAACCCCCCTCCCACCACCTTCCCCATATCACCTCTCTGACTGCTCCGTCTTTGCTCCTGCATTCACTCTCTTCCCCATAAGCAACTGTTGGAATCTGCACTTTGGAACTCGGGACGGTCAAGGAGGCCTAATGAAGCCCATTTCCTACAAACAAGAAATTGTGCTTGTCAATCAGTCCCGTCTGACTCTTTGTGACCCCATCGACTATAGCCCACCAGGCTCCTCTGTCGATAGGAATTCTCCAGGCAAGAATACTGGAGTGGGTTACCATGCCCTCCTCCAGGGGATCTTCCCAACCCAGGGATCAAACCCAGGTCTCCAGCGTTGCAAGCAGATTTTTTACCATCTCAGCCACCAGGGAGGACCAAAACAAGAAATTGGGGATATACAAAGGATTTCTACCCGGGAGAGCCTCACAGGGTCCTGCTCCATTTCAGGTTCCAGATGTTTAAGTGCCTAGCTCAGAGCTATTTCTGCTATACCACTCTGCCAGATGAAGCTGTGAAGTTGCTCAGTCGTGTCCGACTCTTTGCGACCCCATGGACTGTAGCCTATCAGGCTCCTCCGTCCATGGAATTTTCCAGGCAAGAGTGCTGGAGTGGATTGCCATTTCCTTAGCCATTCTAAATTAGGCAGAGATAGAATAGCCAAGCCTTTGTCCCACCACCATGGATTTCCTGTTTTCAGAGGGTATATAGTCTGTTTCTTCTCCCGTGGAGGCTCTGTGTGCTGCGGCACTCAGGCAGCAATTTATAGCTCTTGTTGTGTTCTTGCAATAAGAACAAGATTGCTATTTCGAATCAAGGTAGCTATTTTCACATTCCACTGTGAAGTAGTTAGGCAGGTATTCTTTTGAAGGTAAATAAACACAATCAACCACGATTATTTGATTCCATTTAGTATATTAGAAAAAGTAATGGTTTAATGATACCCTAGTGGCCTGTAACAGTTAACGCACCACAGAAAATGAATCATAAAATCCCCTTCTCACTAATAACTCTGAGACTAGTGTTATTAAAAAGGCACTAAACTCCCGGGATTCAGAGTGTTTTCGCCTTCCCACTAAGTGACGATATTATTAGTTTGGATCCTGTATTCACTGGTCATGAAAATACAGGATCTTTGGACAACAGGAAAACCTGTCACACATTCTGTTTGTTGATGGATTCTTGCAACATCATCTGGGACCATTGCTATGGCAAAGAAAATGGTCCCGTAAAGGCCATATGATTTTTCTAACGCAGTGCCAAACCTTTCCAAATGCTCGCTCATTCTGAGTTGGGGTAGAAGCTGGGAAGAGACTTCTTACTGACAGCAGGCACCTCCCTTCAAGTGCAGACCTACTGGACTGGTGGTAGGGAATACATGTGTCACTTCAGATTTACACAAGCACACAGCTGGTTGTGTTTATTTGGAAAAGGGTTTGCATAACAAATATTCCCTGAAGACATGTGCTTAGCCTCCTGGTTCTCTGTATGATAAATACTGACAGGATGGGCTTTTTCATCTTAATTGGAGCAGAGCTAGTGGTAAAGAACCTGCCTGCCAATACAGGAGACCTGGGTTCGATCCGTGGATCAGAATGATCCCCTGGAGAAGGAAATGGCAATCCACTCCAGTACTGTTGCCTGGAAAATTCCATGGACATAGGAACCTGGTTAGCTACAGTCCATGGAGTCTCAAAGAGTTGGATATGACTGAGTGACTTCACTCACCTTACTCGTAACATTAGTAAATAGATACAGGTTGTTTTGACTTGATAATTATTATCAAAGGTACATTATATACATCTTAATAGTGGTTATCAAAACAAAAACAAAACAGCAAACTCAGTGGTCATAAGGTTTGTCCCCAGTAGAAAACTTTCCAATTGGTAAAGAACACATATTTTCTTATAGTTTGCTCCCAAGGCTGACTTTAATAGCAGCGACTTCAAGTGGATAGTTTTAGTAGAACTTTCCGTTAATAGTTGCTGCTGCTGCTGCTAATTCACTTCAGTCATGTCCGACTCTGTGCAACCCCAGAGACAGCAGCCCACCAGGCTCCCCCGTCCCTGGGATTCTCCAGGCAAGAACACTGGAGTGGGTTGCCATTTCCTTCTCCAATGCATGAAAGTGAAAAGTGAAAGTAAAGTCACTCAGTTGTGTCCGACTCTTAGTGACCCCATGGACTGCAGCCCACCAGGCTCCTCTGTTCATGGGATTTTCCAGGCAAGAGTACTGGAGTGGGGTGCCATTGCCATCTCCGTTAATAGTTGCTAGAACTCGTTAAGTAACTGCTACATCGAAGGTTATCTTGTCATCTAATTTTTGTCTATTTTTTTCTTCCTCTTTAACTGCTGGTAATGTCTCTAATTCTAACAGCTTTAACATTCAACTCTAACACTTGGAGGTTTTGAACAGTCTTTAAAGGCTCATTTAAAACTTATCAGATATATGGTATTATCTCTTTTATATCCTGATATAATATAGAGAAAATCAAACTAACATTTTAAGATCCAGGGGTTCTGGGTGACACAAATCACCTTATTTCAATGGCTGTTTAGTTCTCGGAGAGAGGATGTTTGTTTTCTGCTTTATATAACTTCTATACTTATTCTGCACAGTTTGATTCTAAAATGCCTTTTCTGCCACTCTTGCTCCTATTTCTTTCAATTAGGAAAACTAGAAAATCACACTTTTAACAATTTCTTATTAAACAGCACTGGAAGATGAGTTAAAATTGAATTTTTCCCCCCTCAACCTGGCCTAGGGTATTTCAAATCTCTCTCACAGGATAGATACAAATGTATATTTTTTACATTTTCAAGTGTACCTAAATAGATTAGTCTTGGAACTCTTTATAAATGTCTTGTTTAATCTCAAGCTCAACATCAAAGTCAAAACTCTTTACCATTTCTTCTAAACACTTCAAGTTCTAAGTTCCTAAAATATTCTGCTATTATCCAGCCCAGGCACTTTAGGGTCTAATGACCTATTTAGGCTGTCATCTGTGACATGGGTGAGAATAATGGCAGAGTTTTTGAAATTCAGAGATAAAACTAAATGTTTAGATTAAAACTGTAGTGTGACTCTTCCATCAAGAAGCATTTTGCCTGAGTTTCTGATAATTCAGTTCAGTTCAATTCAGTTCAGTTACTCAGTCGTATCCAACTCTTTGTAACCCTATGAATTACAGCACTCCAGGCCTCCCTGTCCATCACCAACTCCCGGAGTTCACTCAAACTCACGTTCATTGAGTCAGTGATGCCATCCAACCATCTCATCCTCTGTCGTCCCCTTCTCCTCCTGCCCCCAATCCCTCCCAGCATCGGAATCTTTTCCAATGGGTCAACTCTTCACATGAGGTGGCCAAAGTACTGGAGTGTCAGCTTTAGCATCATTCCTTCCAAAGAACACCCAGTACTGGTCTCCTTTAGAATGGACTGGTTGGATCTCCATAATTAGAAAATATTATTCGAATATTTCTGTAGAGCAAATCATATAAAAGAAGAAATTCATACTAACCAGTTCATTTCACTCTTGGTTTTTGTGATCTTAGAGATGATAAAATTAGTGGAATCATCAAAAGAAAATATTGATGTTTAGATAACGCACAAACTGATTTATGATGGATTGAGGATTGTCACAAAAGATATAAAAAACACTTTTCCAGGACTGTGATATAGGGAGACTTTTAATATAAATCTCTGTGAACCCAGAGGAAATAAGAGTTATTTTCATTGCTCCTTAAGGATTTCCTTGCAATATGAGAATGTTCTTTATTTTTACCTCTATGGTGTTTGTTTTATATGTTATAAAGCCATTATTGAATTCAGAAAACAAAATTGAATAAAGTGTTTGAAGATAGAATATCCTATCTATCTAGAGCTAGTCACAAATACAAAGCTTAGACAGGTATGTTTGGCTTCCCCTTCTTCTGAGAGCCCTGAAAAGCATTTGAGAACTAAACATGCAGGTTTAGACTTCATGACTGCAACCTTGGAAGTAATCTGTTTTTATGTTACAGGCAATGAAAGCTTGGAAGAGAACTATGTCCAGGACAGTAAGATGGGGTTCGTCATCAATGCCATCTATGCCATGGCGCATGGGCTGCAGAACATGCATCAGGCCCTCTGCCCTGGCCACGTGGGCCTCTGCGATGCCATGAAGCCCATCGATGGCAGCAAACTCCTGGAATTCCTCATCAAGTCCACGTTCATCGGTGTGTCTGGAGAGGAGGTGTGGTTTGATGAGAAAGGGGATGCTCCTGGAAGGTAAAGCAGACCTTTCTGTAATGGATCCAAATAACCCAAATAACCCTCTCTAAGCCAGACAGATGGACACTCTGGCTCCTTTTGGTCACATGTTTTCTGGGTGTCATGAGGGTAGATACAACTAGATAGCTGAAAATATGGGGCTAATGTTAGATGGAAATGGCATTATAAAACACACTCCACTATCATCTTTGGTCTTCCCCCAGAAGGCGTGGCACCTTCCTGCAAGCCCAAGAAACCAGAGTGAGTATACCCAAACAGCAGAACCCTCTCTGGCACTGCCAGCATCTGGTCAGCATGTTCTGATTTATCAGTCCCAATGCCATACTGCTTGTGGAATATTTTAATCTTATCTGCTCAAAGAGCTTAATATATGAAGAGAACCATATGTGTCCCTTTTTCTCAGGCTACCTTATGTTCCCACTAACATGTTTTTTGGAACAAGAAAGAAAAGAATTTTCTGCCTCGTATTGAGTCGCTATGGCTTCCAAAGAATTAATCGAGAGGCAAAGGAAAATTAAATCTAACTAAATGTATATATATATATTTTCCCCCTCAAGTCATTTTATATACTGTCTCCTCTACAGTACTTGCTTTTATAACACCAATTGGTCCCTATGTAATTGGTATATAGAAGATGATATCAGTATAAAGAGTAGTTGTGTTCATTCATAGGGATTTTCTTAGGCAAAGGATGATCAGAAGAGTGGGATAAAAATTAAAACTGACAACAGTAAAGAAAAAAGGCCCTCAGTCTGGCTGCTGTACAGAATGCCCACAATCTCTCTCTTTTTTTTCCTCATAAACCCTGTTATCTTTCAGTATGAAAGCTTGCCGAATGGGAGATTTTAGAAAAGCATATGTTGTGATAAAATGGAACAGCAAATCATTTAAACCTCATTGCCACAGGCATATTATTATCTTCTTTTACAGATGATAAAGCTGAGTGTCAGAGAAACTAAGAAACTCCTCTAAAGTCACTCAGAGAGTAGCTGGTAGAGGCAGGGCCGTTTGGTTCTGAAACTTGTAAACTTTTTGCCACATTGCATTGCATTTTAGCTACTTCATTGGAAGGACTGATGCTGAGGCTGAAACTCCAATACTTTGGCCACCCCATGTGAAGAGTTGACTCACTGGAAAAGACCTTGGTGCTGGGAGGGATTATGGGCAGGAGGAGAAGGGGACGACAGAGGATGAGATGGCTGGATGGCATCATCGACTCGATGCACATGAGTCTGGGTGAACTCCGGGAGTTGGTGATGGACAGGGAGGCCTGGCGTGCTGTGATTCATGGGGTCGCAAATAGTCAGACACGACTGAGCGAATGAATTGAACTGAACTGAACTGGAAATTAGGCAAAGTTGCTGACAGCTTTCTTAATGTCATTCCAAAGGGATTGTAAGAGACTATTTGACCCTAAATAATTCTCCACATATCCCTTCCTTTCACGGGAGCTTAAAGTTCTACATTTAGCAAGTGCCTTGTGGGTCCTCGATGGATTCTCCCTGCTAAAATCCAACAGCTCCAGGAAGGATAAATGATATAGGTAATAGTCAGCAATTAAAGCCATGGATGTTTCAGATTTCTTCCAAGCTGCCAGTTAGGTGGGAGCAACTTTAGATGGAGATGAGGGTGGGAAGGATGGAGTGACGCAGGGGCTGGGCATGTGGAAGGCATCCAGGAGCTGAACACCTTAAGAAGTGATGCCAGATGGCACAAGTGGGTCTAAGATGCAGAACACTGACCACCTCCTCCCACCCACCTTTAAACCCATGGTTGTAATCCTGGGTTCTACTTCAAACCAGCTCTGTGAAGGATTGGATTGGTGATGGAAACCTTCCTTCATGATTCTATGGCATACACAATGTGCCTAGGACAGGGCCAGGTACATCTACCCCACTGCAGAGATATAAATTTCCACCTCCTCTCTCTATTTGTAAATCATCTAAAATATAGACCCACAATTTTAGCTTGTTTCTCCTTCATTTTTAATTAAGTATTTAAATCATGAGTTTCCCCCTGGGTTCCTTTTCAAGGATCATTTCCTCATGTCTGAAACTGGTCAGCTTAATCTGTGTTCAGTTTCTGTTTCAACCACTTCCCTCTGTTTCTATCTCCTGTCATACCACCATTCGTGCTTTTGGTCCCTCTTGTAATTATTTTAGTTAATCATCATGAAACAGAAATTGAATGCATTGAAACGATGCTACAAACTTGTAATTTACAGCATAAGGATATTCTAAATAACCATCAACATGCTGAGAAGGGACTGTGGGGCCAAGAGAAAGGAGCATGTTCTCTAACACACACTGCACAGGGGAAGGCCTCTTTTTAGTAAATCAGTATTTTCCCCTTGGTATCATCGTTTTTTGTTTTTTTTTTTTTCCCCTCTAGTTTTAGGGACTTTTTCAAAATATGTTTTCATGCCAAGATATTGTGAATTTTTCAGTTCCTAAATGCTAATAAAGTGTGAACTGATTTCTCCCATTGAAATGGGGAAGGTGAAATATAAGTTTTAAGGAACCGATTTGTAGGGAAAAGATATTCTAAAGCTAGCATTACACCTAAGCCTTCATTGAAAGTATATAAAGAGATTCAACAATGTAACATGGAGTATTAAGATGAAAGGAAATGAAAAAGGAAACTACTCTTCTAAAGCACTCACAGTAGGGTCTGTAACCATGGTTGGTGGTTTAGATGGTTTAGTCACTCAAGTCGTGTCTGACTCTTTCAACCCCACGGACTGTAGCCCACCAGGCTCCTCTGTCTTCCCAGGCAAGAGTACTGGAGTGGGTTGCCATTTCCTTCTGCAGGGGATCTTCCTGACCCAGGATTAGAACCCAGGTCTCCTACATTGCAGGCATATTTTTTACCAACTGAGCTACCTACCATAAGGAGTGTAAAAAATGGAAAAATATTGGAGGTATAGATTAGTATCATTGATCAGCCAGATGAATGCAAGCTGTCAGCCTGCAGTTAATACCCATGTGGTTATCAGTCAGAGAGCTACTCTGAGAACATTCCGGTTTATCTCAGCAACCAGAGGAATGAGAACCCTCTATTACCAAAAATCAGAAAGCAGAGACATGAATAATGTCCTCCAGGTGTGGACAGTCTCTCTTCTTACTCCAGGTAAGTTTTGTTCATCTGGAAAAGTGGAGCAAAGACTTTCTTTACTCCCCTAGAATCCCCTTTTCTTTTAAGGGGTTGCTATTTATAGAAACTGCCAGAATCTGGTTGTGGAGAAGTCACTAGCAACCCTGTGGGTAACAGGATACATTTGCACATTATTAAAAACAGGCAGGAAAGCTATGAAAATATATTAGTTGTCTAGATAAAGAACTGGTGGTTCAATAGTAAAGAATTTGCTTGCCAAGCAGGAGATGAAGATTCTATCCCTGGATTGAGAAGATCCCCTTGAGAAGGAAATGACAACCCACTCCAATACACTTGCCTGGAGAATCCAATGAATAGAGGGGCCTGACAGTCTACAGTCTAGGGTCGCAAAAGGGTCCAACATGAATTAGTGACTAAACAGTGACAAAATAAAGGAATAAGCCAGATAGAGCCAGTAGATTTCAGATGACAACCAAGGCTGACTAGTAGCAGCTTCCTGGGTTGTTGGGCTGAGGAGGATTTTGAGTCTGAACCAGGTTTGTAGGGAAAGAATTCCAGGATGACATGACATAGATAGGGACATAGTGGGGAGAAGGAAGAGAGATGAGAAAGGGAAATGGCTGTGACAACACATAGATGTTTTCATTTTCTTATAGAACGGAAGTAACAAGAGTATTTTAGCATAGAAATAATAATAGTACTACAAATGTGAATATGATATAGTGATATTGTCTTTTATATACATTTCTCTCAATTGTGTAACAGTTTTTTTAACCTATTCTATGTAAGTAAATTCCCACAAGAAGCCCATGAGCCTTAAAGAGTTTACTGACATTCCAAAGTCATGCAATCTACTAGTAAAATATTAGAAAAGAAATTTCAGCTTATACATTCTAACATCAAATCTTGTGCTTTTCCCACCAAACTGGAAAATACTCTCTACTCCCTTCACTGGGAAACAATGAATCTGGCCCCCAGAACACACACAGAAGATACCTAAATGTAGATTTTACCTCTGTGTAGCATCGCAGCATTTAAATAACTGAAATAGCTGACACCGATTATTTGGATTCAGAAATGTTTGTCCTAATCAAGGAAGAGATCAGTTTAAATGTCAATGCTGAAAATGTTAAATCCTCAACATCCTTGCTAATTAAAGATGCATTTCTCAGATTTCTTGCCCTATTAGGACCAAAAATAGGTAAGACTCCAGACTTGATAAGACTCACCTCTTTTAATCCAGTGTAATTAAAGCAGCAACTGAATGTGAAAAAGAAATTTGGAATAAAAATATTTAAGCTAAAAATTAATGTTTTGAGGAATTGTTACTTGATCAAAGAATAAACTGGTGAATGATTTGAAGGATATGGTGATCAACCCAGCACACAAAGAATTATTTTCAAGAATATACAGAAAGAAAAGTACAAGAATAATATATTTTTAAACAAACATGGATGGTACAGAGACTGAAGAATGGAATACACATTTTGGAAAATCACAGGACACATAGCTAAACTAAGTAAACTAAAATCTTGACAGTAGCTCGTGTTAGGACATGGGGTGTTTCTAACTTTTATTTCTCTTCTCTCTATTATTATCTATTTACCAAATTCTTTTAGTTTCTACATCATGTTCATATGCTCCGAGACACACATGTTGTTTTCTTTGTAGGTATGATATTATGAATCTGCAGTACACAGAAGCCAATCGCTATGACTATGTACACGTTGGAACTTGGCATGAAGGGGTCTTGAACATCGATGATTACAAAATCCAAATGAACAAGAGTGGAATGGTACGGTCTGTATGCAGTGAGCCTTGCTTAAAGGGCCAAATCAAGGTAAGCCAGTCACCGATGCCTTCTTGGACAGTGTCCTTGAGGAGACCTCCTGCTTGTGCATAAGTGAAGGAAAATACATTTTTATTTAATAAGAAAAGGTGTGCTAGGCTTATTGTTTCTGTTGTGTTTAGCAAAAATTGAGAAGACAAACTAAGATTGGAAAATGAAATAGGAGAACCGTTGGGATATTTAAAACAATCTTTATGTACATTGCAATGATGAGCTGTGATCTTAAATACAATATAGAAAGCAAGGGGATATGAATAATCAAATTAAAAATTGAAACAGAAGCAAAGTTGGAAGCCAAACCCAATGATACTGCTTAGTCATAATTCTAGCTATTGTTGAAGAAAGCAGAAGCTGAGCAATGCCAAATAAGTGTAAAACTAAAATAAAAGAAGTTAAAATGAGGTAACACAGGAGCGCTGCTTACCACTTCTCTTTTCTCTACCAAGTTCTTTCATTTTCCTGAAACTATTTTCCAGCCAAAAGAGAGTCCTCACTTTCTAATTACTCCCAGAAACTTTCCAGGTTGGGGCAAGTGAGTGACCGTGATATCACTGTATATTTAAAACTAGAGTAAATAAACATCTTGTATTGGGCATTTGACTGAATGGAGGTAGAGAGGAGTCTTAGGGTAGAAGGCATGGAAAGAGCACGCTCTGTATCCCACGCTATTTAAAAACCAAACTGGCTGATGCAGTAGGAAATGGAGCATAGAGGGGTGATTGTGCACTGGCAAAAGTGTGGATTAAATGACCTAATAGGTCTTTCTCGTCCCTAATTTTCTGTGATTCATCTCTGGGAGTAGACAGGACTGTCACATAAATGTCACAAAGCCCAGCTGGGGCTGTATGGATACTGTGGGAGGCTCCTGCTCTCCCACCACGCCATCACGCTGCTATGCCGTTCATGGAATTCACCCTGAAAGTATACTCAGGGGTCTTTAGGGCAAGAGTCTAATAGTGTTGCTGTAGCTGCTGGATCCACCACTTTATCCCTATTAATCAAAGAAGGTGGAGGATCTGGGACCCATAACATCTAAGAAGAGCTGTGCAGATGGACTCAAACTCTCAAGGAAATCAGTCACTTTGAGTATGAAAAGAGCTCCTGAGGCAACTCACTCTAGTTTCAAACGTCAGCACCTTCTCTGCAGATGTGATATTAAAAATATTTAATAATTGTCATTGGAAAAGACCCTGATGCTGGGAAAGTTTGAGGGCAGGAGGAGAAGATGGGCAACAGAGATGAGATGGTTGGATGGCATCGTTGACTCAATAAACATGAATTTGAACAAACTCCGGAAGATAGGGAAGTAGAGGGAAGCCTGGCATGCTGCAGTCCATGGGATCACAAGGAGTCAGATGCAACTGAGCAACTGAACAACAACAATAATTATCATGACAACTAGCCAATAAGAATGAACTCTATTTTAGCACTATGACAGGGTGCTGGAGGTCTCCTGCCATGCCCATCGTTAATCCTTGAGTTGTTTTATCATGGGAAGATTTAGGTGAGGATTCCTGCTTGAATAGAGTAGTATGAGGCAATCGGTAGGCTTGGAGACACCATTGGTTTCCACCCACTGTAGAAGCATGTCAGTAGAGTAAGAGTGGCTCCAACCAAACCAGTGCATGTGGGCCATAGGTCAGTGCAGATTCTCCTCAACAATCCACTTCTGATTCTTATGCAGGTGGAATTTTTCACATGAGGCTTTCTGGTGGTATTAGGAATATATCCTCTGAAATCGAGAGAAACCTAAAACTTATCCTTGACTCTTGCTACAGGATGTCAGACCACAAGATTCTGGGTTCGTCCTCTTCTCTGGATGGTTGGGAAAACCAGGACTTCTGTGACGTAAAGTTGGAATAACTTATAGTTGGAACAACCCAGAAGCCCTGGGTTTTATGCTCTTCTTCCCTGGTAGCTCAGACAGTAAATAGCGTCTGCCTGCAATGCGGGAGACCTGGGTTGGGAAGATCCCCTGGAGAAGGAAATGGCAACCCACTCCAGTACTCTTGCCTGGAAAATTCTATGGATGGAGGAGCCTGGTAGGCTACAGTCCATGGGGTCGCAGAGTCAGACATGACTGAGCAGCTTCACTGGTGGTGGACTGATGACCCACAGGAGGTCACATGTTCATCTCAAACCTCCTTCTCAGCCTGGGTGACAGGACTTCATCTTTAGTGCAGAAAACTACTATGAAAAAAGTTTCTGGAACTACAAAGCTTGGTTTTTCAGAATATAACAAAAGCAAACAAATAAGCAAAACCCTGGCAAGAGAAAACAAATCATTCTGAAGATGCTCTGCACTCCAGCTCCCTTTTAGAATTCCCTCCTGTTACTCTGACTGCTGGCAGGCCGTGAATGGAAGCTCACATTGCCATGTGTAGTCCCATTTGTATGCTCCAGAGATAGGCCCTCCCCCCAGGCCCCAGTTCAGAGGAAAGGCTGTCTGCATGTATCACTTAGCTTGATGCTCAAGTATTTCTGGCATTACATTTGCATTACACCCATGCAGTGTTATCAAAAGAGATTCCAGAAATCATTGCTGAGTCACTGCAGAGCACTAGCTATAAATGAAAACCTCTTGGGGTCCAATTTTTGTAATACCATGTACCCTGCAGGATGAAAGTATGCCCGTTCTCAATAACATCTGGAGTGGAGGAGAGGGGGGATGTTTGTTTGCTTCCAATAAACACCATGGGAGGTACAGAAATAAATGATATCCGAATCCCATTTGCCAAGTAATAGCATTTATATTCTTCCATTGTCAATTTGCCGCCTAGCAGGTTCAGGATGCAGAGCGAGATCTCTTGGTAGCCACTGCAGAGGCTGGAAAGAAGCAACGTAAAAGGTGATGGTAGGGCTTGTACTTTTATTAACTGAGAAGCACAACCTTTGGGAAAGGATTATTCATTATAAATGTCAACTGTCACTTCAAATGCTGAAATAATCATTTGACTTGTTTTATGGTAACCCATAAAGCCTTCTTATGGTAATTTCCTTTGAAGTAGCTAGAAGTCCAGTTTTCTTATGTTATTGATTCTTAGAAATATAAATATTTTACAAATATAATATTTTAGGAAGGAGAAATTGATTTCCGTCATACCACAAACAGAGGTAAATAAAATCAAACTTTCATTGTTGTGTTTTATGGGTACAGTCAGGAAAGAAAGGACCCACACTAGGTGGTTCAACAGGGGAGTTTTACATTATTTAAAAAAAAAAGGAAAACTGGTTATAAAAGTAAGAGGGGGCACTGATGCATCTCAGAGATGAGCAGTGGCTGGAATTACTCCCACCCCAGGGCCAAAGCAACACAAGGAAAGTCACAGATACTACCTGAGACACGTCCAGAGCTGGAGGGAGGAGATGCCTCAATACGAGGCTTCTCTTCTCTTCTGGCTCTCAGTCTCCCATTAGGTCCTCCCATTCTTCCCACCCTATGGAGAAGACACTGGAAAGAGAGCCTGTCCTTAGCTCAGGTTCTCTTGAACCCTGAATGCTAAGCAAGGCTCAAGTGCTAATATTTTATTGGGAGACAGAATCCCAGGGAAGCAGGAGTGAGAGGAAAATGGAATGGAGACATGGGAGCATGGAAAATCACCTCCCCCACTGAGGTTGTACATCATTGGGCAGGACACCGTCTCACTGAGCACAACTCAGCCTCATCAGATCTCTGGACAGACTTCTCAGACTGTTTATTGGAGCAAAGACAGGAGAAAAATGTATCCACTCCTGCTATTCTATTTTCTGCTTCCCAGGGTCAGTGTTTGCTCACAGGAAGTGACATCACCTGTTGCCTCTAGGCGGCTACTCGGGCAGCCAGAGTCTGTCCTGTTAGGTGGACCTTCAGATTTGGAGGCAGTGAGGGGAGGGAAAGCAGCTGTGGGTCTTAAGCTCCTGCTGTGGTGAGTGCAATGGAGACAGTTCTGGACCCCAGTGCCTCCTCCATGGGAGGGAGAGCCACCTGGAGATACCTTAAGATGACGCAGTAGTGGTAGAAACTGAGGTGGGGTTGCAGAAGTGTCCAGAACACCCAAGAACGTGGCCAAGGGCCTGACACAGGTCAGGCAAAAAGAATCTGAGGCAGCACATAAAATGTGGACCATGGGTCTGCAAGTGAACACCAAGGGCCTGGTTTGTGTGTTGGTTTCCCACACCAAGCCTGCCACTCTTTTCCTCTGTGTAAGGAAGGCAAGAAAGAGGCAAGAAGGGGTGGAGAGGCAAAGGAAGTGAAAGTGAAAGAAAGGTGCAGAGAGGCAGTAGAGATGGGGGACTAACATTTATCAAGCATAACCATGTGCAAGTACAATAATGGATGCTTTACTGACATCATTTCAATTCTTCCTTAAAACAATGCTTTCAAAGGAGGTATTATCACCCCATTTTATAGATCAGAAATCAGAGGCCCAGAGGGCTTGAGTCACTTGTCTCAAGCTTTCTCAGCTAGCAAATGCCGAGCTGGGCTTAGAGCCAACCCAAAGCTCTTATCAACCCATAGCCACATGTTGTTCAACCATCTTTCATTATATGAACGGCCATAATTCCTACAAATTTTAATTGCTGAAGCTTATTTTCTCAATAGTTCAAAACAAAATTATAAATAGAGATCCACTTTAAAAATGCTAAGGGAAACCAGAATCTAGAGTTAAGGAGGCAATAAATATTAGAAGGCAGTTGGGAGACTCTAGCAGAGATGGGGAAACAGGCAGAGAATCCTAGGGAAAGGGTCCTGGAGTTTGCTCCCACTGGCCTCCTATTCTTTCTTTCCCCTTCTCTTCTCTTTTATTTTTTTCTTCCTTCAAGTTTGTTTTTGGATTTTTTACTTGTCCATGGGGTCACAAAGAGTTGGATATGACTGAGTGACTGAACTGAACTGAACTGAACTAGATTTGGGAGTTTTTTCACAGAGAGTAGATACCTCCACTTCCCCCTTTTCTGACCTGGCCAATCAAGATAGAATTACGGAGACATTATGTGAACATGGACTATGTCATAAGTGGTTCTTCTTACACATGCCATATTATCACATAGTAAAATATACCTTATACACATGAAAAAAAAAAGCCCTAATACACCTATTTTTACAGACTGTATACTTAAGGACTCAGTTAATATTTTTTCCCTGAACCATTTGAAAGTGAGATGCAAATATCATGAAACTTCATACCTCAGCTTTTGTTTTCTAAGAATAAAGGCAGTTCTCACATGGTTTACGATAACATAATCAACTACAGTTGTCCTGTCCTCCTCAGCCTCCTCTTTCTGTGAATCAAAGCAAACTACCCATAAGTTTTAAGTTGTTCATAGTTAATGTTGATGCTTTTGAACTGTGGTGTTGGAGAAAACTCTTGAGTCTTTTGGATGGCAAGAAGATCCAACCAGTCAATCCTAAAGGAAATCACTCCTGAATATTCATCTGGAAGGACTGATACTGAAGCTGAAACTCCAATCCTTTGGCCACTTGATGCAAAGAATTGACTCATTGGAAAAGACCCTGATACTGGGAAAGATTGAAGGCAGGAGGAGAAGGGAACGACAGAGGATGAAATAGTTGGATGGCATCACCAATTCAATGGACATGAGTTTGAGTAAGCTCTGGGAGTTGGTGATGGACAGGGAAGCCTGGCGTACTGCAGTCCATGTGGTCACAAAGAGTCGGACATGACTTAGTGACTGAACTGAACTGATAGTTAAGGTAACCAATGAAATAAAGACGTGGTTCTTCCATTGTGTAATATCTTTAAAAGTCCACTGCAGGATGGCAGAGTCTCAATAAAAATTTCACACAGAAATATAAAAAAATTTTTATCTGAGAAGCTTAGGATTGCATAATAATGATGTGATGTGCTCCCCCCCATCCCCAGCTACTAAAACCATATTTGCTAAAATTTTGGAAAAAGTTGAAGACAGAATATTGCGGGTTTTATTATGTATGTGAAATCATGAAATTACTATAGTCTATCTAGATGAAGAGGAAAACTTTACTGGTTATGATGAGAAATTCTATGGAATCATCATTAATTTATTCACAGTCACTCTGAAGGCTTCATCTCTCAAGCTTCGACCAGTATTTAAGCTGGTCTCCTTGCTACTGAACATTTTGATGATCACTTTATCTTTGGTGGGCTTCTCTGGTGGCTCAGATGGTAAAGAAATCACCTGCAATTCAGGAGACTCAGGTTTGATCCCTGGGTGGTGATGATCCCCTGGAGAGGGAATGGCAACCCACCCCAGTATTCTTGCCTAGAGAATCCCAAGGACAGAGGAGCCTGGCTGGCTATAGTCCATGGGGTCACAGAGAGTCGGTCACAACTTAGCGATGAACACTTTCTTCTTTTCATTTTGGCCTCAGAACTAGCTTGCCTGCCACTTTTGGTGCTGATAGGAGCTGCCGCTGAGTCATGTGACGTGGAGCAGAGAAGGAGCCCAGCAGATCTCCTGTGTCTTGCAGGTGGCTGTGGCTGAAGCAGGGCCCAAAGTCTTTTTAAAGTAAACATTTATTGGCACATTACCCACAGAGAGAAAAGTAGAGGAGGAAGGCAATAGCATAAGTATGCAGAGAGCTCTTATTTCCAATCTTTGCTCTAGCTGATCCCACCACCTAGAAGTCTCTTTCGCCAGATGTTTTCAGAGCTTCCTCCTTTCCTGCTCTTAAGTCCTTACTCAAATGGCATATCTTTCTTAAAAAATTAATTTTTAAAGGAGTCAAATGACCTATCTTAGTGAAGACTTACCTAACCATCACATGCAAAATTGAAGTCCCCAGTTCCATGTACCTCCTCCCTAACAGGACTGGGACTAAGATGAGGCAAGTCAGAAGCCTACTGCATATACACTAAAGAGATCTGCCCACCCCCACCCCGACTCCATTCAAGATCTTGCAATTGCAGGGTGGACCCCACATGCTGAAAATTTCAAGTGCCTCTAAAGTCTGATTCCTAGGCCTCTTGACTTCTACTGGTCCCTGTCCTGAACCCTATTCCTCTTTCTTGCTGTGTTTTTCTCAAAGCCCTTCTCTAGAATGAGAACTTCTCAAAGATAAGGATATGAGCTATTCACTGATGGTCTCTACCTTTGATGCAGCGCCTGGTACTCTGCATGCATAATGAGAATGAATGAATGGGTAAATGACTGACTGCATATGCCCTGCAGAAACATTTCATTCCTTCTTCTATTGGTATACTCTACTCTGGCAGAGCTTCTTAACCTCAGTGATCATCAGTCTTTTCATTTATCTGTCCCCATGTATCATACCATGTCTGGCACACTGGGCCACTAAATAAAGGGTGGATAAGTGAATAAATATCTGTCAACTTCTGAGATGTAGTTTTGGTTCTTGGTATAATATATCATCACTGTGATAACTGTTTTTACACTAGGAAGAGCCTAGATCTTGATAATAACTGGAGATGATGTGACTGAGGTTTGCACAAGCTGCTGACCCCTCTGCAGCTGTTTCCTCACCTGCAAAATGTACATAATTAACTTCACTCCATGGAGCGGTTGTGAGCATTAGTGTAATTCTGTGCAGAGTTCCTCACACATGGGCTGGCTCAACATAAGTCCAGTTTTGTGATCATTTTATATTCCTATATGATTTTTGTTACATTTCCCCTGTAATAAATTACAATGTAGGAATTTTCCTAAATTGATATTTTTCTATAGCTTTTGCCAAGTTTTCAATCCCTCCTATTTTTTGTTTTCTTAAATTCTTCATTTTCATTTCTTCTGTTTATGTCCTATTCCTTATTATTTCTCTCTTGCCTTTCACATACATTATTGAATAATTATCGAATAATTAATATGTGCCAAGAACTGTGCTAGCACTATGAATGCAAAAGAAACCTAACCACCAGCTGGTTTTCCTACAGACCTAGTTAGGTAGGACCCAAGTCTTTATTCTGTTTACTTCTCCAGGCATTTTCCTCCTGAAGAAAATGTCTCTGTTTTCTTTAATGTGTTGTTACTTTTCTTTCATTATATTCTCCTGATGCTGTTTACTTTCTTTTATCCTTTTTCTAAATAAAAGTTAAACTAAAAAAAATGCATTTCAAGTTATTCGGAAACATATTCATGAAAAGAATACTGATTTCCAATGGCATAAACAGGACTCCTACAGTGTATATGGAATTGAATCACAGCTTTGTGTGAAGCTGCAAGTCGTCTAGACTTGCTAACAATAAACAGAGCACCAGTACATAGGATGTGAAAGGAATCAAAACAGTTCCTGTGTCTTGGGAAGTCTTGGTCCTTCAAGGAAAATTTCAATGAAACATTAAATCTCTTATCATGACTGAGAGCTGTCATAAAAAGTGTTTTACTGCAACAAAAATGAAGCAATACTTTATTCAGTTATTGACTATATACTACACGCAAAAGAAATATCACTTTAATATAAAAATAAAATAATAATTTAAAATATTTGTGATATGAGGAGATGAAAACATGAGACAATAATTTAAGATTTTTTTCTTTTATTTATTTATTTTTTTACTTTCAAATACTGTATTGGTTCTGCCACACATCAACATGAATCCACCACAGGCGTACACTTGTTCCCCATCTTGAACCCCCTCCCACCTCCCTCCCCGTACCATCCCAATGAAGCATATATATCATATACGTGTGGGTCCTCCCAGCAGCCCAGATGGTAAAGAATCTGCCTGCAATGTAGGAGACCTGGGTTCGATCTCTGGGTCAGGAAGATCCCCTGGAGGAGGAAATGGCAACCCACTCCAGTATTCTTGCCTGGAGAATCCCATGGACAGAGGAGCCTGGCGGGCTACAGTCCACAGGGTCACAAACAGTCGGACATGACTGAGTGACTAACACTACTACTTCTATCACATACACGTGACCCAGTGAGTGGACAAAAGTTGACTAACTTGTGGCAATAGAATACCAGCTATATCTTATTAGTAATTACAGAGGATTTTAAATAAGATAATGTTTCAAAGGGTTCACTCCACCAGAAATACTTCCCGGACCCTGTGTCAGGACTCAAATATAGAGACATAGATGGAGGAAAGAGAGTTCTCTGAATGGAAAAGAAGATTTTTTTCTTTTATTGCAATATATTTATTTCTTTACTATATGGTTGCATATTAAAACCATGGATTAAACAACATATGCTCACTCTCTCTCTTGCCCTCCTTAAAATCTGTTCTTCAAATGGTAGAAAGAAAATCAGATGAAAAATAAATCAGATGATGTATCTGCCCTACTTGAAACCTCCCTCCAAAACAGTTATATAGACACTACTGAGGACATAATGTTTGTTTGGTGGACTTATGTAAGAAATTATTAGCAGTCAGACTCAGGTGTAGAAACACGGACTGGGGTCTAAGTAAACGCCTGACCAAAGAGCTTATGTTTTGAAGATATTACAGAAGGGAGGCACTAAAGTTCCTTGAGTGGCTTAATTGCATTTTTAAAAACGATTCAACTCAACCCTTATTCAGAGGGCACCTACTGTGTGTTCTTGGTACATTTCTTGATGATTGTGATCTGAAAACAGTGAAAGTAAGGCATGATTTCCTTCCCTTAGGAGCCCACAGCCCACAGTGATAGTCTTGGCAGCTGCGTACATGTTACTCTGGAGTGAGAAGAAATTAAAGCCAGGTTACAGGATTAGAGTCAGGGACCAAAATCAGGATGCCATTTCCTTCTCCACGAGATCTTCCCAATCCAGGGATGGAACCTGGGTCTCCCGCATTGCAGGCAGACACTTTATCATCTGAGCCACCAGGGAATCTTAAGTCTGGAGGGGTAGCTCAGAGACAGAAAAGACAAGTCCCATAATTTAGATGTTATATGTCAAAAGTGCACATGTTTGGTGGCCGAATAAGAAGGAGTAACAAAAGAATTCCATCTGAGCAGTTCTTTTTTCATTATTTGATAAATGTATAAGCTAATCATTTTTATGCACTTATTCAGTCATTCAAAACCTAATTTTAAGTATTTTTCCATGTGGCAGTTACCCACAGGATCTATTTTTCACTAGTCATCTTGCATAAATACATTTGTTTAGAATTATTATCTTTGTTTTTTTTCTTTTTTTAAATTAATTTATTTTAATTGGAGGCTGATTACTTTACAATATTGTAGTGGTTTTTGCCATACATGAACATGAATCAACCATGGGTGTACATGTGTTCTCCATCCTGAAATCCCCTCCCACATCCCTCCCCATCCCATCCCTCAGGGCCATCCCAGTACACCAGCCCTGAGCACCCTGTCTCATGCATTAAACCTGGACTGGCGATCTATGTCACATATGGTAATATGCATGTGTCAATGCCATTCTCCCAGATCATCCCACCCTCGCCTCCTCCCACAGAGTCCAAAAGTTGGTTCCTTACATCTGTGTCTTTTTTACTGTCTCACATACAGGGTCATCATTAACATCTTTCTATATTCCACATATATATGTGTTAATATACTGTATCGGTGTTTTTTTTCTCTGACTTACTTCACTCTGTATAATAGGCTCCAGTTTCATCCACCTCATTAGAACTGATTCAAATGTATTATATTGATTTCTAGCTTATTTAGTTTTAAAGTCTATCCGAAAATGTCTGGTCAAATATTAGATATTTTGTAACTTGGTAATTTTTAATTTTAACATTTCATTTTATGTTTGATTCTCCTAATTCTGATCTGAACCCATTTGCACAGTGGATATAGTCCTTGTTACATCAGTCTTGAATCTACCCCATAATTCTTTGACAATTTCCTAAAATCTATCTTTCATCTTTGTTTTGAATCTTTTAGTGAAAGAAAAACTTCTGAAATTTTCTTATGTAATATATTTTCTATTTTAAATTTTTACACCACTGAGTTATTTAAATCTTCCCTTTTCTAATCCACTCCTTTAAAAATATTTTGCCACATGAGGCTAACAATTAATTGAGTTAATTGGTACATATCTACAGTTCAGGACAATAAGTGTCTAATAAAAATCCTGAATTCTGCCCAAAATATTTTGCCTGTACCCCTGAAGTTTAGGAAAATCATTAATTATGTCTCTCAATTTGGCTCTAGACCAGGGTTTTCATTCGACTTCAGTGGATCTGACTTGTGTTCTAAAAATTTTTAACGCAGTATTCTTTGCTAATAAAAACTCTAAAGATATAATATCTCATTTATAAAACCAGGTTGCATAAAAAAAGAGAAATGCAAAGAGAGTAGCTTTCAGAATGTTACAAAGGCCTTGACAAAGACTCCATTGGAATTTGAATTTTATTTAGCAGCCTCAGAATGCCAATTAAAAGAGCTGAATACAGTAAGTCCCCTACATACCAGCCTTCAAAGATGCGATCGTGTGTTCATGTGTCCAATTATGTGTTAGTTCTGGCATGCACTGTCACAGAGGGCATCCTGCACAAGGGGCTGTGCTTTTGTGTACTGTATTGTATAGAGTACAGTAGTATAGTATCTTTATTTCAAGGCCAGGATGTCCAGAAGCAAGTGTAAAAGCAGTGCTAGGTAGCCACTTATGATAGTTGGGTACCTAGGCTAACTTTATTAGACTTATGAACAAATTAAACTTACAAACATGCTCTCAGAACAAAATGTGTTCACATGTAGGGGGCTTACTGTATTGACTATTAAGCATTTTATCTCCTAATTTGTCTACTGTAGCCCACCAGGCTCCTCTGTCCATGGGATTTCCCAGGCAAGAATACTGGAGTAGGTTGCCATTTCCTCCAAGCTGTTCTTAATTATTTTAATTTATTGCTTGTGTCCCCAAAAATGGTCGTTATTATTCTATCAAATCATCTTTCTAAACTTTATCAAGGAAACAGAAAGATTTAGAGTTAAAATGTGACTTATTTTGGAAGGAGGAGTTCTTCCAGGAAGAGCTGAGACTTTGATNAAGCTGTTCTTAATTATTTTAATTTATTGCTTGTGTCCCCAAAAATGGTCGTTATTATTCTATCAAATCATCTTTCTAAACTTTATCAAGGAAACAGAAAGATTTAGAGTTAAAATGTGACTTATTTTGGAAGGAGGAGTTCTTCCAGGAAGAGCTGAGACTTTGATACAGACAAACGCCTGACACAAAAAAGAGGGAGGCCACTCTGGTCAGCCAGGAGCGTGTGCTTGTGAGTGGTCGACAGTTATGTATTAAAATGTGTCTGTTCCTGATTGAGTGATTATCAGAAGCCAAGACTCACACTGACTGGTTAACATGCAAAAGCTGTGTTCACTGATGGCAGTGCTTGCTGAATGACTGAACAGATTTGAAACAGGTTCTGGTGGTTCCTTGCTCTCATGGCTTTAGAACAATGAATCTTTTCCTAAATTTGTGGAAATATATGTTTTTATTCTCACAACTTGGGAAATAACGGCCCAGACCAAACACCAAACCGTGTGAAAGGGTTTTTGCCAAGACTTGACAAATGTTTTTCTCTCTGTGAAATACAAAACAGACTTTATTCTGGAAGGAAAAGATAAGCCAGGCATTTAGAAACAGGGCTGTCTCTCCTTTCAAGAGGTGGGTGAGGGAGGTTTCATCCTTCTTTAGTACGTCTATTAGAGGCTGATAAGTCAAAGGCCCTCAGATGCCACATACAGATCATACATAACTAAAGGGCTGAGACACTAAGACTTAAGGAACTTAAAGTGAGTAATATAATATGTGGTAAATAAGAGAAAACAGATTCTTCTAAGGAATTCAAATGAAATTTATGCTTAAAACAGCTTTCTAGCTAGCAAGAAAGAAAGAAAGAAAATGCTTTTCTAATGAGCTGCACTTGTGTCTCTGAGCTGGATTTGTCGCTGAACAATAGCTACATAAAAATAAAAAAAATTGTCAGTTTATTTCTTATTAACTTATTCTGTTACATTGTGACCATCTAACTTTCCATGGAAACGCAGTTTAGTTTCCATTTTTCCCTTTCATTTTCTGAAAGTGTAGAACTGAGTTCCATCCTCAAGGCAGCATCCACTTATAACACTTTAAGAAAAGACTATTTTTATAGGCTTAAATATGTCACATTAGGCTTGAGATGAGATTAGATTTGGGAGCATGACTGTCCAGAGAAAACAATGGTATATCTTTATTTGTGTGATAAGGAGGCATTTTTTAAAAAAGGAACTAAAACACCATACATCATGGAAGCTGTGAATATAGCTATGCCCCTGCAACTAGTAAGCACTGTTGTTACTGATCAGCAAAATCTTGGATTCATTTCCACACTATCTTTCTCATCGCAGGATGCGAGCCCATTCCTGTGCGCTATCTTGAGTGGAGCAACATCGAGTCCATCATAGCCATCGCCTTTTCCTGCTTGGGCATCCTTGTTACCTTGTTTGTCACCCTGATCTTCGTGCTATACCGAGACACACCTGTGGTCAAATCCTCCAGCCGGGAGCTCTGCTACATCATCCTAGCTGGCATCTTCCTTGGTTACGTGTGTCCTTTCACCCTTATTGCCAAGCCCACCACCACCTCCTGCTACCTGCAGCGCCTCCTGGTCGGCCTCTCTTCTGCCATGTGCTACTCCGCTTTAGTGACCAAAACCAACCGCATCGCACGCATCCTGGCTGGCAGCAAGAAGAAGATCTGTACCCGGAAGCCCAGGTTTATGAGCGCCTGGGCCCAGGTGATCATTGCCTCAATTCTGATCAGCGTGCAGCTAACCTTGGTGATAACCCTGATCATCATGGAGCCCCCCATGCCCATCCTGTCCTACCCGAGCATCAAAGAAGTCTACCTTATCTGCAATACCAGCAACCTGGGGGTGGTGGCCCCTTTGGGCTACAATGGGCTCCTCATCATGAGCTGTACCTACTATGCCTTCAAGACCCGCAATGTGCCGGCCAACTTCAATGAGGCCAAATACATTGCCTTCACCATGTACACCACCTGCATCATCTGGCTGGCTTTCGTGCCCATTTACTTTGGGAGCAACTACAAGATCATTACTACCTGCTTTGCAGTGAGCCTCAGTGTCACGGTGGCCCTGGGGTGCATGTTCACCCCCAAGATGTACATCATTATTGCCAAACCCGAGAGGAATGTCCGCAGTGCCTTCACCACCTCGGACGTGGTCCGCATGCACGTTGGCGATGGCAAGCTGCCCTGCCGCTCCAACACTTTACTCAGCATTTTCCGAAGAAAGAAACCAGGGGCAGGGAATGCCAAGTGAGTTGTCTAGCCTGGGTTTGCCTTTTCTATTTCTCTCTCTGTCTCTCCCTCTCTCTTTCTATTTTCTTCTGTTTGACTAAAGCATGGTCTTCCATTTCCCCAATGTTTTCCATGTCCTTTCTTAATCTTTTCTTTTTTTTCCCCCAAATCTCACATTCTGTTGTAGTAGGAAAGTGTTAGTACTAAAGGTCTTCAGTGTTTTTATTTCTTTGAAAGAGCAAGGAGTGTGAAGCAACAACCAGCTGAGTGCATATTCACTCTTACCTGGAATCTACAGCTTCCCTTCTGCCCCTAATGTTTTCCTTTCACATGGGTCCTTGTTCTGTGGAATATCAGTACATCACTGGGGTCTGGGCAGAGATGCAATCTCTAGTTCTAATTTCTAGTTTAGATTATGGTTGAGATAGTTTCTGATTTACTTTTTCATCACTTTTGAGCCATACTATTACTCAGCTGGGATGGAGAGGGAAGAAATCTAGCACCTGGGGGAAGTGGCCTATTTCAAAATTTGAGTTTAGTTAAGCACCAAATATATCCTGAAATAAGTTCCTTATGCAACTATCTTACCAGGCACCTCTTCTTTATTTTATGTGTACTGTAAACTTCATAATGCTACACATGAATTGACCTATCTCTACTACAAGGTTATGATCAGAATGATTTCTAGCCATCAAGCACCAAGTGAAACAAGAAACCAGATTAAGGTAAAGAGCTCAAACTTGAGAGTCAGTGTGAACATCAAAGTCCAGCTTATTTCTATTTTGGTAACTTTTCTGAGCAGTTTATATAATACACACATTCCTGTCTTTTGCCTGACTGTTTTGCAGGGAAGCATATGCTAAAATTTGCATGTGTCATCTCATTCTGAGACCCATGAAAACAGATTTCATGTCACATTTACAACATTTAAAATAACATGCATGCTTAACGTTCTAACAGTAATTTAATTTTCAAAAAATGAAACTATTTCCCCCAGTAGCAGTATTAATTTTACTTTTTGAAACAATCCTATGAAAGTGAAGACTTTTATTAGTAATAGTTATATAATTGTTTTAGAACTATTCTGTGCACTTGAATAAGTCAGCAAGGAAAGAGGAATGGGTGTTATTTTTCCCCTTTTGTTAAGTGAGGACACCAAACCACTGTGAATTTGTGTGACTCTTAAGTAAATTCCGTTTAGTTAGCTATTCTTTGCCTAGGCCTTAACTGGCATGAAATTTCTCATCATAACATATGTCAAAAAATCTACATGCCTTAAATTTCTGGGTTTTATATCTTTGCTTGCAAAGCAGCACCATGGGTCTCTTTTACAGAAACCATATAATTGGTTTGAGGCTCAGATGAGGGAGTCTCTAGGAAATAAATATTTTTGGAGTCCATCAAGTTTTATTATTACTTCAAGCAGAGCATCCCTAATTTTTTTCAGTGTTAAGGATGAAGTCATTACATCTACTTCTTCATGAAATTCTGGCTATCAAAGCCACTAATTTGTTTTCTTCCCTTGCCCTGATTTTTCATTCTAACCAACATCCCCTCAGTTCCAGTGACATGAAAGCAAAACAACAGTGCCATGAAATGAAAAAAAAAAAAAAAAAAANACTTCTTCATGAAATTCTGGCTATCAAAGCCACTAATTTGTTTTCTTCCCTTGCCCTGATTTTTCATTCTAACCAACATCCCCTCAGTTCCAGTGACATGAAAGCAAAACAACAGTGCCATGAAAAAAAAAAAAAAAAAAAAAAAAACAGACCATAGCTACAGAGTCCAGATGTACAATGGCATCATGACAATTATCATTTAGATGGAAGGAATGAAAGGGGGAAAAATGAAAAGAAGGGAGAAAACACTCTATAAACCCAAATGTTTGTGAAGACTAAGAGACTTCTGTTGCAGCCCATACGGCTTTTTGAGTTTTCCATTCCACCATCCACCATTACTCAGCTCCATGTTTTCTAACTGCCTTCGTTGCGGTTCTTCAGAAGTTTTCTTATGATTTTTGGTCATGAGTCATTTCTGAAAACTGTTCTTCTAATCATTTAATGGAAAGAGGGAACCTATGTAATCAAGATATCTCTTGTTGGTACTCAGGATTATGCATTTTGACAGCTCTCTCAGTGATTCTGTGAGAGACAGATAATGGGCACCTGTCCAAGAGAGCAATGACTAATCCTTAGTACACATTGCTTCACTGCTGGGATAAAGTGAAATTAGCTTCCCATGTATACAGTCCCCAGGTATTGTGCTTTTGCTGATTACCTTCTCACACCTGGAACTGCTTTCATTAGGAACTGAGAATATTCCCAGCATTATTATGAATTTAGAAATTAATTTCATCGGAATCACATTTTAGAGAGAAAAATCACCTTGGTCTAAATTGGGCTGGTTGTCTAGGAAGCACTGCTTTCAGCACTCAATGTGTTGCCCAACTATTGGCTATCTTTTCTTTATTACATGTTATTAGATTCTGACAATAAGAAATAATACTTCTGATCAGTAATTCTAATATGCAGCTTTCTTTGTACAATCGGTATCTCCTCCAAAGGGTATCACACAGCTGAGCTGACCCACAGAGGGTATTTGAGGTTAAATTTCCATGGAAAGCGACCATTTGTTTACTCATTTTTCTCACTCACTCCGCTGTTACTTCTCTTCTCTCTATGAGACTGTACTTTTAAAATATAACAATAATCTGCAGGCCTGTTTTTACCTTTCTATTGCTGGTTTATGATTTCCTGGTTTGTCTCCAAAGTTGCAAAAATCACAAACAATCTAATATTTTCTACAGCAATAAAAATCTAGCAGAGTTTTGCCAACTGAAGCAAGGGGCTGAAAACTCTAGGGAACACATCACCCAATGAGTGTATTGCCATTCTGGATGTGTAATCCCTACGTTTATGGTGCTCTGTGGGTGTTCAGCAGTCTGCATATGTAGCTATAAACACAGAACAGATGCTGTAATGAAGAGCTTCCAACTGATCTATCTTTTTTGATATTATTCTGAAGAGTTGCAAGTCCGACTATATTCATACCAGGCTGTTTCTGAGATAGAGGGAATGGCTGATGTTGTGTTTCTGTTTTTGCAAAGTTTACCTCAGTTTGTTGTTTTGTTCACAGCCATATATCTGACACAATCAAAGGTTTGGGCACTTGCCTTTATGTTTTCTGAAATAAAATTTAGGAGGAGTTTAATCAATTCATTGGGTGTTTGGATTACTTAAGTTGCTTATAGCTAGACTCATACTAGGCACAATCCTGTCCTGGAAGATCAACTGAATAACATAATTATCTTTGACCAGGCTAATATCTTAAGTTGTTAATGTATTTGAATGGGAACATATTCAGGCCCTAACTTAATGTAAAGATATTGGTAAAATTCTCTTTCTTGGCAGGAGAGGAAACGTAGAAATCCATAGATATGAGTAATTAAGTTATTTAGGTCTGAGTTACTTGTCACTTCCTTTTAAAGCAAAATGAATTAGCATTATGCAACTAAAAGCTTAAAACATTATGTAAATGACATGCTTTCTTAAAAAAAAATAATTATATCAATGGCTAAATGTCAAACTAACATTTCTAGTCATTTTTTAAATAAATAACCTCAACGAGTGCCAAATAGTTTGAGGGCACATGGAGCTGAAATGTGACAACACACTCCTGTGACTTTTTTGGGGTGCATAATTGCAAGCAAAACTAAAAACAATGATAATCACCAGGAAAATGCATTAGATTGATGCAAGGAGGTAATTTTAAAACATAGGCTTCTAAGTAAATAGTGTATTAATATGTTCTTGTGATTACTTCTTAAGCATCTGTATATATGCTCTTAATGAGGGCAAAAGTTCTAAGTGAACTACAAGTGGAATGATGCTCTGAGGACATCTTCCTGTTGATCTGCTAGAAACATATTGTTTTGTCCACAAGAAAAGGTAAAGACATCTGCAGCATTAGTGTGTATGCTCTAATCTTTCCTCCTTTATTATGAAAGGAATGACGGCTGTTAGCCAGAAGACATCAAAATCAAATAGAGATAACATGTTTTCTTTCATAAAAAGAACTCATTCACTCTTCTAGCTTGTAAATGAGAAAATTTGTCATTTTAAAATTATTTTCCCTTAATCATATAATAAATGGCTTTAAAAGTCATTGTGATTCTTCACTTGGTTTTATAGTAACTTTCAGAAGATTTTATGGAAGTACTTATCATAGAATTTTACTACTTGAGAGCAACATTTATGGTGGATATACTGTTTATTATCCACTTGTTTAACCAACAAGTGTGTCAACAGTAACATATGCTTCATAAAAGCACTTAGGTACTTGGTATGGTGCTAGTTAATATTTAGGATAAAAAAAGATTTAAGAGATGGGCACAGACTGCAACAGTCTTGCAATATAGTAAGGGAAACACTGAAAAATACAACTAAATATGCTGGGTTAGGTGCCATAATAGAGGACCAATATAGCATTTTGTGTGTTCAGGGAAGAACGAGATTCAGCCCAGCTAAATGGAGTGGAGTCTATGGAAAGATGAGGAAAGACTTCTTGATAAAAGTATAAAAGTGGCATTTGAACTTAATCATAAAGGATGCTTTTCAACAAGAGAAAATGTGATATGGTGAGACCATTTCACATGCAGAAAATAATATAAGCAAAGAATTCAGAAATGTTAGTGTACTTTTGGTTTGAAATATGGGATCTGTTGAGTAAAGTACATGGAGAGGCGTAGTGTGGGAAAATTTGTAAATACAGAAAGAGGACAGATTACAAATAGTGATCAATGTTCGAAGAAGAAATTTGGATACTTGTTATGAAGACCACAAGATGCATTAATGACTTTTGTGAAATTTTATGATCATGTGTGAGCTTTATGAGAATAGAACGACTGTAGACAGACTAGTTAATAGAGTGCTACAATAATCCAGAGGACAGGTTAAAAATAAAAGGTTTAAATGAGAGCAAAGAAAGAAAAGTCAAATTCAAGACATGCATATGAAGAGGTTTTCTGAGCTTAAGTCATTAGAACTGAAATATTGATTTTGGGAGAGGAAGAAAGTCATGAAAAATAGAAATTATTTTTTGAACACCTCTCATAATTTCAGCTACAGCTACCATGTAGCAGTTGGTAGTAGACAAGTACATCTACGATGAAAACTGACAGGGAATACAGGAATAGGACTGGGTAAATGTTGCTAAATTGGGTTTCAGTCTTAACCAATCAAAAATCCTGTAACAGAGGCATCCATAAGGCATCCACAAGATTATCTAACAGAGGCATCCATAAGATTATCTAACAATTTAAGTCAGGAGCTTAAGACGCAGGTCTGAGCCAGAGCTCTAGATTTGAGGATTAATTGTCAATGTCAGTGGCCAAAAGAGTGATTGTGATTTGAGAATAGAAGAAAGTCAGAGGAAGAACATTAAGAAACACTTACTTACATTTAAGAGAGGATAAATAAGGAAAAACTGAAAGCAATAAACAACACATAATAAAAAGGGGAGACAGAAATTTTGCATTATCAAGGACACCAAGCAAGAGACTATTTTAATCCACTCTGTTGCCATAGGAAAATCCCACAGACTGGAGGCTTAAAAGACAAACATCTATCATTTCACAGTTCTGGAGGCTGAGAGTCCAAGATCAGGGTTTCATTATGGCTGAGTTCCGGTAAGACCTCCGTTAAGCTGGGCTGCAGACAGCTGCCATCTAACCGTAATCACCTCCCAAAGGCTCCACTTCCTAATACCATCATGGTGAGGGGTTAAGATGTCAACACATGAATTTAAGGGAAGCACAATCATTCAGTCCATAACAGACTGTTTCAGGATGATAGAACTTGCGATCTCCATGGATGGAGACACCATGGTTATCCCTGAGTGATTTCAGCGGTGTGATGTGAGTAGGATATTTATTGCAGTAAATTGAGGAGTCATCATTAAAGGAGTTAAGTTTAGACAGTATCTAAGGAGGCCAGGGAAGAGGGAGGAGTGGTATAATACAGGAGAAATGTAAGCTCACTTATAGTATATGAGAAAGCAACTGACAGACGAGGAGAAATAAAAATATAGAGAGCCTACAGTTTATGCTGGGCAGTCTGACCCAGAACTGTGCCCTTGTAGTAGAGCTATTTGACATCAATTGACAAGTGTCATAATGAAGCACCAGCTCTGAAGAGCATGTTGATTGTGGTTGATGCCGGTTCTCATTTAGTTACATGTGTGTTGCCTGACATTAGAAAAGAATCAAGCTGCGAAATTTTAAATAAAATCTGAAAATACAAACCTTTACTCCTGATCTCATCAGGCCTCTGGGGATACACACATTGTAAGAGTTGAGATGGGACAAATGTGGAGAAGCTGAAAAGAAAGGTGTGCCGTCCTGGCCTTTGAGTGGAGCTGGAGGAGTCACAGCTCCATAGCTCAGCTGCTGTAGAAGAAAGAAGAGTGCAGTGTGTTCAGAGTCAGACTCAGATGAGAACGAAAGAGTTCCCTTCATTCAGCTCTGATTAGAAGGGGCTAGAAATCCAAACCCTTGGGTCTCTTCCTGACAGCCAGTCACAGTGCCCGGGCCTGCCAGAGAGAGGATATTTCGTTTGGGGTAAAGCCTTATGCTCCCTAGAAAAAGCAAGCTGAAATGCCTTTACTCTCTGAAGTAAGTAACACTATGACCTAAAAGCACATCAGTCAAAATTTAAGATGAAAATAAGTTACTGAGTAAGCTGTGTGTTGAGGGGCGGCCACTGTGAGAGACTGTCTTTAGAGACCATGGGCTTAAGTGCAGGGGAGGGATGAGGGGCGTGGCACACGGGGGATGGGTACAACTTGTTCCCAGCAGGTGCGGCAAATCTGCAGTCAGCATTGTTTACTTTTCCCCCTCTTCTGAATAATATGCTCATTTTGCAAATAACACAGAAATAGCTACTTTCAATACTCATATTTTATGTTTTCAAATTCTATGTTGAGACCATGGGGCACAGATTCTGCTGCAGCTTCAAAGAGAACATATTCCTTTTCAACGTAGGCCGACTTTTATACTTCTTTCAAATTCAAATGAACTTGCCTGATATACACATTCAAGTTCTCAAACTTAATATTTTATTCTCCTGTGTTTATAATGTGTAATTTCTGAACTGAATTCAAAAGCATTCCAGATGGTATCTATAATGACCCAAAGTAGGAACATGGAACATTGTTGTGTAAGTAAAGAAACTAAGACTTGGGAAGTTCAAGGCCATTTTTGTGGGAGGAATAAATGGGACTAAAATCATTTTATAACTTTTAATTAAAATTATGATTTTAATCACTTTTATGTTATCTCAAAAATGCATTCATTCACACCTGCATCCAATAAAATGAATGAGACATGGGGTTTCCCCTCAAGAAGTTCACAGTTTAATGGTATAAAACCCCATTACAATAAAATCCAGTGAGTGAAATAATAGGAAATGGTACAATGTGGTGATTTAGGTGGTTGTGTAAATTTAGAGTCAGAAGGTTACTGAGTCTGGGCTCCTTATTTTTGCAAGGTCCCACTCTATGTAACAGATAATTTTTATTCTTGGTCCCACTCTATGTAACCTATTAAATGGGAAAAACTATCAGAGGAGACACTGGAGGCCTATAGGCTAGACATGATCACCGATGTTCTTAGATCATAAGAAAAAAGCTTATAGGCTCATTTATTAGAACTCTTTGACTTCAAGTTACAGAAGCCAAACTAAGCTGGCCTAAGCAAATTTATTTTCCCTTCATATAAACAAATGGAAAAATCTATACAGAGTATAGTGCAATGCTTAACACACAGTAAAACCTCAATAACTGTTAGCTAGTGACACTAAAATGGGGGAAATGAAAATGGGGGAGGAGGTATGAAAACTTGTATGCTAACATAAAACTCTGCACTACCCCTTCACATGAAGAGAGATCTGAAAGTCGCGTATGTGCATCATTATAATATCCACACTGGACAGGACAGAGGAGCTGTGTGTGTGCTGAGAGTCCAGGCATGCGGGTGTTACTCAGTGTGTGAGGTGTGCAAGGAAGGACACCCTGTTTGACATGACTTGGCACCCTGTCCATGCTTGGCCACAGCTAAAGAGAGATGAGATCATTTGCATCCCATCTGTTAGCCTCAGTGCCCAGTGTAAAGTGTTATCTACTCAAAGGGGAAGCAGGCCATGTGAGCAACATGTTTGTAAAGCTAGGAGCAGAAATATTAGCAGCCTGCACAATGAAGAAACTGAGAAGAAAGGATCAGAGGACTTGGAAGCTTCATGTCGATAACAGTGCCAATAGGCTCATTAGTTAGAGCTCTTTTGAAGCTAGTTATAAAAGCCAAATTAAGCTAGTCCAAGCAAAAGGGGGTGGGGTATTTAATAGAAAGAATATAAGGAATAATTTCTGATATCTTACGGTAACAAAGTTTGGAAAGCTTCTGGGCCACAGAGTGGACTGCTCTCCTGAAAACAAAGGTTTCAGTGCTCTGTGTAATCTCCTGGCTCCCTCCATGCCGCCTTCTTCTCCTCATACATCTACTTTCTCCATTTCTGGGCCCTCTCGATCAGTCCAAGGACAGCCATCCTAGTGCTCCCGAGTTTACATGTTGTTATAGGTCCAGTTACTGAAGAGACGGCTTCAATTCCCTCGACCCCCCTGCCTCTGTATAAAACAGGCAGAAACTGATTGCTTCAGCCTGACTCAGATGTCTATTCCAGGTCAAGGAGATGATGGACAAAGGATGGAGTCACAGAGTATAAAACCATCTCCCAGGGGCCCATCACTCCTAGGAGGCAGTTCTCAGAAAAGCGGTATAATTATGACATGAGCAGAAGCCCTACAGGTATCTCCACAAGAGTAATTCCATCTCCATCCCACCAACTCCCCTTTCTTCTTCAGCATCTGAATAAGTCACTTCTAGGCACCAGCATTTTACATTTAGAAAGTCTGATGGAAAGAAGCTCTAAAACTTGCAAGTGGTAACCAGTTAGCCAAATAATCACATATCTGTGCAATATGTGAGTGACTGTTACACACTCCAGCAGATATGCCAATAGAGGGGCGAGAACATGCATCACTCTGCTATAGCATTTGTTATGAAGGTAGGAGGTGTAGAATCAGACAAATGTAAAAACCAGGCCTTGTCTTTGCTACCTTATAGACGATTCTGGCTATAAAATACTCCTAAGTTGCCTGAAGATAAACAGAGCATGTGTGTGCTAAAGTTGCTTCCATTGTGTTTGACTCTTTGGACTATAGCCTGCTAGGTACTCTGTCCTTGGGATTCTCCAGGCAAGAATATTGGAATGTTGGAATCAGGGGATCTTCCTGACCCAGGAATTGAACCCACATCTCCTGCATCTCCTGCATTGCAAGCATATTCTTTACACACTGAACTACTTGGGAAGCCCCAAGATGAACAGAGAGGAAGGGAAAAGCTGTTTTTTAAAAAGAAATTATGGATCATTAGGATATTGTGCTCTGAATGAATTAAAATACATCATAAATTACAGGCCAATGATAAAGTATTACTTATTATTGACATTGGTTGATAGAATAGTAAAAGAAAATCAGCAAATATTTAATCCAGTTAACCAAAAAATTGTCTATAATTTGATTTTATCTCAGAAGGGTAAGGGAAATCTACTATAACTGAAGGCAACTTAATAACACCCTTTATGTAGATTATCTTCAAGATAAATGAGAAGTCTGCTGCTAACAAAATTAGGTCAAGTCCCTAGTGATGCTGCTAAAGATATTGAAAAACCACTGCTTAAAAGAAATCAATAACAATACAAACTACTTTCCTGTCTCTGATTTCTCAGTTGTAAAAATATATACTGTGAGCTTGCCCTTAGTAAATGCTCTTAAACACTGTGGGAATTAATGTCATTTTCCACTTGATTAAACTGCACACTGCTGTTATTTGGCTTAGGTGGGTGTGGGATGGGGGAGTAGGAAAAGTGTTAACAAAGGAAAAAAATGAAGACTTAACATGATCAACGCAGGATAAAAGAAGTTATGATAATGGGGCAGCAAGGGGAGAGAAGAGGGAGCAGGAGGGATGGTTATAGATCCATCCCCTGGCAGCTTAGGGACTTTAGCCAGTGATTCTGTCAGTGTCTTATTGAACGAGAAGTGCAAGCCATTTTAGTAAGATTTTATTTAGCTCCAACTGTTTAAAGTCAAAAGTTATTACAGAGCCTATCCTAGTATAAAATTACTCTTGCTCTGATGGTTAGAATTGGCTCAAGGCCTGACACACATGAGGAAGAAAAGCTCTAATGACTCACTCACACACCTATGTGTGCCGGCCATTGAGACAAGGGCAGGGAGTGCCCTGGTGAACAAAATAGATCCAGCCCCTGTCTTTGTGGAAAGTTGGATCTTGGCCAAGAGACCAGACATTAAACATGTAGTTACAGGTGTAGTGAGTGTTTGTAAGGATAAATACAAGGTGTTACAAGTGTTATTAAGAGGATCTAACCAGTCCTGATGTGTAGAATCTGGACGTGCTCCCAGGATGAAGGATTATTTAGGTTAGGATTTCTGAAGGAGAAAGGGGGTTAGCTAGGACAGGAACGGAGTTAGTGCGGCAGACAAGTCAAGGAATCAGAGTGTAAAGGCTCTGAGCTAAAAGACCAAAAATACAAAAGCCACTGATTGCTGAAGGACGTCAAGCAATTCTGGGATGCCAGAGGTGAGAAAAAAGGGAAGTAGGATAAGGAGACGAAAAGGGTCAGCTCAGACCAGATCACGTAGGGCCTCCATAAGGACCTCAAAAGTCTTTGTCCTCTGAGCAAAGGAAGGCGCCCCCAGTCACCAAGCAGGAGGGCACTGTCATTAGTGAGAAGTGTGCTCTAGAGCTAGCACTTCACGCTCAGTGTGGAGGACACAGGAGAGCAAGGTGCAGGTTTGGGTGCTCGAGGAGGAGGCTCGTAGGAAATTATAGTGACCTGACCTAGGGTTTTGACAGTTGTGGGTAAAGAGAGTGAACACAGAGAATTGCTTAAGAGGTAAAAATAGAAGGAAAGATTGTTCACAGAAATTCAGAGTAGGTGGAGATGTGCAGTCACTTCAGGGTAGTTTAGCTCCAAAGCCCATAATACATGAACTGCTACCAGATTAAATGTGTTATCACACCCAAGATGTGGTTGTTCTATAAGAGAAGGAGACTGATAAGATCCAAAAGCAGAGAAAAGCAGTTACTCAAACAAGCATTGGGAATGGCCATAGTGCTCTCTGATGAGGAGATGAGGGAAGGAGATGGTGACCCATGGGCTTTGAAAACTTAGGTCCAAATGACAAGATGAGTCCCAGGACTAAAAGGATGAAGCAAACTATATTGGTTTAATGCCATCAAATGTTTTAATACTGAAACTTGCAACTCTCCACCCCTTCTTCTGATTCCCTGAGAGCAAGTAACTATTAATTTTTGTATTTATCTATTTATATACAGTTTTGTATTCAAAGTCCTATACATAATTTTCCACAATTTCCTGAAAATGCAATTGCAATTCTGTAACTAAAAATCAGTAGATACAGAGCATTGCCATCACCCTGGGAAGCTTGCTCATGTTCCTTTCTAATCTGCCCCACTATCTAGTTATTGCTATTTAGTCACTAAGTTGTGTTTGCCTCTGACCGTTTTCTGACTCCATGGACTGTAACCTGCCAGGCTCATCTGTCCATGGGATTTCTCAGGCAAGAATACTGGATTGGGTTGCCATTTCCTTCTCCAGGGATCTTCCTGACCCAGGGATTGAATGCTCATCTCCTGAATTGCAGGCAAATTCTTTACCATTGAGCCACTAGAGAAGAGCTCCACTATCTAGAAAAGTGAAACTGTTAGTCCCTCAGTCGTGTCTGACTCTGTGACCCCATGAACTATAACCCGCCAGAGAGACAACCTCTATTCTGATTTTCATCCCCATAGATTAGTCTTGCCTGTTCTTACTCCATAAATGTGAAATTGTACACTCTTTTCCTACTATAGCTGTGTATTTTATTTTTTATTGGAGTATAATTGCTTTGCAATGTTGTGTGAGTTTCTGCTGTGAAATTAAGTGAATCAGCTATATGTATACATATATCCCCTCCCTCTTGAGCCTGCCTCCTCTACTTCCATCCCCCGCTCCAGGTCATCACAGAGCATCAAGCTGATCTCGCTGTGCTATATAGCAGCTTCCCACTAGCTATCTGTTTTACCCATGGTAATGTATACATGTCAATCCTTCTCTCCCAGTTTGCCCCACCCTCACACGACTTTCTGTCCAAAGGTGACTTTCTGTCCAAAGGCATCTTTCAGAGATTCTCTTTAATATCTTCAGGTGTTTCTGAAACTTATTCATTACCTCTTAGTTAAGAACCTCTGCTTCCACTCTGAACCTGTTCTTTGAATTTGTTCTTCTGTATCAAGAATCATTGAATGTTCCAATGAAAAAAATAACTTGAAGATTATCTCCTTACCTCTCTGAAGTTCTCTTCTTTCTGACTTATTAGTCTCTTGGATTCTGGTTGCCATGAGAGCTTCTCAATGTCTTTAAATAGTTTTTCAAAATATTTTACCTGTTTTCTGATAGTTGTTTTCATTGGGGGAGCTATAGTTTATCCCAAGGAATTATATCTTACCTGGAAACAGAAGTTTCTCTTATACCAATTTTAATATTTCCCCTTCATCTTTCTCAAGTTATGAGGTTTATCATAATCTTTATCAGGTCATGATACTGCCAAGATTTCTTTTAGGGCTATGGTGACTACGTCTAATACTGTAAAAGAAATTACATGATATTTGTCTATCAGTCTATGATAGTCTATTGTCTATTTGTCTATGATAATTGTCTATCAGTTTCTTTTCAGGTTTGCTGGGTGATGGAATGATAATATTAACACCTCTGCTTAAACAGATATGATAATGAAAACTATGTCTAATATTAATGCTGTAGTCAAGGACATTAAAAACTTCACAAAGTTAAGTGAACTAAATTCTTTTTAGTTATCATTAATTTTAAGCTTCTTATGAAAGCATAATTTTGTCTTCTGTCTTGTTTCAAAACATCCTGAGGTGACAATTTTAGTTTTAGGCAAGTTGTTTTCATCATCTCTTTCTCTCACTCCCTGTGATAAATCAGAGCAAAATAATACAAAGACTCACTTTGTCAGTTTGGCACCTAAAATTTATCTGGAAATATACCAGGGTTTTCTTTTTTCCTTTTATGTACTTTAAGTTGTAATTTTTTTCTAATTTTGAGTGTTTACTTTTTCATTAATAAAGATGCCTATATGTGAAAATAAATATTGAGAATATATATAAAATAAAGCAGTTTATTTACAGTATAAAGACTAAATTTACCAGAATTTTGAATTAAGAAAGACTTAATTTCCAAATTCTGTAATTTGTTTTTAATTATTATTTAGTTATTTTGGCCACCTGACTTGTGGGATCTTAGTTCCCAACCAGGGACTGAACCCAGGCCCTCAGCACTGAGAGTGCAGGGTCCCAACCACTGGACAGCCAGGGAATTCTCTCAAATTTCTGTGATTTCCACTTAGTAGCTCCTCATATATTTGAATATATATTTAGGATTTTTACCTTTTTTCAGCAAAAGAAAATATATTCAAAATTCCCATATAATACCTTAGTTCATTGGGATAAAGCTAAAAGAAGAGGGAATTCTACTTCTGAATTATGTATTATAAATTTCTTTTTGTACTAACAGTTACAGCTTATTTTACACATTTTAAAAAGTGATAAATATTAATTGAGAATTTGGAAAATACAGGAAAACAGCTAATAAAAATCACCTGCCATTCTATCCATACACAGAGAAAAACCATCATTAACATTTNCTATGTCTAATATTAATGCTGTAGTCAAGGACATTAAAAACTTCACAAAGTTAAGTGAACTAAATTCTTTTTAGTTATCATTAATTTTAAGCTTCTTATGAAAGCAATAATTTTGTCTTCTGTCTTGTTTCAAAACATCCTGAGGTGACAATTTTAGTTTTAGGCAAGTTGTTTTCATCATCTCTTTCTCTCACTCCCTGTGATAAATCAGAGCAAAATAATACAAAGACTCACTTTGTCAGTTTGGCACCTAAAATTTATCTGGAAATATACCAGGGTTTTCTTTTTTCCTTTTATGTACTTTAAGTTGTAATTTTTTTCTAATTTTGAGTGTTTACTTTTTCATTAATAAAGATGCCTATATGTGAAAATAAATATTGAGAATATATATAAAATAAAGCAGTTTATTTACAGTATAAAGACTAAATTTACCAGAATTTTGAATTAAGAAAGACTTAATTTCCAAATTCTGTAATTTGTTTTTAATTATTATTTAGTTATTTTGGCCACCTGACTTGTGGGATCTTAGTTCCCAACCAGGGACTGAACCCAGGCCCTCAGCACTGAGAGTGCAGGGTCCCAACCACTGGACAGCCAGGGAATTCTCTCAAATTTCTGTGATTTCCACTTAGTAGCTCCTCATATATTTGAATATATATTTAGGATTTTTACCTTTTTTCAGCAAAAGAAAATATATTCAAAATTCCCATATAATACCTTAGTTCATTGGGATAAAGCTAAAAGAAGAGGGAATTCTACTTCTGAATTATGTATTATAAATTTCTTTTTGTACTAACAGTTACAGCTTATTTTACACATTTTAAAAAGTGATAAATATTAATTGAGAATTTGGAAAATACAGGAAAACAGCTAATAAAAATCACCTGCCATTCTATCCATACACAGAGAAAAACCATCATTAACATTTTTATATATAGTTTTTGCACACACACATACACATTATTTTTACTAATTTTTTAATATAAATTTTGCTGGAGATCTTATGACAGTTAATATTAAGTATGAGAATTAATTTAGAAATTATTACCAAAAATAATACATGCTTTTGATATTCCTGCAATTACCAAAGTTATAAAGGAGTTCAGGATTATTTCTGTATTATTTTCATATAGGGAATATTTCATCCTGATTTTTTCATTCAACCATTCATTTAATACTTACTGCAAATAGATGATCATATGTCTCTCTATGCCCAGGAAAGTCCCTGTTTATTCTTTTTTCCATGATAATTTTTAAGAGCACTGTCTTCATTCTTAAAATTAATCAGTTTGAATGAAAAATTACATGTTTTGTTTTTTTTTTCCCAAAAATTGAGACAGATAAAAGGGGATTAAAGTAGCATGAAATGGTAAATCAATCATGGATCCTGCCCTCAGAAACTATGACCTGTCTACTGTTGGAGATAAGAATTAAAATCAATAAGTTACATAATACATGGAAAAGATCACAGGAGAGATGCAAAGATATAATACAGATTGCAGTCTAATCAAGATCTTGTTAAACATTTTAGAATTCTAGGGGAAATTTGTGAGGATGCTCTGTTAAAAACCTTAAAGGGATATACCCTATGATAGACTGATTCCTATACAAACTGCAAAGCAGCTTTGCTCAGTTCAGTTCCTGATTGGATTAGGCTGATTTGTACCACTGTACTTGGGCTTCCTGGGTGTGCTAGTGGTAAAGAACCAGGCTGCCAATACAGGGGACATAACAGATGTGGGTTCAATCTCTGTGTCAGGAAGATCCCTTAGTGGAGGACATGGTGACCCACTTCAGTATTCTTGCCTGGAGAAGGCCATGGACAGAGGAACCTGGCAGGTTACAATCCATGGGATTGCAAAGAGTTGGACATGACTGAAGCAACTTCCCAAACACACATGTCCCACTCTACTTAGCAGGAAAAAAAAAAAAAGGTGAGGCAACTCTGGTAGAGATAACTCAGAACCTTTATAACATCTATAGAATCTTTATATATTTATGGTTGGGGTCCTTTAATGGACTAGGAACTGGTGGTCTGGAGTTGACGATAAGAAAGTGAGAGAGCTGGAGGGAGGGAGAGAAGGAGTGAGAGAAAGAAAGAAAGAAAGACACAGGGACCTAAGCTCTGATGGAGCAAAGGTGTTTTAATGAGTTCTCTTGTGAGTATATAAAGGCTGTGGTACAAGAAATTTCTTTTGACAATGATAAAGATTAGAAAACCAAATGTACAGCAACTGTTACCAAGGGAACAAGGGATTAATAATGGTCACAAGGTCAAGAGACAATCCATATCTCAAGAAAGGGGATCAAGACTAAGCAGTTTTGTCGTAAAGAGACCGTTTACTAAAGGAGATTCAAGCCTGTCTCACATAATGCCCTCAGTTCCTGGGAGCAGCACTGTTCCACTTCAAAAGAAACAAAGGCCTTGTGAGAAATACCACGTAGGAATCCTCCTGTTAAACATTCCCTGACATTTAGAACATTTATAGAATCTTATTTTATATATTTATAATGTCTTATCTTATAAAATATGTTTAGGTATGGAAAAGTGAAAGCCATATAACAACAACAAAAATACCACAAAGGAAATAGACAATAGAAACAGATCCACAGGTGAAACACTGATCACTATTGGAAGTGTTACAAACCAAATCATTATTCTGAGTATTGACAAATAAGACTCATCCATATAGCTTGTGTTTTCTGTTTGAACTTTAGTTCAGAGGAATTAAGTAACTGATAAGTTTTTTTCTTTTACAGAGAAATCTAATTAACATCTACAGAAGATATCAGTCAGTCAGTTCAGTCGCTCAGTCGTGTTCGACTCTTTGCGACCCTGTGAATTGCAGCACGCCAGGCCTCCCTGGTGGGCTATAGTCCATGGTGTCACTAAGAGTCGGACACCACTGAGCAACTTCACTTTCACTTTGATGCACTGGAGAAGGAAATGGCAACCCACTCCAGTGTTCTTGCCTGGAGAATCCCAGGGATGGGGGAGTCTGGTGGGCTGCCGTCTATGGGGTCGCACAGAGTCAGACACGACTGAAGTGACTTGGCAGCAGCAGCAGCAACAGGCCTCCCTGTCCATTACTAACTCCCAGAGTTCACCCAAACTCATGTCCATTGAGTCAATGATGCCATCCAGCCATCTCATCCTCTGTTGTCCCCTTCTCCTCCTGCCCCCAATCCCTCCCAGCATCAGAGTCTTTTCCAATGAGTCAACTCTTTGAATGAAGTGGACAAAGTATTGGAGTTTCAGCTTTAACATCAGTCCTTCCAAAGAACACCTAGGATTTATCACCTTTAGAATGGACTGGTTGGATCTCCTCGCAGTCCAAGGGACTCTCAAGAGTCATAGAATGATAATTGCATTATTTTATTGTTTTGTAAAAAAGTAATTGATCTATATAATGTCACCAATGACCACTAAAACAATTAGATGAAAAATGGATGGCGAGTTTTATAATCTGTACATCAGGCTGACAGCCTTAAATCCACTGATCAGTCTTAATGTGATTACTAGAAGACCCAATTTGTTGGGTCTTCCCCATATGGTATAACAGAGAGAAAACACCACCTCTAATGAACTATTCTATCCATACAATTTTGATCATTAAGTGGATCAAGAATTCAGATCTAACTATAATTCCTAGGAAATACAGATAACAGAGAAACATGTTAAACGACACATAGAAACTCAATCCATAAAATTCATAGTCTGGATGCTTCTTCAACAGATAGATAGCAAGCAAAAAGGATGAGGGGACATCCATAGATTAAAAAAGACATAAGACTCACAGACAAAATATGATACATAAATATTATTTCTATGATGATTTGAAAATCAAAAGTAAAATAAAAATACAGAGATGAGATTTCCCTGGTGATCCAGTGGTTAAGACTTCACCTTCCAATGCAAGGAGTGTGGGTTCGATTCCTGGTCCAGGAGCCAAAAGCCAAGGGCCAAGATCCCATATGCCCCTTGGCCAAAAAATCCCAAGCCATAACCGAAACAATATTGTAACAAATTCAATAAAGGCTTCAAAAATATAGAGACAATCAGGAAATTAAAATATTGATTATTTAATAGAAAAATGTTAATATCAAATATTGTGCCCAGTCGTGTCTGACTCTTTGTAAACCTATGGACAGAAGCCCACCAGCCTCCTTTCTTCATGGGGTTTACCTGGAAAAAATATTGGAATGGGTTGCAACTTCCTGCTCCAGGGGACCTTCCTGATCCAGGGAACCTAGGGATTAAACCTGAGTCTCCTGCATCTCCTTTATTGGCAGGAGCATTCTTTACCAATGAGCCACCTGGAAAGCCTAATATCAAATATTAAAGAATCACTATTAATGTACTTTCGTGGTGGTTTAGTCACTAAGTTGTGTCCGACTCTTGCAATCCCATGGACCGTGGCCTGCCAGGCTCCTCTGCCCATGGGATTGTCCAGGCAAGAATACTGGAGTAGGTTGCCATTTCCTTCTCCAATGAATGTACTTTGGGAAATATTTTTCCTTTTATTATAAAATTGTGTACCTGTATGGCAGGTGTATATACTAAATTCTTTATGGATGGAATGACACTGTTTTAGATTTGCTTTAAAATAAATAAATGGCAAGTATAGATGAAACAAGATTCATGTACATATTGATTATTATTGAAGCTGGCTAATAGGGATATG
>SJYV01043974.1:55731-79338 GCA_006410875.1 Neotragus pygmaeus
ATTCTGTGCTTCCCAAGTGGCACTAGTGGTAAAGCTGTCTCTTATACACATCTAGATGTGTATAAGAGACAGGGGTTTCATTTTAGCATTTTTCCATGTTCATATATTTAAAACATTTTTCTTAATAAAGAGTCAATTTTAAAAATGTCTGAAAAACAAACTGAATTAGAAAGAATAACAGGGATTCTCACATAGCACTGTAAAATTTGCAAGCATTTTGCAGAGCAATTTGGCAGTATATAAGAAAGAATACTGTGCATTTGCAAAAATCCATCAACTCTACTTCTCAATCCACACCAGAGAAAAGCTTTCTCATGTGTGTGCAAGGAGAGATAACCAAGCATGTTTACTACAATATTGCTTAAAATAGCAGGATGTAGGAAGTAACCTAAATGGCCATCATTGGAGAATTGATTATATTATTGATAATGAAGTATTTATTCAATTTAGCTTAAGTTAATGAACTAGAGCTGTGTATATTAACATAATACTGTGCAAAAAGTGCAGATTGCTGAATGGAAATATTGTGTGATGCTATGAATGTGAAATCTAATAGCATGCTAAGTCATATCACAATGATAATAATATTTATTAATGCATAACTATACATGTTGAAAAGGTATTAGTATATGCCAAGTATGATATATACCAAATTTTCTCTTGAAAAGAAGAGGATTGGTGTTAAGAATAATACATAGAGTGCTTGAAATTTATCCCTAATGTTTTCTAAAGAAAAGGAACCCTAATAAGGCTGAATGTTAATATTTGACAAACATATAATGGTAATTGAGTTGAATTTTATTAGCTCATTTTCTATAGTTTCTTATTAACTTAGAAATCTTTACAATTAAAGATTTTAAAATAGAACAATAGTTTATACTACATTATTGTCTTTATAGGAAACCTTACTACACTAAGTTAGATGTGCAGGTATTATAAAGAAGAGTAAAACAATAACCAGTTACAATAGGTCTATATATACAGTCAGCTCTCTTTTCCACTTTGATGCATGAATGCTGAAAAATAGCATATTTAAATACAGATATAGAAAAATGCATTTGACTTTGGAAAGCAATCAGAGGTGCAAATTATCCCATTTATTTATAACAAAAAAAGATAGATATTTTCTACAAAAATGGTCTTGAGTGATTGCTGCCAATCTTTATGATTACTTCGGACAGCTGCCACATTATTTCCATGGTGACCATCTGGAATTGCATAGACTATTTTATCTCTGCTAAAAGACTCACCTCCAAACCTGTCATAGACATGCAGATTCAGACACAGACAGCTAGCTTCGCTCTGTACCTAGCTTTTACCCACTTCAGATACATCCACTCAATGTTGCTAACGTTTCTTGGGAAAAAAAATTCTAGAGAGAAAACTATTTTGTACTAGAAGTTATTAAAATTCCTGAATAAGGCAAGTGGTTAAAATTTATGAGTAAAACAAAGCGAAGTTTGAGATACTCTAAGTTAGTCTAACTTAAATGCACACTGAGACTTAAAATATCCATCTTTTGACTATATTTTGTTCCTCCAGTATTCTGGGCTTCCCATGTGGCACTAGTGGTAAAGAACTCACCTACTCACGTAGGACACATAAATGATGCAGGTTTGATCCCTGGGTTGGGAAGATCCCCTGGAGGAGGGGATGGCAACCTACTCCAGCATCTTTGCCTGGAGAATTACATGGACATTTCTAGTAACGTCTTAAGCAGGGATGGCATTTTGCTATTGGAAGCATNTTGGGAAGATCCCCTGGAGGAGGGGATGGCAACCTACTCCAGCATCTTTGCCTGGAGAATTACATGGACATTTCTAGTAACGTCTTAAGCAGGGATGGCATTTTGCTATTGGAAGCATTTTCACATGTACTGTATCAACAGTCTTTCTTTATGGATGAAAAACTGAGTCTGAAAGAGGCAAATACGCAGTTGGAGAGTATCTGGTCTCCTGAATCCTTGGCCTGAAATCTTATTGCTATATTATAATGAATAAGACTTGTCTGTAACAACTTCTCAAGCTGATGTAAAAAATAGTTCTTAGCATAGAAATCAATGTATGGGTGACTTGCTGTAAAGAAAATAACACATGAAAGCAAAGCATATGGGACTAAGTACACTCAAAGAGTGATGTTGTTGCTGTTGTTCAGTCGCTAAGTTCTATCTGACTCTTTGCAACCCTATGGACTGTAGCATACCAGGCTTCGCTGTCCTTCACTAACTCCCTGAGTTTGTTCAAATTCATGTTCACTGAGTTGATGATGCCATCCAACCATCTCATCCTCTGTCATCCCCTTCTTCTCCTACCCCCAATCCCTCCCAGCATCAGGGTCTTTTCCAGTGAGTCAGCTCTTCACATCAGATGGCCAAAGTATTNGTCTGAAAGAGGCAAATACGCAGTTGGAGAGTATCTGGTCTCCTGAATCCTTGGCCTGAAATCTTATTGCTATATTATAATGAATAAGACTTGTCTGTAACAACTTCTCAAGCTGATGTAAAAAATAGTTCTTAGCATAGAAATCAATGTATGGGTGACTTGCTGTAAAGAAAATAACACATGAAAGCAAAGCATATGGGACTAAGTACACTCAAAGAGTGATGTTGTTGCTGTTGTTCAGTCGCTAAGTTCTATCTGACTCTTTGCAACCCTATGGACTGTAGCATACCAGGCTTCGCTGTCCTTCACTAACTCCCTGAGTTTGTTCAAATTCATGTTCACTGAGTTGATGATGCCATCCAACCATCTCATCCTCTGTCATCCCCTTCTTCTCCTACCCCCAATCTCTCCCAGCATCAGGGTCTTTTCCAGTGAGTCAGCTCTTCACATCAGATGGCCAAAGTATTGGAGCTTCAGCTTCAGTATCAGTCCTTTCAGTGAGTACTCAGGGTTGATTTCCTTTAGGACTGACTGATTTTATCTCCTTGAAGTCCAAAGGACTCTCAAGAATCTTCACCAGAAAGATTATGTGGACAATGGTAACAGATGGGAGAAGCTATGCACACAACTAGAAGGGATTTTGAAGAAAGGAGGAAAAGAAGGGAAGGAAGAAAAGGAGCATGGAAGGGGAAAGAAAAGAAAAAAAAAATCACTTCCAGAAGAAACTGATGATGAATCTTTCTAACTAAACTTCTGGGGTTTCATTAAATCCACAATTTCTGCCAAAAGATTCAGCACAGATTTGGGACTTATATTTGACAAGCCCCCATATGCTGCATTTTCCCTCCAAGCTTTTACTCTGGCTTGCGGATTCTGGGGTTGGTTGAATATGTGGTTCTACTGTTGCTAAAAATACCCTGAAGTCCAGCTCCTTCACTCAGATTTTATGCAGTTGATAAATGGCCACTTTGGAATCAGATGTTTCAGTTTTTGACTTGTAGCCTTTAATAATCTACCTCTTACATAAAAGTAACATCTGTATACACAGGTCATTTACATTTCACTTCAACACAAAGTCAAAGTCAAAAACTAAAGAAATGGCACCATGAAGGAGAAGTTGTCATTTTTTTCAGGTATGTCAATCAATAGTAAAGATGGCTTTGGTATTGTTTGGAATAACTACATGAAGTTTAGCTGTCAATATGGTTGAAGTCCCGAAAGGAACCAGGGAGCTATCTCTAGTTGCAAAGGTAGTTTCAAGTCAGCTGCAGGGGGGAGCTTCCTATCCCAGTTTCCAGGAGACACCATTGCTGACCTGGTCAGGCATGCCACACGATGTGCGCCTATGCTAATGTCAGCAGGGCGAGCCTCTAAGCTGCCAGGATGTTTCCCCGTGCTTGTTATCATCAGCCACACATCTCAGCAGACATCATTTGCATAGCCTAGTGCAAAATGAAGACCTGGAGCCCCTGTTTGAACATGTAGAAGGAAAAATGTTAACGGTACTAAAATACAAAGCCATTTCTTTTCAGCCAGCTCCCCGTCTAGCCAGTTACTGGGTAGATGCCATGCAGAAACTAAACCTGGGCAATTCCCCCTTTCCAGTGCCCCCTGCCCTCACTCATGGTGGACTGGGGACCCCCAAGGATATTGCAACACCACCTCAGAGACTGACAAGGTACCTGCATGCAGCAGGGGTACAAGGCTCATCCCTGCCCTGTTACTTGCCAGATGCACAGAGGACATGCCAGTACAGGGAGGAGATGGCCGCGGCCACTTGCTCCCTTGTGATGCTGTGGGATAACAAAACCTTGTTGCCAGATCCTGATCTGATCTTCCCACATTCATGCTGATGGTTGCCTGGCAGGGGAGGAGAGTGGCAGTGATCATTGGGCAGGGGTGGGTAGTGGGAGGCTGGATGGCTTCTGGTCACCAAGGCAGAGTAGAAGAATGTGGGGTGGGGAGGGAAGCAAGAAGCTGAAAACCTGTCCAGGGAGCCAGGACTATGCATGAGGTAAAGCTCTAAACCCCTCCCTACGCATTAACTTTCCACATGCAACATCACTTATAAAACACAAATTAAGTGATAAAATTATTTGTGAATTTCAAAAAGATGAACTGAGAACACTAAACCCTGAGTTCAGAGCCCTTCTCATGAGAGACCCACCAGTGTCTGTATTGGTCACGAGCCAGGAAATCAGCTCTGCCAGGGTCCTGTCTTTTCTGTATCATTGGACCAGGCCACAGATGCACATTATCTAAAGAATTAATTGGAGGCTTCAAGGGGATCAGGCAATTTAACAAGGCAAAGCCAAATGCTTTGAGTGTATTTTCTGTCTTCATGAGGAATGAAATTGTTTCCATGTTACTTTACAGGTGAAATGCCCTTTTCTGCCAATAACTTCATTTATATATTCAAACATCATATTTTTGTTTCTGGGCATCCACCATTAGTTTTCATGACCTTTATGACTGCAGATGGGCACATTAAGTGTCATATTGCTTTGACTTATTCAATAGCAAACATGATCTCTTTGTCTAATTTTCTTGAGTAAATGGACTAGTACGGTGCAAATGAAATTATACCAAAGAGTTTCAAGTTCTTATCTCTGGATGAGAATTTCAGATCTTTCTGAATAGATTGTGTACTCTCAAATGGGTTTATTGAATGGTCTAAACTTAATGGAAATGTATATATTGATCAGTTTTATTTTTCTCCTTCACCTCCAACTGTGCTATGAAAAATCTTTTTTCTAACCTTCTACATTCAGATTAGAGTCCTTGCTTACAGGTATTAAAGAGACATTCCACAGTGCTCTTGTTTCAGATCTCAAAACTCACATCTCTTCTTCCCAGAACGATGTCAGGCCTCAGCCTGAAATCTTTTTTGCCTCTTCCTTCCCTCTTCTGAACTTCCCCTCTTCTGCTTGCTTTGATAGGAAAGAGAGATAGGAAGGTTGGCAAACCTTTGATTTGCCTGGAGCAGTTATGGTCCTCTTCTGATTAACACTGGATAATTGTCACCAGGATCTTGGGTAGATTGGCCCAAGGACGATTGGCAGAGACCATTTGTGAGAAAGCCTTATAGGGGACTTCATGACTGCAGTCTTATCCACACCACTCACAGCACCTGCTGATGGTTCTCCTTTAGTATCTTCTTCCTAAATTCTTTCCTGTGATTAGCTGCCCTCTTAATATGGAGTGAGACTAAAATGGCTTTGTCCCACCAGCTTCTAAAGAGGGAAGCTCATGTTTCCTTAACATGTGGGAAATCCAGGTAGCCTCACTCCAACAAATGCTGAAAAGGCCATCTGTGCATGGCCAGCACATCAGCCTTGACATGTCTAGTAAAGGATCTTCTCCACTTACCAGACCCACACACTGTGCTATATAAAGAGACATCCAACCAGGGCCTGAGATGAATTTCTTCCCTGGAGGGAGGCTCATCCAGTCTCTTGCCACTTCCCTTCTTTCCACCTCTGGATATGTTCCATCTTGTGAGGGCCAAGAGATATCTATGACTTTATGTGAAGTAACAGCATTCCTTTTATGATAACATAATATGGAGTCAAATTAGCACTACAATTAAACGTCACAGTGTGAGATGTAAATCTGTAAGCACTCTTTAAGGCGGGTGGTGGGTTGGAAGATTCAGATGGAATCCACTGCCTCTAAGAATAAAGGAGGGTAACAAGATTGGAGGGAAAAGAGCCAATTTGGGAGAGACATACACACGGCAAAAAAAAAAAAAAAAGCATCTGCCACTTGAAAAAAGATGGTCCCACCAGGTAAAGGAAAGAATGCACTCCACTGATGTGACTTTCAGAATTGGTCCTGGCAGTAAGACGCACCTGGGCAGGACAAGGAAAATGCAGGATGTGGAGGTGGAGTGACCCAGAGAAAGGCTCAGGAGGCAGGCTCCGCCCTGCCCCAGCCCAGGCACCGCCTGAGCGGTGTGCTCGCCATCTCTATGTACGTGTGTAACCACTCACTCACTGGGTATCTTTTTCTTTTCAATCCTCAGGAAGAGGCAGCCAGAATTCTCGCCCACCAGCCAGTGTCCGTCGGCACATGTGCAGCTTTGAAAACCCCCACACTGCAGTGAATGTGTAAGAGAAGCTGCATGGAAAATAGAGTGGTTTGCCCCTTGCTTTCTCTCTCCTGGGTTTTTCTACTTTCTAACATGGAAACAGAAGTGGTGCGTGCATGCCATCAAGGACGAGGAGCCACTACGTGCCATGGTTTGCACGACTGCCTTAATTTGATTGTCCATCGTTCTTAAAAGGACACTGTCAAGTTGTTAGTCTTTCTGCTTTTTTTTCTTATGTTTTCATGCAAGATGCAACACTTTTCCCCATTCTAGAGGTTCACTTTTGTTTGTGACTCCCACTCACAAGCTTGAAAGTGGATTTTCCCCCTTTACAAATTTGTCAGCTTCTCCTGGGCAAACAGAGCTCTTTTCTTTTTTTTTCTTTGCTTTTTTTTTTTTTTTTTTGCTGCTGCACAAATGTTTGATATGATCCTGTCTGCATTTAAGTAAAGCCATAATTTGGATGGAAGAATTCCATAATGTCAGTTGGAGCGGGGGGCGGTGGGCACCAAATGAATCTCTGCTAGGTGCCTCCTGTCCCCTGGGGAGCACAAAAGTTTTGTGAGTCCCCCCAAAAAGTGAGTTTTGCAAAAGGAAAGGAATTATTTTCCCAGAATTCGGAGTGCTTTTATCAGATCCTCTCCATCTGATAAAAACGGTGCATGTTTGGTCCAGTTTTTGACCTTTAGATCTTGACAGTGTCTCTTTAAGTCAACAAAAGAACATAAACCATGTTCAATTCATTGTGCACGGAGTCTGTGGTCATTCTCAGCTGTTCCTTTACAGCCCTTCAAACTCCTGGGAGAGTCAAAGGTACACATTCCTGCAGCAGAAGGGAGCTCCCTGATGAGGTGTCTGTGGCTCAAATAGCTCTTCAGATGAGAAGAGCCCAGTTTGTTCAAATGTTTGCTACTAAGCCTGGCCATGGACCCCAGTGAATGGGGTCCTAGCGGCTCTTCTCTTCACTCAGTGGAGTGCATTGGGGAATTGTGTACTGACGTCCCCTGGAAAGGCCCCAATAGAACGGAGTGTGGTCGCGATCAAATCACACTGACCGTTAGAGGGAAATAGGTGCAGTTGGGAGGACTCTGCACAGCAAGATCAGAGGCTCTCTCATCTTCCAGGATGCATTCTCTCTAATTCTCCCAAGTCCAAAAGCACTGAGTGTTTCTTGAGTCAAGGGTTGAGTCTGACCAAGGACACAGTAAGGACATCCTGATGCTGACAGCTGCTGGCTGCCTGTCAAAAGGAATTGATGGGTCTAGGAGACGTGCTTGTCCTGTCATGACAGCAGGGCCAGAGAGAGAGGAGAGGCACCTAACATTTCATGACTTTAAGGTGAGTGCCTAAAAACAACAAAGGTGGAAAGTGGTCCACGCATGGCAGGTGACAAAAAAAGTGCAACAGTCAGCAAAGCAAACAGGTGGATTAGAAAGAAGTTTTGCAATAAGACTGTTCAAGCTTCCTGGAGACAATAAAGGATCAGGAAGAAACTAGTAGCTTCCAAGCTGTGCACCATAGACTAGGACTGGCTATTTTAGCCCTAGTTGTACCCCCTCCAAAATATGTATATATATATATTCTTGTTGTGACCTTCGATTTCCACAGCTCTTGTGAACAAGCCAGGCAAAAGGACAAGTGATAGAAATAAAGCTGCCTACTGGATCTTTAAGGTCTGCCTGGATCTCCCCCGCCTCTGAGGAATAAGCCCTGCAGAGCAATGCGGCTGCCCTGTATTTCCAGGGCAAATGTGAGGACTCCAGGTCCTGCCAAAGAGCTCCAAGGGACTTGCTATTAAAGTGATAAGTCTGGAAGCACGGAGCATAGAATAAACTATAATGCTTCATCTGAATTTTCTTCAAAAGGAACATAATCTAGGCTCATCTATACTTCCTGGAAGAATATAACTACATCTGGTTTACCTCTGCTAAAACAACACTGCTGTACCAATATGTTGTCATAAATAAACACTGGCACCAGAATTTCTTTCCTCAGCCAGCAATCATGATTATGTTTGGCCAAAGGCCATTTAAAATATACTTAGAAGAAAATCTAAGGACTTAGCTGGCAGTCCAGCAGTTAAGACTTTGCCTTCCAATGCCGGGGACTGTGGGTTCCATCCCTGGTCCAGGATCTGAGATCCTGTGTGTCTTGCAGCCAACAAAGCAAAACAAAACATAAACAATATTTTAACAAATTTAATAAAGACTTTAAAATGGTCCACATTAAAAAATCTTAAATAAAGAAAAAGTTTAGACACCATCAGAATTCTGCTCTTCAGTTGGAAATATATTTGTCAGTTTTCTTGAGACAGTAGACCCTAAACCTGGACAAAGTTTATGGGCTCTTCCATACTCTGTTGACCTTGATGAGCTAATTTCATTTGTAGATGTCTTTTTCTTTATTAATTTACTGGAGAAGGCACAATGCTTAATAAAAACAAACTGATTTTATTTATGTTGTCTTTTATCCCAAATCATATAACGTTAGGATATTCAACGTGATTGATCTGAAGATTCTCAAAGGAGAATTGTACACTTAGACTTTGTAATATTTTAAATTTCAGCAAGTCAAATGATTTTCTGACCAGCTTAGGATAAAGTTAGACTCAGCAAGGAGAGGGATAAAATTCACAATGCTACTTAAGGCTTCATATCAGCAGCAACTTCCATGTTCTCATACTATTAAAAAGCATTTGTCTTCACCAACACATTCAGAAATCCTCTATCTTATAAGCAGTGCTGATTCAATAAGATGAGAAATTTTGAAAGTTCAGAGAAGTTTCTGAATATTGAATGTTCAGAGAAGCTTCCAGAGAATATATACTGAATATGCAGATTTGGGGAGGAGGGAAGCTTTCAAGAAGGGAAGCTGGAGTTAGTGGGAGTTCTTTGTATTGAAGACTAGCTTGGGGTTGCCTAAGAAAACAGGAGTCTGACTCAAATGGTTTCAAACAGTTCCCAAGGCCTGAGATGCTACCAGGATCACTATTCAAGCCACCCTATGGTACCAGCTTTCTGAAGAACATGGAGGTGAGATACCTGGACAGGGCAGCTCCAGCCTCCCATCCAGGCGGGTCTCCCTTAGGGCAAAACCAGCCTTTCCTTGGCAGGCCACATGTCCCGGCCACAGCTGCTGAGTCACAGCAGAGCTGTCCACAAGCCTGTGACTGTGGTTTGTTTTCTTGGTGAACCATTCTCTCCACTCTATGACCCAGTGGCATTTCCTGCTTCCATTTTCATTTTCAAAGAAAACAAATGTTACCCTGCTCAGGTTCCCAGGACTGAGACTTCCCTCCCCAAGGGAAGACCTCGCCTTGCCTGGGCTCTTTGGAAGCCATCCTTCAGTCTGCTGTGCAGCTATTAAGCCTAGTGGCAGAGACTTGAGTTGGACAGAAGGGAGACAGGTGTTGAGCAAGCTTCCCCCTCAGGCAGCTTGTGCAGGATGCTTTCCTCCGGATCTCAAACACCCACCCACTGGTATTCCCTTTTTAGGCCTCTCCGGAGCAGAGAGCAGCGTACTCTGCAGATGTAACTAGTACTTACTGAAACAAATAAAACAGACAGGATCACTCTGAATGCCAAAGATATACTAATCTGCTTACACCACCCACTTCCAATTCTTCTGTAAAGTGCTGTAAATAGTGGGTCTTCTGTTTGGGGGTGGGGGGGCAGGAATTGTGATACTTATCTAATGAAAGAAAAACCAAAGCAAGATCCTGAGCCGGTTGGAGCTGGAATTGCAGCCCTCCGCCCTCTAGCTCTGCTTGACTCTCCGTGTATCTCATCTGTGTCTCTAGTCCCTCCCAGGCCTAACAGCAATTTCCTCCAATTACTTCAGTATCATTAAATATATTTAGCCACTCAAGGTATCCTCTGACAAGGTGCTTTCTGACAATTTTGTGGTGTTTCTAAATCAGATTGCTTTTCCTAAGATTAAGGAACCAAGTAACATTAAATAATAGAAGAAAGAAGCTGGCGGCTTTGAAAGATAAGGTATTAAAGCTACCTTGGATTAAATAAAAGTATTATTTCATAATAATATTGCATCTTTATAATGTATTTATTGCTTTTTACTGACCCATATTTTATATATTTTTCTCTTCTTAATATCACAGCAATGAGTTTCTGACGTTTTCAAATAGGATAATCACTTTTCACACCAAAACAGTTATCAAATACTCACCTGAACTTGTGATAGTAATCATACTTTTATTAGCTTGAACACAAAACACACCAAAAACAGCTTTCTCAGAACTTAGTTACACTTGTATCTGGAAGTACAATTTATCAATAATAGCATTTTGCATTTAAAAATAGCAGCACATAATCTACAAGGACATAATATTGATTTAGCCTAAAAACAATGCTTTAATGCACATGTAGATTCATGGACCATTCAAGCTGTCTACTGACCATAGGTTAAAGATAACTAATGCAGAAGGACCAAAGTTTATACCCTGTGCTGTAGTTTCTATGAAATGATGCTTTTCCTCCAATATCTCTGGTTTTTAGGAAGCAATTTATTTTGTCCTTGGGGGAAAAAAAAAGGTTAATCTAATTTTCTTAATCTGATAAAGTCCCTAGGGCATTAGGACTGTTTCCTAATTAAACAGTACTTACAGAAAATCTAGAGCAAGGTTCTGAGGGGAAGGAAAGCTGCTAACTTTGACTGCTGGGGTGGAAAACTCTCCTTGCAAGAATAAAAATTGTATTGGATAAAACAGAACTGAACTGTGATCATTTCTGTCTGCAAGATGATTAATAATGCCTTTCAAAGGATTTAAACAGAGGCTGATAGAGGACTCCTGTACAAGGAGGGAGACAAGGCAAGTCAGTGAGAAGGGGGTGAACTCAGTCCCAGGAATACAGTGTTGCCCTTTTTGTTAGCATTTATGGAAACCGGACAATGTTTTGTTTATCTAAGCCTCCTGATTGAATTAGATCAGACTAGCTCTGGAGGGAACTGGTTTTTAAAACACACACACACACATACACATGTACAAATAAATGAAGACATGAGCAGCCTTTTAGTTTAGTGATTTTCTTAATGAGCATGGAGAGGCAAGCATTTGGAGAAGGAAAAAAATCTTTCCATTGCCATTGAAAGGGCTGCAAAGCATTGCCATTGGAAAGTATATTAAAGCATATTTAAGCCAAGCAAGAGGCGACTAGGCAATTTTATACTTTCTGGAAGAGGCATATTAAATGCATAAAGAGAGAAACAGTATAAGTAGAGTGGGAGATAGAGGAAATTGGGAAAGAGGAAAGTGGGAGGTGAGCTTGCCCAGAATTTCAAACTCAGAGGAGAAACTGTGGATTCTGGTCTTGCTTTGGCTGGTTGGTTGGCTGTTCTTGGCAGGAACACCACCAGCTTATTCTTTAGTTTGCTCACCTCGGGAGAGTTAGCTATTCTAACAAGATTTTATAGAACCTAATAAGTCGGTAATCTCACATTCATAAGCAGTTAGACATCCTTAGAGAATGCATTAAGCATACACTTGCATGAAATATTAATTTTGATGTCATATTTTGGAGATGAGATTTTTTTATCTGACAATTAAAAATATAGCATAGATTTCAGCTATATGGAGAAACTACTTTCTTCCCAAATAATAAGAAAATTTAGCTAGTATATCTATTTTAGAACTTTTACATGCAGAATTTTCTAGAATTAATATCAGACTTTCTACACAAATCTGTACCTATTTGATTCAGTTGACTTTTCAGGATTATAAAATTTGAAATGTCAAAACATTACCATCATCATATATGTGGCACTGACACATAATTTTTAAAGTATTCTTGTATTTTCAAAATGATTAAATAAACCATTATGTTAACCATTGATCATTTCCTGTTCTCCAAACTAAAGACTATGATATGAAAAAGGCTTTCACATCTCTACCTAAGAAAATATATGCATTTTCCTTTTTTCTTTTAATGTCAAAAAATGTGTCATCATTGTGCCACTTCCTCTGTTGTTTTCATGGATACAAAGAAAAACCAAAATCTTGAAAAAAAATTATTTCCTGATTAAAGTATTAACCTGTTGTTATTAATAGTACACTATGGTAAGGTACCACCATCTGCTAAAAATTATACAGAAAATAAAGAGTCCAAAAGTAAGATCAGAGTTATTAGCACAGAATAGAATTTGCATATATGCACACAGTACCTCTCATTTTTTCTTTTTCAGAGATGTATTCTATTTGGTTGGCTTTATGAGGATCCCATGAAGGGTGTAGGACCCCCGGTGCCCTAAGCGTTTTTTTCCTCAATGATCAATGAAGAAAAGGCCCTGGAGAGGTCTTGATCTCAGTAACCTCTGCTTTGTCTGAATCTTAATCTTATCCTTTTGCATCAATTATGCACATGGACTAAGACAGGATATGGATATTCAAATTTTTCTGGGCTTTCCAGTTCCAGCTCTTTCAAACACACCTACTTAAATGTTGCCAGTGTGAAAACCCCAAGCTACCTGCTATGAGTGAACTGTGATCCACCATATGCATCAGGAATAATGCTTTGAAATAAAAGGAAACTCGAAAGCTGGGAAACTTTAGGTGGAGCATGGGTCTGGGTTTTTCTGTCATTTTCCTTTTTTCCCTTCTGTACAGGTGCCACATGCGTGACCGAGCTGCATCTTGTACCACATGAAATACCGACATATCAGAATAGGCATCTGAGAGGATGTGTTTTATAACCTCACAGGACAATGAGAGTAGTTTTATACGTGGGTCTTAATTTGTTCCAGGGACTAAGGGAGACAATAGCTATGGTCATTATGCTCTGTTGTCTGTGTGTGACTAAGATTTTATTTTTAATTTGTCAATCTTGGGATCTTTCAAAAGTTTGCACTGAGCAACAATTTTATCACCGCCTTTGAGCGTGTGTGGTTGTGTGTGTATGTAATAGCTGTGAAATCAGACTTAAATGAAAATACCTGCTTCTACAACAAGCTAGCTCTTCTCCGCTACAATTTTTTCTCTGAGTCAAAATGTCCTGCCTTATGTTGGGGTGGATGGAATACCTGGCCACAGCTTCCGAGGCAACCTGCGATCGCTGCAGCTTTTGGAGTCTGATGGGTAAAAAGGAGAGGGTGAGAGTGTGTGCGACAGGCAGACATACAGTGGGAGGGAGTCAAATTGCTTTGAGCTAGGTTTGCAAATGTTCTTTGTGTATGTTATCCCGCGTGCGTGAGATGCCCGCAAATAAACCCATCTCTGTTCTATTCATAGTTCTAATGGCAAGTCTGTGTCGTGGTCTGAACCAGGTGGAAGACAGGTGCCCAAAGGTCAGCACACGTGGCACCGGCTCTCGGTGCACGTGAAGACCAGCGAGACGGCCTGCAACCAAACAGCCGTCATCAAACCCCTCACTAAAAGTTACCAAGGCTCCGGCAAGAGCCTGACCTTTTCTGATGCCAGCACCAAGACCCTTTACAACGTGGAGGAGGAGGACGCCCAGCCGGCGGGCTTCAGCCCTCCCAGCAGTCCTTCCAGGGCGGCGCCCCGCCGCGTGCCGACCGCGGCCAGCACCCCGCCTCTGCCGCCCCACCTGCCGGCCGAGGAGACCCCCCTCTTCCTGGCCGAGCCGGCCATCCCCAAGGGCTTGCCCCCGCCCCTCCAGCAGCCGCCGCTACCGCAGAAATCCTTCCTGGACCAGCTGCAGGGAGTGGTCAACAACTTCAGCGCCGGGATCCCGGATTTCAGCTCGGTGCTCGCCGTCCCCGGGGCCGTGGGCAGCGCGGGGCGGTCCCTGTTCCCGCCCCCGGCGCCCCCGCAGCACCTGCCCTTGCTGCCGCTGCCGCTGGGCCCCTTCGCGGAGGAGCCCGCCTCGCCGCCCGGCGAAGACGACGACGAGGACGACAGCGAGAGGTTCAAGCTGCTGCAGGAGTACCTGTCCGAGCGGGAAGGGAACACCGAGGAGGACGAGCTGGAGGAGGAGGAGGAGGAGGAGGGGGACCTGCCGGCGCCCAGCAAGCCCACCCCGGAGGCCTCGCCCGCCCTGACGCCCCCGTCCCCCTTCCGCGACTCGGTGGCCTCGGGCAGCTCGGTGCCCAGCTCCCCCGTGTCCGAGTCGGTGCTCTGCACCCCTCCCAATGTGGCCTACGCCTCGGTCATCCTGAGGGACTATAAGCCTGTCTCTTATACACATCTCTTACTGAAAAAGATAAAACAGACAGGATCACTCTGAATGCCAAAGATATACTAATCTGCTTACACCACCCACTTCCAATTCTTCTGTAAAGTGCTGTAAATAGTGGGTCTTCTGTTTGGGGGTGGGGGGGCAGGAATTGTGATACTTATCTAATGAAAGAAAAACCAAAGCAAGATCCTGAGCCGGTTGGAGCTGGAATTGCAGCCCTCCGCCCTCTAGCTCTGCTTGACTCTCCGTGTATCTCATCTGTGTCTCTAGTCCCTCCCAGGCCTAACAGCAATTTCCTCCAATTACTTCAGTATCATTAAATATATTTAGCCACTCAAGGTATCCTCTGACAAGGTGCTTTCTGACAATTTTGTGGGTTTCTAAATCAGATTGCTTTTCCTAAGATTAAGGAACCAAGTAACATTAAATAATAGAAGAAAGAAGCTGGCGGCTTTGAAAGATAAGGTATTAAAGCTACCTTGGATTAAATAAAAGTATTATTTCATAATAATATTGCATCTTTATAATGTATTTATTGCTTTTTACTGACCCATATTTTATATATTTTTCTCTTCTTAATATCACAGCAATGAGTTTCTGACGTTTTCAAATAGGATAATCACTTTTCACACCAAAACAGTTATCAAATACTCACCTGAACTTGTGATAGTAATCATACTTTTATTAGCTTGAACACAAAACACACCAAAAACAGCTTTCTCAGAACTTAGTTACACTTGTATCTGGAAGTACAATTTATCAATAATAGCATTTTGCATTTAAAAATAGCAGCACATAATCTACAAGGACATAATATTGATTTAGCCTAAAAACAATGCTTTAATGCACATGTAGATTCATGGACCATTCAAGCTGTCTACTGACCATAGGTTAAAGATAACTAATGCAGAAGGACCAAAGTTTATACCCTGTGCTGTAGTTTCTATGAAATGATGCTTTTCCTCCAATATCTCTGGTTTTTAGGAAGCAATTTATTTTGTCCTTGGGGGAAAAAAAAAGGTTAATCTAATTTTCTTAATCTGATAAAGTCCCTAGGGCATTAGGACTGTTTCCTAATTAAACAGTACTTACAGAAAATCTAGAGCAAGGTTCTGAGGGGAAGGAAAGCTGCTAACTTTGACTGCTGGGGTGGAAAACTCTCCTTGCAAGAATAAAAATTGTATTGGATAAAACAGAACTGAACTGTGATCATTTCTGTCTGCAAGATGATTAATAATGCCTTTCAAAGGATTTAAACAGAGGCTGATAGAGGACTCCTGTACAAGGAGGGAGACAAGGCAAGTCAGTGAGAAGGGGGTGAACTCAGTCCCAGGAATACAGTGTTGCCCTTTTTGTTAGCATTTATGGAAACCGGACAATGTTTTGTTTATCTAAGCCTCCTGATTGAATTAGATCAGACTAGCTCTGGAGGGAACTGGTTTTTAAAACACACACACACACATACACATGTACAAATAAATGAAGACATGAGCAGCCTTTTAGTTTAGTGATTTTCTTAATGAGCATGGAGAGGCAAGCATTTGGAGAAGGAAAAAAATCTTTCCATTGCCATTGAAAGGGCTGCAAAGCATTGCCATTGGAAAGTATATTAAAGCATATTTAAGCCAAGCAAGAGGCGACTAGGCAATTTTATACTTTCTGGAAGAGGCATATTAAATGCATAAAGAGAGAAACAGTATAAGTAGAGTGGGAGATAGAGGAAATTGGGAAAGAGGAAAGTGGGAGGTGAGCTTGCCCAGAATTTCAAACTCAGAGGAGAAACTGTGGATTCTGGTCTTGCTTTGGCTGGTTGGTTGGCTGTTCTTGGCAGGAACACCACCAGCTTATTCTTTAGTTTGCTCACCTCGGGAGAGTTAGCTATTCTAACAAGATTTTATAGAACCTAATAAGTCGGTAATCTCACATTCATAAGCAGTTAGACATCCTTAGAGAATGCATTAAGCATACACTTGCATGAAATATTAATTTTGATGTCATATTTTGGAGATGAGATTTTTTTATCTGACAATTAAAAATATAGCATAGATTTCAGCTATATGGAGAAACTACTTTCTTCCCAAATAATAAGAAAATTTAGCTAGTATATCTATTTTAGAACTTTTACATGCAGAATTTTCTAGAATTAATATCAGACTTTCTACACAAATCTGTACCTATTTGATTCAGTTGACTTTTCAGGATTATAAAATTTGAAATGTCAAAACATTACCATCATCATATATGTGGCACTGACACATAATTTTTAAAGTATTCTTGTATTTTCAAAATGATTAAATAAACCATTATGTTAACCATTGATCATTTCCTGTTCTCCAAACTAAAGACTATGATATGAAAAAGGCTTTCACATCTCTACCTAAGAAAATATATGCATTTTCCTTTTTTCTTTTAATGTCAAAAAATGTGTCATCATTGTGCCACTTCCTCTGTTGTTTTCATGGATACAAAGAAAAACCAAAATCTTGAAAAAAAATTATTTCCTGATTAAAGTATTAACCTGTTGTTATTAATAGTACACTATGGTAAGGTACCACCATCTGCTAAAAATTATACAGAAAATAAAGAGTCCAAAAGTAAGATCAGAGTTATTAGCACAGAATAGAATTTGCATATATGCACACAGTACCTCTCATTTTTTCTTTTTCAGAGATGTATTCTATTTGGTTGGCTTTATGAGGATCCCATGAAGGGTGTAGGACCCCCGGTGCCCTAAGCGTTTTTTTCCTCAATGATCAATGAAGAAAAGGCCCTGGAGAGGTCTTGATCTCAGTAACCTCTGCTTTGTCTGAATCTTAATCTTATCCTTTTGCATCAATTATGCACATGGACTAAGACAGGATATGGATATTCAAATTTTTCTGGGCTTTCCAGTTCCAGCTCTTTCAAACACACCTACTTAAATGTTGCCAGTGTGAAAACCCCAAGCTACCTGCTATGAGTGAACTGTGATCCACCATATGCATCAGGAATAATGCTTTGAAATAAAAGGAAACTCGAAAGCTGGGAAACTTTAGGTGGAGCATGGGTCTGGGTTTTTCTGTCATTTTCCTTTTTTCCCTTCTGTACAGGTGCCACATGCGTGACCGAGCTGCATCTTGTACCACATGAAATACCGACATATCAGAATAGGCATCTGAGAGGATGTGTTTTATAACCTCACAGGACAATGAGAGTAGTTTTATACGTGGGTCTTAATTTGTTCCAGGGACTAAGGGAGACAATAGCTATGGTCATTATGCTCTGTTGTCTGTGTGTGACTAAGATTTTATTTTTAATTTGTCAATCTTGGGATCTTTCAAAAGTTTGCACTGAGCAACAATTTTATCACCGCCTTTGAGCGTGTGTGGTTGTGTGTGTATGTAATAGCTGTGAAATCAGACTTAAATGAAAATACCTGCTTCTACAACAAGCTAGCTCTTCTCCGCTACAATTTTTTCTCTGAGTCAAAATGTCCTGCCTTATGTTGGGGTGGATGGAATACCTGGCCACAGCTTCCGAGGCAACCTGCGATCGCTGCAGCTTTTGGAGTCTGATGGGTAAAAAGGAGAGGGTGAGAGTGTGTGCGACAGGCAGACATACAGTGGGAGGGAGTCAAATTGCTTTGAGCTAGGTTTGCAAATGTTCTTTGTGTATGTTATCCCGCGTGCGTGAGATGCCCGCAAATAAACCCATCTCTGTTCTATTCATAGTTCTAATGGCAAGTCTGTGTCGTGGTCTGAACCAGGTGGAAGACAGGTGCCCAAAGGTCAGCACACGTGGCACCGGCTCTCGGTGCACGTGAAGACCAGCGAGACGGCCTGCAACCAAACAGCCGTCATCAAACCCCTCACTAAAAGTTACCAAGGCTCCGGCAAGAGCCTGACCTTTTCTGATGCCAGCACCAAGACCCTTTACAACGTGGAGGAGGAGGACGCCCAGCCGGCGGGCTTCAGCCCTCCCAGCAGTCCTTCCAGGGCGGCGCCCCGCCGCGTGCCGACCGCGGCCAGCACCCCGCCTCTGCCGCCCCACCTGCCGGCCGAGGAGACCCCCCTCTTCGTGGCCGAGCCGGCCATCCCCAAGGGCTTGCCCCCGCCCCTCCAGCAGCCGCCGCTACCGCAGAAATCCTTCCTGGACCAGCTGCAGGGAGTGGTCAACAACTTCAGCGCCGGGATCCCGGATTTCAGCTCGGTGCTCGCCGTCCCCGGGGCCGTGGGCAGCGCGGGGCGGTCCCTGTTCCCGCCCCCGGCGCCCCCGCAGCACCTGCCCTTGCTGCCGCTGCCGCTGGGCCCCTTCGCGGAGGAGCCCGCCTCGCCGCCCGGCGAAGACGACGACGAGGACGACAGCGAGAGGTTCAAGCTGCTGCAGGAGTACCTGTCCGAGCGGGAAGGGAACACCGAGGAGGACGAGCTGGAGGAGGAGGAGGAGGAGGAGGGGGACCTGCCGGCGCCCAGCAAGCCCACCCCGGAGGCCTCGCCCGCCCTGACGCCCCCGTCCCCCTTCCGCGACTCGGTGGCCTCGGGCAGCTCGGTGCCCAGCTCCCCCGTGTCCGAGTCGGTGCTCTGCACCCCTCCCAATGTGGCCTACGCCTCGGTCATCCTGAGGGACTATAAGCAGAGCTCGTCCACCCTGTAGTCAGGAGGTGTCCACGGGGGCAAAGGCCAGAGGTGGTCGGTCAGGGGAGTCTGAGCACCTCCTCCGGAGAGATGTGCGGGAAGCTGGGCGGGGAGCCAAGGCTGGAGGTGGAGTCAGGGAGCGAGGATGCGACGGCTGCTGCCGCCTTAGCAAGGCCGGCGCCAGGGGTGCTGGACTCCGCAAGCCAGAAGGGATCCAGGCGAGGAATCCGAGTCTTGAATTCTTCAAAACTCTTCTCTGGGAAGAAAGGGAATTCCGACAAAGCACAATCCCATATAGTGTGTAACTTTTATCGCAAAAAATAAACAAATAAATAAAACCAACCCACATAATCTCTTTGGACCATTGAGCATAGATGTACATGCCCACCCACTTGGCCCGTTTGGAAGGGGACAACGGGGAGGACCGCTCAATTAACCATTAGTCATCCTGGTGTGTCCAACGAGCTTGGTGGAGCCAGATGGAGCAGGTGGGTGAAGGAGGGGAACCACCCAGAGAACGGTGATGGACAGCAGCTCGTTTCTCAAGCCCTTCTCCCTACTGGGCCCACAGAACCCTGGCATTCGGGACCCGGCCCCCAAAGGGTCGGTCTTCACCGACAGCATGCCCATCCAGTGCCAGCCTTGCTGTCAGACTTGGAGAAAGGTGCGTGGACACTTTGCTGCTATGTGATTTTCCTCTATTTAGGAGAACAGGAATAGGAGCAAAATCATCAACCAAAAGCGCTTCATCAGTAGTGCTAAGAGAGGGCGGAAGGAGAAACAGGACAGTGCAGAGGCTTGGGGCTCTGAACAAAATCAGTAAAATCAGCTTCCCATATCTGATGCTCGCTTATTGGTGATTTCGTTACAAAAAGGCCAGATGAGATTGTTTTGAAAGTAGCAGAAGACTTTTGCGCATTTACCTGTGTGCCAAGGGGGCTCTCCTTCGCCCTTACTTACGTTAAAGAGAACAAACCACATGGCAAAATCGTACCTTCCATTTACTGTAGCAAATAATACTTACCAGTTGAACTTTCTAAGATGCAGTATGTATTTGGTGCCATTGTTTCTCCTATGTACTACAGAAACAAATCTATCTTCGAACTTAATGGTGTACTCATAGCAGCTATTATTGGTTTCAATGACAAATAATTCTTTCCCACTGTCACCGAAGTCCTTGTAACTAGCAAGTGAATGTGTTCCTGTGTCCTTGTATACCCGTGATAATAAAAACTGTGCAATGTAATGTCAATCTAACTGCAACTAGAAGACGGTCTCTCTGATATAGTATAGATATTTTTATGTTCCAGTAATGTTTTATATACCATTATCATCAATATCTACAGGAGCTCTTTGAAGGTTGGAGTCCTATGATCCAATGTTTTTCATATGCTGCTCAGATGGTCCTTCTTTTTTTAAGAGGGAACTTATTTTTCAGATATTTTATGATGTGGAAATATGTTATTAATGAAGTGGTTTGAAGATTTGTTATACTAAAGTTCACAAAAACTGTGGGTAACAGTAAAAAGGTAGATTTTATATAATTGCACACATCATTATTAAAACATAAGATTGAAATAGTATTTACATTATTTCTGTTTCCTTTATGATTTTTTTTTAAATTTACCACTGCGATTTGAGCTTTATGTGCTTAAAGCATACACTAACCACTGTCTTGTCATAATTTTTTAATTTATTTATTCCTCACTTTTTTATTTCTTTTCATTTTTATTTCCATGCTCTTTCCTTCATATATTTTCACTGCCCTAGCTTTTCCTCTTCTCTTTGTTATTTGTGGTGTGTAATATCCATGTCTGTGTGATCCAGTTGTTTCATTTTTACTCCTCCCTTTCCCCCCAGTAAAAGAGATTTTTCTTGCTGTTTTGGTTCTTGTATTATTTGGGAATAAATCTTATCCCCTTAAATATCTTTGTTTATGCCTTATGTTCAGTCATTCAGTGTGCTTCCTTCATGTTAAAGCTGCTGATTTCTCAGCCAAAAATTATCTTAGACTCTTTAAATACCCACTGCATCATTTGTTCAGAATTTAACATCCACTCCAATGTTTGAGGCTCATATTTCTTATGTCTTCCNTATGCCTTATGTTCAGTCATTCAGTGTGCTTCCTTCATGTTAAAGCTGCTGATTTCTCAGCCAAAAATTATCTTAGACTCTTTAAATACCCACTGCATCATTTGTTCAGAATTTAACATCCACTCCAATGTTTGAGGCTCATATTTCTTATGTCTTCCCATATCCTACTGCCAGGTTTAGTCAGTTTTATTTGAAGAAAAGACTGCTTTTTCTTTTTTAAAAATCATTTTATTACACCTCTGGTAGAAAGACTCATGACTGAAACGTGATTTCAGTTCCATTTTCACTGTCATGAGGCAGAATGAGGAAAATGGATGGTCCTAGTGCTTCACATGTGACCTGCTAATTGGCAAACTAGCAAGGGAAAGTATACAATCTCATATTAGTGAAACGTGTTTTTTATCCAAATGTCATTGACATCTGTTCTTAACATCAGAACTTGTGCATTCAGCAACTTTTAAAGTAAGAATAGATCAGAAAAACTTCTACTATTCAAATACTATGTCAGTTTGTCCTGAGATTTTAGTCTCAGATGTTTGGTGAAAACATTCAACACCAGTCACATTATTACTCTGAATGCCTACAATTACCATGATTAAAAGTTTTCCTGAGTACAATAGATTATTAGCTCTTAAATCATAATTGTTTAAAATTGGAAATGTACACATACATACCCTATACGAAAAGGGCAGAAACTTTCCACCTTAATGTATGTGCTTATACAAGTTGTTTAGCTTCTTGTGAAAGTGTTTTCCTTTGGCTTGTTACTGCCTTTTGTCAAATAATCTTGATAATGCTGTATAATAAATATTTTCTATTTATTAAACGAGTATGTTCCCTCTCTCTAGTTTGTAAGCATGACAATGACAGAAATTGACTGGTATAAAAAATAATTTCAATGGTTTGATTTTGCTCAGAACACATCTTTTAGATGAAGGCTGGAGATCACCACACAAAGTCTACAGACCAGGTAGGTGACAAAGTAGAGCATAATTTGATTATGAGGAAGGATGTATCAGTTTAAAGTGAACTCCAGAATTTAAATTTTCAGTAGTGTGGCAGACATTATCATCTAACTTTTTTGATAGAATATGTGAGATTGACAAACTCCTGCATCGCCAGCAAAGCTTTAGAGACAGAGGCATCCGAAAGCCCCATCATTGTTTCATTTGTGTCCCCCACAGCCTTTTCCCCCTTGGCTCACACTCTAGGGGCACCTGGTTTCTCACCTTGCTGATATCCTCTTGCTCATCCCAACTTCTATTCCCCTGCATTTCAATAGCGACTTCACTGGTCCTCAAAACAACAGAGCCTCTTTTATTCACATCTCTGAATGAGACACCTGCAAAGTAAGGCATCTACCAAGTGTCATTCGAAGAGAAAACTTGATGATACCAGGACCACATCCATGAGATCGTGGTGCATCTCGATGGAAAGAGCAGCCTCTATCCAGAAAGGCTGATGTTGAGGAAAGTACCAGAATCAGGAGCTGAGATACTGGGGTTATCTGCATTGTGCCCAGAAAATAGAATGAAAAGTTATGAAATGGGGACTTGGTATCTGATGAGAAAAACCCATAGGAGAGAGAAGGAGAAGCAAAGAATGGGGAAGAAAAGGAGAAAATGGCAGCATTTCAGATGTTTAGTCCAAAGAAGCAGCCATATATCATCGTGAGTCATTAAGGCCTCTGCTTGGAGAGTCCAGAAGCTTCATCAAAATGGAGACGTTTGGAGATGGTGAAATTGGAATCCAGATACTACAAACGTTGTATGAGGAACTACCCGAACAATTTCTATCCTGAGAAGCCACCAAAGAGAAGAGAAGCAACATTTTTGTAAACCTATTCTGGGCCAGAAATGTTGCCGTGGCCCCCCTCTTCCCACCTCCACCCCTCGAGATCTTAGTTCTCTGACCTGTGATGGAACCCCCAGCCCCTGCAGTGGAAGCATGGAGTCTCAGCCGCTGGAAGGCCAGAGAAGTCCCTGCAGCTCCTTTGCATTCGTTCTCAGTTAATCTTCTCAGTACTACAGCCATAAGGAATATTGTAAAGAACTAAAATAATTTGCACTTGCCCCAAATCTCCTAGATAGTAAGTGGCTCAGCAGGGAAGTGACCCCCATACTAAGCCTATGAATTCGTGCTCTTCTCCAGAACCCAGGATAATACATAAGAGTCACTGTTCAGTAGACTACCCTCACTTCCCTGGTGGCTCAGCCGGTAAAGCATCTGTCTACAATGTGGGATACCCAGGTTCGATTCCTGCATCCGGAAGTTCCCGG
>SJYV01043974.1:97667-108178 GCA_006410875.1 Neotragus pygmaeus
CAACCATCTCATCCTCTGTTGTCCCCTTCTCCTCCTGCCCTCAATCTTTCCCAGCACCAGGGTCTTTTCAAATGAGTCAGCCCTTCACATAAGGTGGCCAAAATATTGGAGTTTCAGCTTCAGCATCAATCCTTCCAATGAACACTCAGGACTGATTTCCTTTAGGATGGATTGGTTGGATCTCCTTGCAGTCCAAGGGGCTTTCAAGAGTCCTCTCCAACACCTCAGTTCAAAATCATCAATTCTTTGGCGTTCAGCTTTCTTTATAGTCCATACATGACTACTTACATCCATACATGACTACTGGAAAAACCATAGCCTTGACTATATAGACCTTCAATCAAGTAGACAATTTAATGCACTCCTTTATAAAAAATATTTCCATTGTTCAATAGAAATTTAAGTTGTATTCTTCATAATTCATGGATAATAATTAAATATAAGAAGCCAAAGGCAGGAATAAAGCCAGGTTTCCTAAATATTGATCACTCTGTATAACACTCTAAGATAAAGAGAGCTGGAGCCATACTTTGCATCCATGTGATCTAGTTTTGTAATAAGTTCTCACAGTAGTTCTTTCTTGCCATTGTTCAGTCAGGAAAATCCAGCTGTCTACACATGGATGAGGGTCTGTATGAGTTAGAGGCTGGCATGGAAACAAAGACCACATCAGCTGTGAGGTCTTTGGCTGTGTCAACTTGGCTGGGCTATAGTCACCAGTCATTCAATCAAACAGTAATCTAGATGTGGCTGTAAGCTATTGTGGATGAAGGTAGCTTCCCTGGTGGCTCAGATGGTAAAGAATCCACCTGCAATGTGGGACACCTGGGTTCAAGCCCTGGGTTGGGAAGATACCCTGGAGGAGGGCATGGCAACCGATACCCGTATTTTTGCCTGGAGAATCCCCATGGACAGAGGAGCCTGGAGGGCTACAGTCCATTGGGTCTCAAAGAGTTGGACACGACTGAGCGACTAAACACACAGCACCATAATCAATTGACCTTGAGAAACAGGTTAAATCTGGGTAGACCAGATTCAACCTGTTGAAAGGTTTTATACAAAGAGCTGAGGCTTTCTTGATGAAGAAGAAATCCTGACTGCTGACAGTAATTTCAGCCCATGTACAAGGGTTCCTGCCTGCCATTCCTGACATCATGCCCTGTGGACTTCAGACTTGCCCAGTCAACATCCATATTCATATAAGCCAATTCCTTATTTTACGTATATAATATCTTCTGAAGTCTCTTCCTCTTTAGTTTAACCTTGACTCATATGCCAGTTATTTGAACAACAAGCAGCTAATGTAAATAACTAACTGGGTAAAATTTAGTAACTAGGTAATGAAGGGTAAAAAGACAACTCTGAAGTATGAACTGGCAAAGGAAGGAAGCAGTTACAACTTCTGGTGCTCAGGACATAAAAGACACAGAAAGGTTGGAGTTATGAGAGTTCAGCAATTTGGAGGAGAGAGCCTATGGCCTGGGACAGCACTCTGAGGAGGATGAGAGAGCTGACGTGCTGTGTCTCTGGGCAGGACAGTAAGGCAGACTTGGAGAATGGAGGAAAACGACAAATTCACTATGCGTGTGTGCTAAGTTGCTTCAGTCATGTCTGACTCTTTGTGATCCCATGGACTGTATCCTGCCAGGCTTCTCTGTCCATGGGATTCTCCAGACAAGAATACTAGAGTGGGTTGCCATGCTCTCCTCCTGAGGATCTTTCCAACCCAGGAATTGTACTGGCGTCTCTTGTGTCTCATCCATTGGCAGATGGGTTCGTTACTACTAGCCCCACTTGGGAAGCCCACAAATTCACTATAACTGCTGCTTCAGGACAGTGCAGCTAGTACCAGAATGAAGAATCAAGGCCAGGGCGATGTCAGGGGAAGCACAGACAGGAAGCATAGCCAACAAGAAGGAAGCAGGCAGGAGAGGCATGTCTGCTGTTTCTCCTGCAGCTCTCCAGGCTCATTCAAGGGCTCTCTGTTGTTGGACATTAATAAGGATTGAGTTGACAAAGCCAACCTGTGGTTTGCAGCTGATGCAAACATTCAGAAAGATAAAGATGAATAAGATTCAGGTTGGTTACGGTTCTGTCAATCAAGAAGGCCTGATTTAACATGCCCATCTGTTCCAGAGGGAGTTTTGGCGTGAGAGAAAATGGTTCAGTAACTGGAACAGCATTTTCATATTGTTCAGAATAAATACACATATGAAAAAGGTGTAGTCTCCCAAAGAAGAACCAAAAAAGTATACGAAAGGGCATACCTCTAGCATACCTCTACTAAAGTTTTCTATGAAATACAGCTAAATCAAAATTACCTTATTGAGGAGGGGAAAAATTCTGCCTTACTCTTGAGTTCTTAGGATGGGACCAAAAATAAAATTGACCCAAGATANAAAAAAGTATACGAAAGGGCATACCTCTAGCATACCTCTACTAAAGTTTTCTATGAAATACAGCTAAATCAAAATTACCTTATTGAGGAGGGGAAAAATTCTGCCTTACTCTTGAGTTCTTAGGATGGGACCAAAAATAAAATTGACCCAAGATAGGTTAACAAGAGAAAAGGAAACAAATTTTAATTTGTGCAAACAGAGGTCTCATAGCATTGGGACCTTTAGCCAAACACACACACACACACACACACACACACACACACACACACACACACATTTCTGAGAAACTGAGAGAACAAAGAAATCTAGGCTTTGGGCACTGAACCAGTGGAAAAATCTGAACAGTTTGGGCTTGGTATAGAAAATTAAGGAGGTAATATAACATATTTTATTTATAAAGCTTCTTGCTCCCAAATTCCCTCTCTTTGGCAGCAAAGATGTCCTTCTACCTCTAGATGCAGAGAGTGTACCTGTCACATGGGACATTTCTCTCCTGCTTATTGAGGGACAGTGAGGAGGGTCAAAGTGCCCCTCTCACATCAGCCATTTCTTAGATGACTTTAATTCAAAATAACCCATATGCCATTGAGTCATACTTTGGAGCAGCCTGCCCTGGACCATAACAATCTACTGCCATATTTCATTTAAAACAAATACAGCCATTTAAATCATCTTCTGCTTAAAACCTCACTTCATATTTAAGACTTGGTAAACTGATTTTCAACCCTATCATACCACTTACAAGTCAGCCATAATCACAGTGACTGCCAAAACGGTTTTTAAAATACTCAACCCAACTAATTATATTCTTTGAATTAGGTCAGAAGTGGGGACAGAGTAGGAGGAGTAAATGCTGTCTATTTAGGAGTTATGCAGAATTCCAACTGTGAGTGAAAAATACTGGTAAGAATTGAAAGGAACATGATACATGGTGGCTGTTAAAAAGTAAGGGATGGTAAGACTTAGAAACCAGCTCGGCATAGAGAATGCGGAAAAGAAGGAAACCTGAGTCACCTTGGTGATGTTTTGTTTTGAGCAAAAGCAATAACAAAAACAGCAACAGGTCATTCATCTGGCTCACAGATGCCGCCTGCAGAAACACCTTCACATGCCTTCTGCTCTCACCTGAGAAAGCAGCCTGGTTTCTCGAAAATGCCTCGCAGTTTCATGTACCTATAACTTTTCACCAGTTCTACCTTCTGCCTGGAATGGTTCTCTTTCCTTATCTTTCCATGAACGACTTACTTAAACTTCCAGTGTTAATTCAAACTTCTCCTTCTCTGTAATATCTCCTCTCTCCCAGGTTTGCAGCATTCAGATAATTCACAATTCACACTTACTTTACATAAATTATGTCCCTTGGAGCTGTGCAACTTGGCAGCCTTCCTCTGACCTCCTCAGGCAAGTCTGGGTAGGAAATGTTATCCATCTATCTGTTAATATATATCCTATCAAAATCTCTCTCTCTATCTATCATCATTAGTTCCCTAGGACTTCTATAAAAAATATCACAGGCTGAGTGGCCTAGACAACAGAAATTTATTTCCTCACAGTCTTGGAGGCTGGAAACAAATATCGAGGTCCTGCTAGAGTTGGTTTCTGGTGAGATCTCTCTTCCTGGCTAGTAGACAGCTACCTTCTTGCTCTTTGCTCACAAGGCCTCTTCTCTGTGCATTCATGGGGAGAAAGAAGAGAGAGAGAGATCTCTGGTGTCCCCTCTTCTTCTCATGAGGACACAAGTCCCATTGGATTAGGTCCCTACCCTTGTAACCTCATTTAACCTTAACTACCTCCTTAGAGGCCCTATCCCCAAACACAGTCACATGAGAAGTTAGGGCTTCAATATGTGAATTTTGGAGGAACACCAATCATTCTATATCATTATTTATGCATATTGCAGCATTTACTATTTCATATTCTCACGTCTGTATGTCTCATTTTCATACCCACTGAGCTCATTTCTTTAAGGTAAAAGATCATATTCTATGTATCCTTGTTGTCCATTAAAGATGGCCCCAAACACTTCTACTCTGAGATGGGATTTATTTATTCCTCCTTTTGGAATTTGACGGGATCTGCAACTATTTGGACCAATGTGTTAGATAAGTAAAATTGCTTCAGGTTCCAGATCTAAGCCTTAAGAAACTAGCAGCCTCCACTTCCTGTCTTTTATAAAACTTGCTTTTGTAGCCAAGCCCCCATAATATGAAGGAGCCCGAGAAGTGCCATGAAAGAATCTGCATGGTGAGAAATTGAGGCTGACTATGCTCTCTGCTCACAGACAGTGCCAACTTGCCAGCCACATAAGACCATCATCTTGGAAGTGATCCCTCCAGTTCAGCTGCTACCGTGGAGAGGGGCCATATTGCCCTTGAAAAATCCTGGTGAAATTACACAATTATCAGTAAAATATTTTGTTCTTGCAAAATATATGATCACTAATTTAAGCCACTAAATTTTTGGATGGCTTGCTACCAATAGACAGCCCTCTGCCCTTTCTGCTCCTGTTCTCTCTGCTTACCAGAGTGTCTGAAGCATTCTAAAGTTAACATCTAATATGTGAGGAAACCATGCATAAGCATATATAAAGAAAGGTCTCAGGCGAGGTGAAATGAAGGTTAANGCCCTCTGCCCTTTCTGCTCCTGTTCTCTCTGCTTACCAGAGTGTCTGAAGCACTCTAAAGTTAACATCTAATATGTGAGGAAACCATGCATAAGCATATATAAAGAAAGGTCTCAGGCGAGGTGAAATGAAGGTTAAAGACATACTTGATGTGTAGTTTTTCAGGCCTGAACTTCTTACCAGATGGAAAATAAGCCGCATATACCATTACACATAGATTAGACCAACTGACACAAAAAATTGAACCAACAAAATGTCACAATGTACTAAAAAGGAAAATCAAGACTGTTTGAGTAATGTATACTTTAGAAATTTTTAGTTTGCAAGCACTAGAAAACCTAACTCAAACTAGCTCAAATGACCTAGAAAATGTATTGAATAATGTAAAAGGTGGGCTTCTGGATGGTCATGGTCTAGGGGCTCAACAGTGTAACTCAATGCCTAGTTTCTCCAAATTTCTCTTGACTTCTTCTAGTATGTCTGCCTAAGCCTAAATGCGCACTCTTTCTAATTACAAGAATAGTTAGAATATAGAGGAATTATATGCCTCCTTTCTAATTTTCAGGAGGAAAAGAGAATCTCCACCAAAGAATAATGACGCTACTTTCCCAAAAACCCCCATCAGACATTTGCTAACCTCTCAGACATGTCAGTCTTTATTACGAAGAGATTGAAAGTGCTAGTTGGTTGGAGTCAATCAGGAACTGCTTTGAAAGGAGGGCTATGGACTCTATGAGGGAGGGGTGAGTATTCATCCACGATAAGTGTACTACTGCCAGCAAAAGGGAGGATGGGTGTTGGATAGTCAAAACCCCCAAGAAATCCCTACTTGTGGATGCAACGTTAGCGACAGCCTTCAAAGACTAGATGGCTTCTCTGGTGGCTCACAGTAAAGGGTCCACCTGCAATGGAGGAGACCCGGGTTTAGTCCCTGGGTCAGAAAGACCCCCTGGAAAGGGGGATGGCTACCCACTCCAGTATTCTTTCCTGGAGAATTCCATGGAAAAGAGAATGCTGGCAGGCTACCGTACATGGGGTTGCAAGGACTCGGACATGCCTGAGCAACTAACACTTTCACTTTCATTTGAAGAATAGATATGTATGAGAGAGGAGGTTACTGGTGACAGGTATAACATAGCCAGAGCTCAGTATCAGGAAAATACAGTGAATATGAAGGAAACATCAAACAGCCTAATTTTATAGGAAGAACAAAGGGATATTGGGACTTACAAGAGATTTATTTGTGGCTTTTATCCTTGGGAGAAGGCAATGGCACCCACTCCAGTACTCTTGCCTGGAAAATCCCATGGATGGAGGAGCCTGGTAGGCTGCAGTCCATGGAGTCACGAAGAGTAGGACACGACTGAGCAACTTCACTTTCATTTTTCACTTTCATGCATTGGAGAAGGAAATGGAAACCCACTCCANGTAAGGCCTCCTCAGACAACCATTTTGCCTTTTTGCATTTCTTTTTCTTGGAGATGGTCTTGATCACTGTCTCCTGTACAATTCATGAAGCTCTGTCCATAGTTCTTCAAACACTCTGTCTATCAGAACTAATCCCTTCAACATATGAGTCACTTCCACTACGTAAACATATAGAATTTCATTTAAGTCACAGTCCATGGAATTCTCCATGCCAGAGTACTGGACTGCGTAGCTACTTGAGGAGATCTTCCCAACCCAGGGATCGAACCCAGATCTCCCACATTGCAGGCAGAGTGAGCCATCAGAGAAGTCCATGTTGGCTGTACATATCTATAGAAATTAGGCTTAAGAGGAAGCCCATTTATTTAGATTTATACCTTTGGCTTGTGCACTTGTTTTATTTCATCAGTCTTAAGGGAAATTTTAATGAGGAACAAGTACAATATATATGCTACTGAGCTCTGGTGAGTTCACTCATTCAGAGATTGTAAATTGCTGTTTCGTTTTGATTTAAATCTGGAAGCTAGAAAGAGGGGAGTGATATGGATGGTGTAGGAAACAGCATGGAAAGTGCCTGTGATGGGGTCCTGTGTTGGCCTCAGTTAGGATTACATTATGTCCCCTCCATACAAACCTTCAAGTCGCAAACTTTCAAAATATGAGTGTATGTTTGTCTGTCTGAGGAGTCACTGTTAGTTTTTGAGGCACAGAACCCAATCTGTTCAAGAAGGTTGCAGTAGCAACCTTCAGAATACAACCTTCAGAATACAATCCAGTGCCACCATGCCATCTATGACCAAAAACAAAAAAAGAGTTACTCTCCAGACATCACTTGATCATTTTTTAAAGAGGGTAGATGGAATTGAATCCAGCAAGGAACCAGAACCTGTGCCATCAATGTCAGGCATGAGTGAAGTTATAGCTTGCCCTCCGTCTCCTATTGNATGACCAAAAACAAAAAAAGAGTTACTCTCCAGACATCACTTGATCATTTTTTAAAGAGGGTAGATGGAATTGAATCCAGCAAGGAACCAGAACCTGTGCCATCAATGTCAGGCATGAGTGAAGTTATAGCTTGCCCTCCGTCTCCTATTGCTGACAATCCTTCACCTCTACCATCTCCCACCTCCTCTCCCTCCTTCAGGCAGTAACTCTTCTTCCTGATAACTCGATGCCAAGCCCTGCATGCCAGCTGCTGTAATGTACAACTGTACTTTACAAGGCACTATACTGTAAAATTAAAAATGTTTTCTTTATTTATGTATTATTTGTGTGAAAAGTTTTGCAAACCTATTACAATACAGTATCAATTGTGTTAGTTGGGTGCCTAGGCTAACTTTATTGGACTTAAAAACAAATTAGACTTATGAACACGCTCTTGGAATGGAACTAATTTGTATGTCGAGAACGTACTGTAGTCTGTTTATCTCCACGGACAAACATTGAATATTTGGAGAAATACAGAGCTCGTAATATTGCCTATCTGTGCAAATTATTCTTTCTGGAGAAAAAAAAGAGAGAGAGAGACATTCAAAAGAAAGCTGATGATTATGATTTAAAACCCCAATAACCAAAATATTCTGTTTTATTGCTGTGTCCCCAGAGAGTCCCAAGAGCAGAAGGGTTTCAGACAAACCAAGATGAAAAAGTTCTGCATATTTGAGGAAAATTGGGAATCCCAGCTGCTCTCAGTGAATATTGGGAAGTGAATATTATGGTAAGATGATGATAAGCTATTTTGCGATTCAGGCTTGTCTACCCTGGTTCATGGCTTCCACAGATCTGTGAGTCTAGACCCAGCCTGAGGTCACCTGATTCTGNTTGCTGTGTCCCCAGAGAGTCCCAAGAGCAAAAGGGTTTCAGACAAACCAAGATGAAAAAGTTCTGCATATTTGAGGAAAATTGGGAATCCCAGCTGCCCTCAGTGAATATTTGGAAGTGAATATTATGGTAAGATGATGATAAGCTATTTTGCGATTCAGGCTTGTCTACCCTGGTTCATGACTTCCACAGATCTTTGAGTCTAGACCCAGCCTGAGGTTACCTGATTCCGGGGCCAGTCCTAGAAGAAGAGTAGGAGCTCCCATGGTCCTTGTNGGAAGTGAATATTATGGTAAGATGATGATAAGCTATTTTGCGATTCAGGCTTGTCTACCCTGGTTCATGGCTTCCACAGATCTGTGAGTCTAGACCCAGCCTGAGGTCACCTGATTCTGGGGCCAGTCCTAGAAGAAGAGTAGGAGCTCCCATGGTCCTTGTTTACTAGGATGAGAAATTGAGCCAGTCTCCAGTGTTGAGCTCTGAGGTCCTGACATAGTTGTTGAAGTCCTATGTCTTCCTGAGTTTCCCTGAATGCCTCTCAGTCAAAACAAACATGTGGGCTCCTGAGCAAAATGCAGGGTTCTTGTCTTTCCATTTGGTTCAGGGTCCAAGTGTAAGCTACTGCCTTGAGGTCCACTATATGCACTGCCAAGCTATTCTGCCCGATGATCTAGCCTCTCTGGTGTCAATATATATTTTTTTATGAAAAATTAAAATACTTTGGGCCATGAAACTATCTCACTCCTCAGCCTACAATAGATTCAGCATTTTTTGAAATAATAATTTCTATAATAGGAATAAGTAGTGGTTTTTCAAGTTACAACACTTTTTTATATATTTATTATTTGGTATTCATTTGTAGAGAATAGTTTCTCTTATCCTTATTTATGTATATATTTACTTTCATTTGTTCAATAATTTATAACCAATCAATATGGTTATTTATTTCGATGCTCAAAATTTCCCAAACTTAGAAGTTAAAGACCCTTCAGCAATGTATGAGACCAAGCTAAGGAAGTTGGTATTAGGTACTGTGATCTCTTCCTTTATGTTAGTAGAAACAATTGATATTTTGGGACATGGTTCAGTAGCTTGTACTTTTTGCAAGAGTTCCAAGTGATTCTATTTAGGTCACATTTTAAGAAAAACTGAGATATGTTTGCATGTCCTTGGTTTCAAGTTTAAAGAGAGAATTTCATTCTCCATTGTCACTATTAGAATACTTTTTCTGATCATTAGAAGCACTAAATGAATTATGTATCTTAAAAGAAGCTAAGATGCAACCTTAATTACCTTTTGACCTTCCTGGGATGCTAATTAACACATTTTTTTTTTTTACTCTATAACATATGCCACTTAAATTCTTCTTTACATTCTCCCAAAGAACACTATATTATCTATGCACTTTACAGCTGAATCTAAAATGAAACTTTCTGTCTCTAAGAAATATGAACATACTGATACTCTTGATTTATAAAAGTAGTAAGTATCCTTCTAAAACTTCAAGACTGTTAAAGCCTGACCACAAATCCAATGGGCTCTACTATAAGTTTTAATACCTAGAAAACAACTGTAAATAACCTACTCTCACACACTATGTATAGGACTAGAAAAATGGCAAACATGTTCTTGTTATCATGGCATGTTTTTCTTTTCCAAGTATTCAGAGTCATATAAATAGATTATATCCTTTTCTGCACAGCTGGATTGCTTTATATCCTCTGTAATTAAATAATCCCATGTGGAAAGTAAGGGATCCTTTCCACTTCTCAGCTCATTTGTTGAATTAAAAAAAAAAACAGAGTAGTGAAAGTTACGTATAAATTGCATATTCTTTTTGTCCAAGTGGTTGGATCTGAAATAAATAATAAGATGAAAACACTGGCCCATTTATCTCTGTGATCTCTACAGGTACGAGCACATCTGGTGAGATGAGGAATCTGCACTCTCTGTCCACTGTGTGGGTGGAGGGCATTCACTCAGGATGGAAGATGGGGTCTTCCATCACAGAGCTCAACCCCAGGCCTGATCAGCCAGGCATTCATCTTGAAAGCAAAAGCCTTTCAGTTCAGTTCAGTAGCTCAGTTGTGTCCGACTCTTTGCGACCCCATGAATTGCAGCACACCAGGCCTCCCTCTCCATTACCATCTCCCGGAGTTCACTCAGACTCACGTCCATTGAGTCCGTGATGCCATCCAGCCATCTCATCCTCTGTCGTCCCCTTCTCCTCCTGCCCCCAA
>SJYV01043974.1:108332-151040 GCA_006410875.1 Neotragus pygmaeus
GTAGCCTTTCCCTTCTCCAGGGGATCTTCCCAACCCAGGGATCAAACCCAGGTCTCCCACATTGCAGGAGGATTTTTTACCAGCTGAGCCACAAGGGAAGCCCAGGCACTCAGCTTACTACCATGCTTTTAACTGGCTGATGTAGGCGAGGTTTAGCTCATGACTTCAAAACCCAATTTCTCTCCTTCACACATAGTGAGACTCACTCGGTCCATCACATCTCTTTCAAATCTGATGCCTGCAGTTGTCTGCTCCACTTCACTTGTAGGCCTTTGTATTTTGCCATTATATTTAGTATCCTCCAGTCTTTTCTCAAGCCTCTTCTTTCCTATATTCTGGCATTTGTACATTGAAGTTTATGATAGAACCCCAGGGCCCTGAATAAACGGACCATACTTGTAAAGTGTGAAGGCCATTTGGTTAGAGGAGTTTGAGCCACACTTCTCTTACACTTACCTGCAGTAAGTGCATCCACAGTCACCGTAAGGATGAAAATGCCAGTGGGACTGCATTGCTTGAAGTTCTGTATTGCATCCTGTCAACAACTCATGCAACTGACAAGTCTTTTTGTCTGTCTTTCCAGGTTGTCTACAAAACTGGGCTTATTGGTTAAGCCCCTGTGAGCCAAGTCAAGACTAAACTGGGTATAGTAACCACCTTTGCCCAAGTCAACATAACAACTGAAGTAAAGTGTGTTGAAATGCATCTTGAAACTTTGAGTGATGCTTTGCCTGGGGAAAACATGGTCTTCAGTGTCACGAACGTGTTTGTCGAAGATACTTCTTGTAACAATGTGGCTGGTGACAGCAAAAATGACTTGCTAATGGAAGCAGCTGGCTTCACTGCTCAGGTCTTTTCCTGATCCAGGCCAAATCAGTGCTGGCTCCACACTGAAGCTGGATTGCCACACTGCTTACCTTGCTTGTTAGGTTGCCAGGCAGAAGAAGAGTGATTGCTTTTCTGGTAAGTAGTGGAAGATGGGCCAAATTTTTGAAATCTACTCACGCTGCCATCTTTAAGGGGATTCATGACAAAACTATGTATGCTGAGAGTTTCTCTGAGTCCCCTCCTCTGGGTCATGTTGCTGTTCATGATAAGAGGCAGTTACTATGGTTGTCATCACAACAGCAGGCAAGAGGCCTGCAGGAGCTGGCAAGGTCAACAGATCTGCTCGGAAAACTCAGATGGCTAAATGGACAGAACTCTTCACTGTCTTAATTGGTTGTGGAAGAATAGCTCAGAACTGTTTGTCTCATTTGGCTATTTAATAGTAAAAGCCTGGTTAATCATATAAATGCATTGTAAAATCTTCGGAAAGAAAGGAACATTTCATGGACCACTTTTTTTGTTTGTTTTTGATGTATTAGTTTCAAGTTGTTAGATTTTTACTTTATTTTTTTAATTTTTACTTTATTTTACTTTACAATACTCTATTGGCTTTGCCATACATCGACATGAATCCACCACAGGTGTACATGAGCTCCCAATCCTGAATCCCCCTCCCACCTCCCACCCCACATTGTCTCTCTGGATCATCCCCGTGCACCAGCCCCAAGCATCCTGCATCCTGCATCGAACATAGACCGGTGCCTCGTTTCTTACATGATAGTATACATGCTTCAATGCCATTCTTCCAAATCATCCCACCCTCTCCCTCTCCCTCAGAGGCCAAAAGTCCGTTGCAGCACTGTTTATTATAGTCAAGTTGTTAGATTTTTAAATCAGTACTTTTAATGGAACTAAACCAAAATCTCATAGAATATTGAAACACATTAAAATGAAGTTAAATAATAAACCTGTATCTTCTTTTGACCAACACCAAAACTTTCCATAAAATTGCTTAGGAAAAAGTTGCCTGTGACCTATAGCTGATGTTCTGAAATTTGATTAATTAATTACCCTGATTATTTTCAGGGTAGAGATTGAAGTGCTATTTCTTTCTTTTTTTACCTGTATCCAATAAAAGGATTGTTTCTTAAGCTAACGTCAATACACAGTGAAATGTTATTGGCATGATCTATCATTTACAATACTTCATGTTGCTTAAGATCGAAAAGCAGAGTAGCTTGTTACATGGCATACCTTATAGAGGGTTATAATTCTGCAATATTAAAGCTCATATATTACACACAGTATTTAATTTTATGTAGTTCTATTATTATTGAACAAACATGTTGGCAAAATCTTTTTAACTTTGTTTCCTCTTTTAAAATGCATTTTCATATTTATAAATGATGTAAAATTTGTTAAAACAAATGAGTATGAAAATATAGGTTAAAACAAAAGAGTATGAAAATTGATCAAAATATAGGTTTAAGATAGTGAGGAATGGCCTTCTTTGATGAGTTAATTGTGTCCAGTTCCAGGAAAACAAAGATAGTGGAAGCTTAAAAATAAAAATTACTTCAGAGTTGTTTAACTTGTGGCATCGGTATAACTCATTACCGATCAATACATCCACCACAAATGGCTGGTGAAAAAACACAAAAGCTTGAAAAAAAAGTCTGCTTGGTACCATTGAAGAGAAATCAAGGAAGCCAAGGCTTCAACAGTTAGGACCCTGAAACAAAGGAAAACAAACTGGAAAGAGCTCCCATTAGAGCTGTCCACTTAAAATACCTAACTCCTTAAGACATTATTAAGCATATTGTGTTAGAGAGGCTAAGAGGACACAAGCAGAATGTTGTGGGTAAGAAATTAGCAAGATAAACAGAGAGTCTGGCAGTCTGGAGGGACCATAAAAACAAAAACTACAGCTTAAGACCAATCAAGCACATCCTAGCTTCCAATCTGGAGCCTGAAAAGTCTACACGGTAAGAATAAGATCCAACTAGAAATAGACTATCCCTCACAAAAGAATGAAGTCCAGTTTTGAGTCCCGTATGACCTGCCCCTACTCTAATAGCTTTCCTGAGAGCAAAATTTCATTCTCTATGAAAAAAGATAACGCCAACAAGAGCTTCAATATACATAAGGTAGATTTTATAAAAAGTATCTGTCATTAAATCAAAAATTGATCAAGCATACCACAAGAATAACTGACTAAAAACCAAGAGGAAAAGACCATCATAAAAAAAGATCCATAAAAGACATAGATATCCAGAGCTATCATTTTAAGACAGTAAAATAATTGGTCAATGTATTCAATGCAAGATTACAAGGCAGTGACAAGATCGATCATGGAATCCGGTCCCATCACTTCGCGGCAAATAGATGGGGAAATAGTGGAAACAGTGATAGACTTTATTTTGGAGGGTTCCAAAATCACTGCAGATGGTGACTGCAACCATGAAATTAAAAGACTGCTTAGAAAGAAAGTTATGACCAACCTAGACAGCATGTTAAAAAGCAGAGACATTACTTGGCCAACAAAGGCCCATGTAGTCAAGGCTATGGTTTTTCCAGTAGTCATGTATGTGTGTGAAAGTTGGACTATTAAGAAAGCTGAGTGCTGAAGAACTGATGCTTTTGAACTGTGATGTTGGAGAAGACTCTTGAGAGAGAGTCCCTTGGACTGCAAGGATATCCAACCACTCCATCCTAAAGGAAATCAGTCCTGAATATTCATTGGAAGGACTGACGTTGAAGATGAAACTCCAGTATTTTGGTCACCTGATGCAAAGAGCTGACTCATTTGAAAGGACTCTGATGCTAGGAAAGATAGAAGGTGGGAGCAGGGTGTGACAGAAGATGAGACGGTTGGATGGCATCGCCAACTCAATGGACATGAGTTTGAGTAAACTCTGGGAGTTGGTAATGGGCAGGGAGGCCTGGCGTGCTGCACTCATGGACACAAAGAGTCAGACACAACTGAGCGACTGAACTGAACTGAACTGACAAGATGGGGAATATCAAGATGGAGAAAATCAATAAAAAATTGAACTATAGGAAAATAAATTATTTTAAAATATAGCAATGGGCATTTAAAAAATCTCTTTAAGAGGATAAGAGTTTAGAGAACAAGATGGTGAAGTAGATGGATATGGAATACATCTCTCTACAGATACATCAGGACTACACTTTCAAACACAGAAGTACATGCAGAACACCAGCTGAGAGTGGACAGGAGTGCCTGACCAGCAGAAGAGAATATATAGAACCTCACAAAACTTGTAGGAAAGGAACTAGGGGGAAAAACAGGACTGTTATTAGGAGTGGACCTGCCCTTGACAGGTAGGGGAACTGAAGTAGGGGTCTGATCCCCACAGCAGGGCAATTGTCTGAGTCAGAGGAGAAACACTGAAGGCTGAGAGTGAAACAGCCTAAATGGAGTGAGAATCATACATACCCTGAACAGGGATGCAGGTCCCCTAGAAGGTGTAGTGTCTGGGAACTAGAGCTTAGGGATTGCAGAGCAATCCCAGGGTGAGGGCTGCTGCTGACTCTGGAGAGATGGACTGAAGGGATGTGAAGGAGGAGAATGTGGTGGGAAATGCCTGTGGAGGAATGCCATGCAGCCATGGAAGCAAGGCAATACCGCTGAGTCACACATAGCATCATCATAGCCTCTTTTCCTACATGCCAGCATCTCCAGCTGAACAATAGAGAGGCTGGCCTGTCAAGCAGAACTACAGGAACTACACAGGGAGCAGGGAACTACAGGGTAGGACTCCAGCCAGGGCAGATCCTCTGTGTGCCTGACCTGCTGAACAACAGAGAAGGGCCCCAGGCAAGGGAGCCCTCTAAGTACCTGAACGGGCAGAGCTACAGAGAAAAACTAGCCAAAGAGGCTTTCTGATCGTCAGCTACCAGAGGCTAAAAAAAAAAAAAAAAAAAAAAAGACTCTGATAGGGCCATAACTTCTGCAGTGGAGGCAGTCTATATCCCTGCACACTTGGCACCGCCAGGGTAACCTGCGACTCAAGCAGCTGCACCACCTTCACACTCAACCCTCACTGGAGCAGAGCTGCCACAGGCAAAAAAAAAAAAAAAAAAAGTCTTGCGACTATGCACTTGGGGTCACTTTGGTTGTGTTCAACACTGCAACCCTGTGGACTGTGGCCTGCGAGGGTTCTCTGTGTTGATTGCGGGGGGACAGGGGGTTCTCCAGGCAAGAATACTGGAGTGTATTGACCAATACTGGTTGCCCCACCCTTCTAGAGCACTATATTTCCTTCTGCCTTAACTGCCAACTCTCTTGAGTACCTGATGCTGCCAAAACCCTTGCAATCCAAGCAGTTGCACCACCTCCACACCTGGCCCTCACTGGGGCAGACTCAAGTCTTCCAGGGCAGCCTCAGGGGCAAACTCCAGTGAATGACCCAGATGCAGAGGTGGAAATAAAACCACAGTTGAAACCCAGGGACGGTGTGGCTAAGGAAGAAGACTCAAAACCTTCCCACCAGCTGTACAAGCTGCAGATTAAATTAACATGCTCAACTAGGCAGATTCTGTGCCTACAAAATATGGAATTTAGAAAGATAGTAATGATGACCCTGTATGTGAGACAACAAAAGAGACACAGACATATAGAACGGACTCTTGGCCTCTGAGGGAGAAGGAGAGGGTGGGATGATTTGAGAGAATGGCATTGAAGCATGTATAGTATCATGTAAGAAATGAGGCACCGGTCTATGTTCAATGCAGGATGCAGGATGCTTGGGGCTGGTGTGCAGGGATGATCCAGAGAGACAATGTGGGGTGGGAGGTGGGAGGGGGATTCAGGATTGGGAGCTCGTATATACCTGTGGTGGATTCATGTCGATGTATGACAAAAACAATACAGTATTGTAAAATAGAATAAAGTAAAAAAAAAATAAAAAATAAAAAGGACTTTGAGACCTCCCACAAAAGAAAACACACTAGTTCTGAAAGCTGTGGAGATTGGAGGCAAGAACACACAGGAGTGGGGCCAGATTAGAATCTGAGCTGCCCCCACAGCAGGTCCAGAGACCAGCACTGTGTTGGAGGGCATCCTAGGGAGGCGAGGTGGACTGTGACTCCCAGCGAAGAAACAGACCCTGACAGCAGGGAGTCAAGAAAAACATTTATTCTTATGTTTTGACTTGTTGTGAAGTGTTTTTTTTTTTTTATTATTATTCTTTTTATCTTCCCCCCACCTCCTGGTTATAGTTGTCGATTTATTGGCACTATGAAATCTAATTAAGCTTTTGAGTTTTTTTTTTAATCACACTTTTTATTGTTATTATAAACCTCTGCCTCTGTGTTGGGCTTTTTATTTTTTTATTTTTCTTTTCTCTTCACGTTTTTTCTCTTTTTAAAATTTTTAACATTAATTTTTAAGCTTTTTTTTTTCTACATGTATTCCTTTGTTTGCTTTTCTTACTGTTCTCTTCCCTTCTCGGTTAATCTTTAATGTATATAAATCTTCTTTATCTACCTTTATTTAACTTTGCATATCTATTATTTCTCCCTTTTCTTTCTTTCCTTTCCTCTCAACATATTTGTTAATTTTGTTTTCATGTTTTATTCCCCACTTGGCACCTTGCTTTAGTTTTGTTTCCCACTTTGTGCTTTAGTTAGTTTTGTTCTTAACTGGTAGATACAATTTTTGGTTTATTGGGTCAATCTATTGTACTTTATTTTTGTTGGACTTTTCAATTTTGTTTATGGATGTATATGTATATATTCCATTATTTTAACTATTATTTGCCTGATTTTATAACTGCCATTTGTCTGGGATTCATCTTTGGTTTCTCATTTTTGGATATATGTTTAACCTCACTTAATGCCACAACAAACCACCTGTGGAATCTTTGTTCCTGACCAGAAGCCAAGCCCCAAGCCTTTGGAGTGGGAGCACTGACTCCAAGACCACAGAGTACCAGAGAACTATCCCTCAGTTCAATTCAGTTCAGTGGCTCAGTCGTGTCCGACTCTTTGCGACCCCGNCTGCATAGAAGTTAAATAAGCAGGGTGACAATATACAGCCTTGACGTACTCCTTTTCCTATTTGGAACCACTCTGTTGTTCCATGTCCAGTTCTAACTGTTGCTTCCTGACCTGCATACAGATTTCTCAAAAGGCAGGTCAGGTGGTCTGGTATTCCAATCTCTTTCAGGATTTTCCACAGTTTATTGTGATCCACACAGTCACACCTGTCCAACTCTTTGCGACCCCATGAACTAAACAGTCCACGGAATTATCCAGGCCAGCATACTGGAGTGAGTAGCCTTTCCCTTCTCCAGGGGATCTTCCCAACCCAGGGATCAAACCCAGGTCTCCCACATTGCAGGAGGATTTTTTACCAGCTGAGCCACAAGGGAAGCCCAGGCACTCAGCTTACTACCATGCTTTTAACTGGCTGATGTAGGCGAGGTTTAGCTCATGACTTCAAAACCCAATTTCTCTCCTTCACACATAGTGAGACTCACTCGGTCCATCACATCTCTTTCAAATCTGATGCCTGCAGTTGTCTGCTCCACTTCACTTGTAGGCCTTTGTATTTTGCCATTATATTTAGTATCCTCCAGTCTTTTCTCAAGCCTCTTCTTTCCTATATTCTGGCATTTGTACATTGAAGTTTATGATAGAACCCCAGGGCCCTGAATAAACGGACCATACTTGTAAAGTGTGAAGGCCATTTGGTTAGAGGAGTTTGAGCCACACTTCTCTTACACNGTATTCCCATCTGTTTCAGAATTTTCCACAGTTTATTGTGATGCACACAGTCAAAAGCTTTGGCATAGTTAATAAAGCAAAATACTAGCTGTTACAGAAAGATTTATAGAAAAAATAATAATAAAAGAGGAGAAACCAATAATTCAATCTAACAACTGTAAGAAAAATTATTCTAGAAAATAGTAAGGGGCACACCTAGGTGCTAGATACACCTTAATTAGGTTATTAAAAAGATGAGTAAACTGTCCAACAGATTTTCAAAATCGCATACTTTTCTTCACTTTGCCTATAAATTGAACAGCAGTATTTGATCATTTTTAGCAAGTAGAAAAATTAAGATCTTTTTTATTACAAAACTGTATCTTTAAATGACCAGTATTTAAAGTGGAATGTGTACTTTAATCTGCTTTTTATTTAGACTCCATGCTAATCTCTAAGATGAAATACTGACTCTACTTTCTCTATTTGTATTCAGCTTAGACTATGGTCTAAGCACCAAGAATAGTGTAAGCATTGGAAGAAGCTTATTCGACATTAAAACTGACACGTGGCCACACTTCCAAACTGGTAGTTAAATGAATGCATATAACTAAATGAATAGAAAATAAAGAGGATTCCTCTTAGTAAAATTCCCTAAAGGAGGCATGTCTTAAACACTAAAACAGGGAAAAGTGCTGAAGAAAGTTGGTTATATCTTTTCCTTAATCAAAGGGCTCTCCATTAAAAGCAAGAGTTTCTGAGTCCACAAGAAAGTATATATATGTCTGAATGTATGTGTTTGTGTGAGAGAGAGAGAGAGAAAGAAAGAGAAGGAGAAGGAGAAAGAAAGAGGAGAAGGAGATTGCTACTGTGTTGGTTTCAGCCAACATGATAGCTCTGGGAGTAATACTGAGAAGCTGCAGTATGTGAAATTATTTTTGTCTTAGTCTGTTCAAAAGAACATAGACTGGGTAGCTTATAAACAACAGAAATCTGTTTCTAACTGTTCTACAGACCGGAAAATCCAAGATCAAGGAGTTGGCAGATCCGGTGAGAGCCTTCTCCCTTGTTCTTAGATGTCTGTCTTTTCAGTGTGTCCTCACGTGGTAGAGATGGGTGAGAGCACTCTCTGGGGTCTCTTATGAGAGCACTAATTCTTTCCATGAAGGTCTGCCCTCCTGATTTAATCACCTCCGAAAGACCTCAGCTTCCAAGATATCACATGAGAGGCTAGGATTTCAATCTAAGAATTATGGTGCAGGGCACAAAAATACAGTTTTTAACAGTTTTTCAAACAAACACACTATGTGTCAGAATGTTGGGACCACATGTTCTAACTGCAGATGATGGGTTTTTCTCCCCTGAAGAAGTAAACAGCAGTCTCCACCTCTCCATCACCCACATATTGCATTGGCTCCACTAGCTATTCATTTTCTTAAATAGAAGATTCGAAGGGACTCACTGGAGTATATTAAAATAGGTTGCAGAGGAAATGTTTCTATTTTCAAAGAAAAAGAAAGATTCTGCTGGCTCTATGATATGCCCTCTGACAAGCTGCTGTTTGGAAAGCAAATCTATTGCCACCCCCAAGTGTACCTGGGAGACCATTGAGGAAGAAAACCTCTGTACTAAAGCATCTTCTCTTGTGGAGATACATCATGTGAACAGTGATCAATCTCCCGTAAGGAAGAAATAAAAAATAAAAAGAGGGCTGGTGCTAAAACACTCACGAGGAGAGACATTCAGGATCCAGTAAGAGAGAAGATGTAAGAGCCCCCCTGAGCCATGTGCTGCAAATGCTGGTGAGATTTGAACTGGCTTCCTCCTCATCTGCCTCTCTGCTGCAGTGTCAGCAGCCAGGGAGGCTGAAACACTTGGGATTTCTATCTTTGATTTGTAGCATTTGTTCAAACTGTATCCCTACACCTCTGACTGAGCTACTAAAAATAATATGACTCTTAAGACAAATAATCAGTAGCACTCTGGACAGAGCTATAGGAGAGGGAGCAGAATGTTTGTAGTTGAGATCTGGAGAAGAATCAGTGAGGGATACAGAGCACAAATGACTGCCAGAGCTGATGCAAGAAACACTCTTCAGTCCAACTGCCCCCCATGTTGTCCATGAACACGTTTCAGAAACATTCAAAGATATCGATGAGATTGTCTGAAAGTCACCCTTGGCTAGCTTAATATTAAGAAAGAGACAGACTAAATGATTCTTAAAGCGTAAAAATAATATCCAGGGAATTTGTGTAGGACCACATTAATTAAACCACAATTTATACTGTAAATAAGAAAAACACGTTAATTGCAAAACGTGTAATTCCTAGCTGAAGAGTTTGATGATGTCACGGCCATAACAAAGGAAAAAGTTTGCCCTGAGACTTCCTTTCACAGCAGGAAGCAGGAACAGTCTAAATATACTCCAGCCTATTTTCTTCTGAACACAAAACCATGAAACAAAGCCTTCCACTTTCATCACATTAGGACAGTTGAAAACCTGTCCTATCTTCCTTATGATCTTTGTGGGTAATTTTAAATTAAGCTCTAAATAAAGAGCACTAACCATCACTGAAGTGAAGTGAAGTGAAAGTCACTCAGTCGTGTCTGACTCTTTGTGACCCCACGGACTGTACAGTCCCTGGAATTCTCCAGGCCACAATGCTGGAGTGCGTAGCCTTTCCCCTTCTCCAGGAAATCTTCCCAACCCAGGAAATCGAATCCAGGTCTCCCACATTTCAGGTAGATTCTTTAACTAGCTGAGCCACAAGGGAAGCCCAAACCATCATTAACCAGGCATAACCCAAATCAGTTAAATTGGTGAGATTATTTTGGCAGTTAGCATGATTTATTGAAAGCCTCAAGCTGGAGGTACTTTGGTGTCATTTCCTAAAATCTTCTAGGGGAATTAATTCATATGATAATGTATCCAATGATTTTTGGAGTTAATGTAATTCAGATGATTTTACAAATTAAACTCATAAAGTTAATTCTCATAAAGTTAATTTAATTCTGATAGTTTTGGGGGAAAAAAACTCCCAGCCTTTTTCATCAAAGTGAGTAACATTTACTTTGAGGACAGTTGTCTGGACTTTAAAACAGAAAAATACCTCCAGCCCTCACTCCACAAATCAATTGAGATCTATGCCTTAACAACTTCCAACAAAAATTCTAGTCTGATGATTGTGGCAGCTGTCTCAGAACATCCTGCAACAATATATTGTTTTTGTTTTTATATTGTATTAAGATTTAAATTCATTAAAAAAATTGTGGGCATTTTTCTCCGTCCTCCACTTCAAAGGATACTAGATGAAAAACCTGTCTAACATTGCTATTACTTTTTTTTTTTTTTTGCTATTACTATTTATAGGCAGGGAGAGACCCAGATTTCCCCAAACATGAAAGACTGATTTTTAAATTAATGATCTGCTGGTAAGGGGTGGTCGGGATATTCTTTTCTCAAAGCATCAAGTAAGGATTTCAAAGAACATCACAGAACAATAAATCACTGACAGAATTTGATAGCCTCATCCAAGCCTAGTCACCTCTACAGTCTCATGTCAACAGTAGGATTAGGGTCACAAATAGGTTCAGGAAATATTATGTAAAAATTTAAGTTTGGGGAAATGACTATTTTCTATACAATCCACTTTGGCCTTCTCAGGAATTCTGGTAAACAGAGAGTGGAGGAGTTAACAACTCTGATTCCATCTAGTGCATTTGTCCAAAGCAATGACATTAAATTCTGTTTAGTAGTAATTTCTTCCCCAAATAACCTAACTCTCCCTAGATTATAGCCCATGGATAAAAGTTGTCTTGTTTCCCCCAATCTCAAGACTACATTAATATACAGTCTGCACAGACTTAGAGAATGAACTTATGGTTGCAGGGGAGGAAGGATGTGGCGGGGGGGAGATAGTTTGGGAGTTTGGGATGGATATGTACACACTGCTATAATTAAAATGGATAATCAACAAGGACCTACTTAATAGCACATGGAACTCTGGTCAATGTTATGTGGCAGTTGATGGGAGGGGAGTTTGGGGAAGAATGGATATATGTATACATGCAAAAAGATCCAACCAGTCCATCCTAAAGGAGATCAGTCCTGGGTGTTCATTGGAAGGACTGACGTTGAAGTTGAAACTGCAATGCTTTGGCCACTGCATGCGAAGAGTTGACTCACTGGAAAAGACCCTAATGCTGGGAAGGATTGGGGGCAGTAGGAGAAGGGGATGACAGAGGATGAGATGGCTGGATGGCATCACCGACTTGATGGACATGGATTTGGGTGAACTCTGCGAGTTGGTGATGGACAGGGAGGCCTGGTGTGTTGTGATTCATGGGGTTGCAAAGACTTGGACACCATTGAGCAACTGAACTGAACTGAACTGAACTGATATGTATGGTTGAATCCCTTCACTGTTCATCTGAAATGATCACATTATCAGTTATACTCCAATACAAAACAAAAAGTTANTATTGAAAACAAGGGTCTTTCAATGTACATTTACATTTTTAAACTGATTTTCTTATACAATGTATTAAAAATGTATTAGAAAAAAATTAAGCTAATCTAAAATAATAAAATAGTTTATAATTCTGCTACACAAGTCATTTGCCTTTGTAATCTTAACGACTTGAGGTATACTGTATATCACCAATCTGGCTTTCCATAGTCAGGGAATTGTTGAGAATGAAAGATACTGTATTGTATTGAGGCTGAAAGATGCTGTATTGATAAGGGGGGCTGTGGACCTAAACATAGGGTATGGAATCCACCTTAAAATGGAATCCACCTTAAAATGGAATCCATGAAAGGGCCCTGTCAGAGACCAGCGTATATGACAATACACAATAGAATGAAATCAGATAATCTTAACAGAAAAATAGCTGTTGTGTGGAGGCCAATTTCAAAAGCACAACTTCATTTTCCTTTGCCCGGGTGTCCACCCTTCCATTACACATATTCCAGCCACAAGCTGGAAGTCCTCCAGGAGTAGACTATATGTTTGCTCTATCACCGACCTGGTCTAACTGATTGTCCAAGACTATCCTCCAGCTAGAACCCAAGATTTCACTTTTGCATGCTCCGCTCTACTTAACAGTTTCTCCTCTCCATCTAATCTTCAAACACAAAATTTAGAAATTTGAGTCTGCACAAAGCATTGCAAAGAATTACATGGAATACAGTGGAGAGGAAACTTGGAATTAGGTTTTCTTTTCCTTGAACCTCTGTTATTCATCAATAAGGAAGGTAATAGCTTCCAACTCATGTGGACTTTCTTCCTCTCCATCACCTTCTGCATCTAAGCTCATTCTTCTGTCACTATAACCATGTTGCTTTCTTCAAACTCTAGCTTCCAGATACTAAGCTGCTTATCTAGAAGCTATCATAACCAGGCCACCTTACCTGTTTCCTGAGAAACCTGTGTGTGGGTCAAGAAGCAACAGTTTGAATTGGACATGGAAATACTGACTGGTTCAAGATTGGGAAAGGAGTAAGACAAGGCTGTATATTGTCACCCTGCTTATTTAAGTTCTATGCAGAGTAGATCATGTGAAATGCCATGGTTGGATGACTCACAAGCTGGAATCAAGATTGCCAGGAGAAATATCAATAACCTTAGATAGGCAGATGATACCACCCTTATGGTAGAAAGTGAAGAGAAACTAAAGAGCCTCTTGATGAAAGTGAAAGAGGAGAGTAAAAAAGCTGGCTTAAAACTCAACATTCAAAATACAAAGATCATGGCATCTGGTTCCATCACTTCATGGCAAATAGGTGGAGAAACAATGGAAATAGTGACAGGCTTTATTTTCTTGGGTCCCAGAATCACTGCAGATGGTGACTGCAGCCATGAAATTAAAAGACGCTTGCTCCTTGGATGGAAAGCTATGACAAACCTAGAGAGCATATTAAAAACAACAACAACAACAACAACAACAACAGACATGTCATTTTGCCAGTAAAGATCCTTATAGTCAAAGCTATTTTTTTTCTAGTAGTCATGTATGGATTTTCAAGTTAGACCATGAAGAAGGCTGAGCACTGAAGAATTGATGCTTTCAAACTGTGGTGCTGGAGAAGAGTCCAAGAGAGTCCCTTGGTTGCAAGGCGATCAAACTAGTTAATCCTAAAGAAAATCAACCCTGAATATTCATTGGAAAGACTGATGCTCAAGCTCCAGTAGTGTAGCCACCTGATGTGAAGAGCTGACTCACTGGAAAAGACCCTGATGCTGGGAAAGACTGAAGACAAAAGGAGAAAGAGAAGGCAGAGGATGAGATGGTTAGATGCATCACTGACTCAATGGACATAGTTTGAGCAAAGTCCAGGAGNACCTGATGTGAAGAGCTGACTCACTGGAAAAGACCCTGATGCTGGGAAAGACTGAAGACAAAAGGAGAAAGAGAAGGCAGAGGATGAGATGGTTAGATGCATCACTGACTCAATGGACATAGTTTGAGCAAAGTCCAGGAGATAGTGGAGGACAGAGGAGCGTGGAGTACTGCAGTATAAGGGGTCGTAGAGAGTCAGACACTACTGAATGACTGAAAAACAACCTCATAACGTTCACAATTTTCAATGAAATGCAAGTCTGGAGGAAGAAGAGACTGACAGCCACAGGGGGGAAAGGGTCTTTTAAAACAAACAAATAACTGAACCAGCAGCTAGAGATCCTTCTCCCAGAAGTTTCAGTCCTTTTCTTGCCTCCTTAGACAACACTCAGTGACATTAACCCTAAAGTGCTCAGTATTTAACTATATATAAATTACCAAAAGACTTCTGCCAAATCCAGCTTTAAAAATGCCAAACTAAGACTTACATCTTTTATTAAATAATAGTACATAAGTTAACCTTTTCTGTTTGGGAAACTGGTTCTTGACATCATCACAACTTTTGAAAGGGAACAAAAGTTATTAGAGAATCAAAAGTAAAATCAGTTTTCTTGGGGTTTTCCCCTTTTTTCCTGTTAATAATACAACTAAAGGATGTATAAGAAACAGCCAACATTTGAGAGGCTGGGAAATGAATGATTTCCAGCATTGGAACAAGCATGGCCTGTTTTTAAGTTTAGAGTTTTTTAAGACAGTGTGTTCACCTTGTCAACATGTTCAAGAAGCAGAGTCAGCCTGGCTGAGAGCTCTTTCCAGCTGCACTAATCTCAGCCACTGTAGAAACTCATCTGTAGACATTTTAAGATAAAAATCTTCCATTGAAGTGTATATTTAACAAAAGTCATGACTATGACCTGACTGGAGATGAACTTTACTCTTTATTTTGACTTGTGAATTCCTTAACTTTCATTGTTTAATGCTACAACTTTAACATTTTCTTAATAGATTGGGTGGCAGCTAAAATGAATTCAGTATCTCACACTGAGACATTACATGTTTTGCATCGTTTATTTTCTTTTATTTTGAACAAGTAAAAATATCTGACTCTAACATTAATAACTTTGAGTAGGAGTTACCTTATGTGAATTAAAAATGGTTATGTCAGTATATCCTTTAAAATTTAAAAGATATTTCTCTGTGCTATATCAAGTGTCACACAGTATATCAATTTTTATTTCCCATCTCTCAAGTCTGGTATGCATACTGTTTAACTTCTTAAATTCTAAGTACAGACATAATTCACAAAAGCTGGGTAAATGCTTGACTTACAGGAGATGGCATACATAAGATTTATATGAACAACTTTATTTTAAACAAGCAGGACTTTTGCATTTTGTGCTGCTACATCACTAACTTCATCTGTGTATTTTTAAAAAAAGCTATAAAACCAATTGAAAAGGTTCATTTAGTATCCCACAAGCACTACTGATCTAATAGAAAAGCCCATTTTAGTGTGAAAAGTAAGAATTTGACCCTAATTTCTAGAATAAAATGCCACATTCCTTTTTAGACACTCTCCAGGCAGTTCTACCTAATTCTTGGTCAACCATTTCTGAGTACCTGATAAACCTTACTCTCCTCTTACTGACAATTAAAATAGTTCTCATTTGGCAGCCAGAGAAAATTTTTGTCCTTTCTTATGCTCGAGACTGCCCTGGTGATACTAATTGATTACAGTGCTTGCACACTGATTATCCTATATTCACATCACTAACTTGTGGGTTCTAAATATGCATATGTATGTAAATATAAACATGCTAAACATGTAGTCACAAAATATGTACATGTGTGTTTCACTGTTAGGGACTCTGAAATTATTCCTATAGCTCATACAGCAATGATAATAGTGATAGATAAAATGCATTGAGCACTTAGTTGAGTTTTTTTTTAAATGATGATCTCTAATCCCACAGCTGCTGCTGCTGCTGCTATTAAGTCACTTCAGTCGTGTCCGACTCTGTGAGACCCCATAGACGGCAGCCCACCAGGCTCCCCCATCTCTGGGATTCTCCAGGCAAGAACACTGGAGTGGGNTGAATCCTTGCAGCAATTCTAGGCAGTAGATATCATTGCCTCAATTTTGCAAATAAGGAGACAAGCATAACTTTTTATCAGTGAACTGCTCAAAGCCTCATGACCAGAAAGCAGTGGGGCTGGGATTTGAGCCTAAGTTCATCGATTTTCAACTACTCTACACTGTTTTCTAGTTGGGAATGGGAAAAAAGTTGGGAGGGTATTTTTGGTAGTTTAGTCACTAAGTCGTGTCTGATTCTTTGTGACCCCATGGACTGTAGCCCACCAAGCTCATCTGTCCATGGAATTTTTCAGGCAGAAATACTGGAGTGGGTTGCTATGCTCTCCTCCAGGGGATCTTCCCAATCCAGGGATTGAACCCACGTCTCCTGCATTGGCAGGCGGATTCTTTACCACTGAGCCACCAACTGGCATTTTTGGAAAGTTGATTTATGGAAACTTTAAAATATTTTATTTTTAAAAAATCCTAGTTTTAAAATTATTATTAACATGAACTCTGTAGGCTTTGATAATGACTTTTGATTGCAGNCTGCCTTCAATCTTTCCCAGCATCAGGGTCTTTTCTAATGAGTCAGCTCTTCATATCAGGTGGCCAACGGATTGGAGCTTCAGCTTCAGCATCAGTTTTTCCAATGAATATTCAGGGTTGATTTTCTTTAGGCTTGACTGGTTTGATCTTCTTGCTGTCTAAGGGACTCTCAAGAATATTTTTCCAGCACCAAAGTTTTAAAGCATCAATTCTTCAGTGCTCAGCCTTCTTTACAGTCCAGCTCTCACAACCGTACATGACTGCTGTCTACCAGAAGACAGGATCAGGGTTCACAGGTTTAGAACTCAGTCCCACAAGACTGCCCTCAGCCCAACTTCAGATGGCAGTCAGAACCCCACGTGACAACCTGGGCTTTTGACTGATTGGCTCAGTTCCAACAACTCCTTCTTTGAATTCAATTAATTTGCTAGAGCAACTCACAGAACACAGAGAAACAATTTACCTACTAGGTCACTGGTTTATGATTAAAAGACATAACTAAGAAAAGCCCGATGGAAGAGACAGGGAAAGGAACACAGGAAAGAGCGAATTTCCGTGCTGTCTCTGGGCTCAACACTCTCTCCAATCGTCCACATGTCCACCAGTGCTGAAGCTCTCCTAACACTGTGCTTTGAGGTATTTATGGTGGCTTGATGTTGTTTTAGTTGTTAAGTCACGTTGGATTCTCTTGCAACCTCAGACTGTAGCCCACTAGGCTCCTCTGTCCTTGGGATTCTCCAGGCAAGAATACTGGAGGGGGTTGCCAGGCCTTCACCAGGGGATCTTCCTGACCTAGAAATCAAACCCAGATCTCATGCATTGGCAGGCGGCTGCTTTACCACTGATCCACCGGGGAAGTCCAGAGACTTCATTACATAGACATAATTGATTGAATCAACTGATGACTGAAATCAGTCTCCAGCCTCTTTCTCTCCCAAGAGGTTGGGTTGGAATGGAAAGCTCCAGTTCTCCAATCTTTTGGTTCACTCCCCAGGCAACCAGCCCTCAACCTTAGGAGTTTTCCAAAAGCCATCTCATTAATTTAACAATAGACACTTTTATTGCCTTTATCATTTAAGAAATTCCAAAGGTTTCAGGATGTCTGTTCCAGAAACTGGGAAGAAGACCAAATGTACACGTCTTATTATAAATCTCAGTATCACAGGAAGCCAGTCTCCTGAGGACTTCCAGGCACTGTGGGGGTGCCTCTGGGGAATTCAACCCAGAGGCTGTTGTCTGCCTTGAATTACACACCTCTACTTCCTCCCTACTTAAATCATAAAGAAACTGACATTTTCTCCCTTCAGTTCTTCCCCCAGATTTCCACCTCTCTTTAGTAGCATATTGTTTAACCTCCATGTATTTTTACTTCTTACAGTGTTATTTTTTTTCCTTCAGTCTACCTGTCTTTAAACTGCTCTCTTCCACATAGATTTTATTTTTCCTTTTTACTGTTCCTTCAAATTTTACTTTTGCAAGATTTTTCCAACCAAGTTTGTAGACTGTGCCCTATTCGTTGAGCTTCCCAGGTGGCACTAGTGGTAAAGAACCCACCTGCCAATGCTGGAGATGTAAGAGACACGGGTCAATCAATCCTTGAGTCAGGAAGATCCCCCTGGAATAGGAAATGGCAACTGACTCCAGTATTCTTGCCTGGAGAATTCAATGGACAGAGGAAGCTTGCAGGCTAAATAAAGTCCAAACAGTCAGACATGACTGAAGCGACTTAGCACACATGCCCTATTCATTATATATTTTTCTTTAAGGGAGCAAGTGGGGAAACTGGAGCTGCAGTGAGTTGGAGTGAGGAATTATTACCCTCAACCAACACAAGGAATGCTGTAACTTCCAGTAGTAACCCGAGCGTGAAGAGTTGAATGCAGAAAGTGGGGACTAATTTTGATGTCTCAGATCAGAAAAGGTTGCAAGGAGGAGTAAGAATTTGTTCAGGATGACAAAACAGGAGTATGATTTCAAACGAGGTAACAGGCAGAACATGACTAGAGGGTAGAGTGACCCTGAGGTGGTGAGACTATGCAGGGACAGAAAAACAGATGACTCACTGTTTGCTAGTTGTGAAGGGTGATGGCAGACGGTACTCGAGAAGAGTAAAGGCTAAGAGAGAAGTGAGCTGATTGAAACGGAAGCATAAACAGCACTGAGGCCCTAGATGTTTATGTTTGGGAAAGTAAGCTTTGCACCCTCTCTGCTTTCCCAACAAGGAATTAAAACATGTTTAACTCAGTAACTATCCACAGTATCATGAGTGGGTGTCCTAAAGAATAAGCATATTTTATGTAGCTTATAGTCATTTGTTTGGCCAAATTAAGAGATCACACACTGACAGAGAATCAGACTCAGGCTAATGAATATACACATTTAAAAAATATTAGTCTAAAACTGAAAAACCATTGAGACATTTAAATGTCAAGACATAAATCAGAAGGTTAGAACAAGTTCATTCCAAGTGATTAAAGCTCAAATCTTGAAAGAATGACCTGCCTAATGACCTTCCATGAGGCTTCATTTTTCAGAAATTATATTGCTTGTCATTTACATGAAAGATGCCCTTCTTTAAACCTAATCTTAATCATTCACTTTTTTTTTCTGCTTCAGAAATGTACTGTTTAAGCTTAATCTTTTTTTTTTTTTTCATTTTTAATGATCTCCTACAGTAGGATTTCTTCTACCCATGATATGATTCATTTGGATCAGCATTGTAGAAAACCTCCAAGGTGAGGGTGTTTCTGGGTCTTGCAACCATTCAGAGAACACTTGCCTGCAGGTTAAGGACTTAGCGGCACTTTTTCACAATTTTTCCCCCTCGTAGCTCACAATATTACTTTCTTTTTTCTTGATCTGCTCTGTGCTTCTCTGTAGTTTAGTTCATTTTTCCCCCATGGTGACTCAAATGAAATTCGGCAGTCTCTGCTCCATAGCTTCCTATTATTCCTTCCTTTCTGTTGCAGGATTTCCATCTCTTTTCTGATAGTTCAGTGGTGAAGTACCTCCCTCTGAAGAGCTGTAAGCCCTTCTATCGAGCACTTAGTTTAATTATCGCCTATGTAATTTCATATTAAATTGTCTCTTTGACCCAGTAGACTGTGAGTCTCCTGAGAGCAGGAGCCAATCTTTTATTTTTATATCCTCTGTAACTGGAACAATGCTGTAACACAGGAGGTTAGCAATGAACGCTTAGGAACATTTATGAATCCAGAGTGAAAGGGCTTCGGTTGAGTTGCCTCCCTTGTGATATGGACAAAGCATTTAGCCTTTTTCCAACTTGTTTCTTCACATTCTCTTGTAGTTATTTTGATTGAGATGAAGCTGTGTAAGGTGCTTTGTATACTGTAAAGCAGCGGTCCCCAACATTTTTGTCACTGGGGACTGGTTTCACATCACGGACAGGGTGATGAGTGGGTCAGGATGATCCAAGTGTATTACATTTATTGTGCACTTTTATTTCTACTAATATTACATCAGCTCCACCTCAGATCATCAGTCATTTGTCCACAGAGGTTGGGGGCCCCTGATGTAAATAAAATATATAAATAAGCATGCTACTATGTTAACTTTAGGTTTGATGTTAGGGATACAAGGAATAATAGAAACCAGTGGTTCCCACACCACGGCGATTTTGCCATCACAGGGTCACTTGGGAATGTGTGGAGAGATATTTGGTTCTTACCTCTGGGTGATGGAAGAGTACTGGCTATTTGTACCTAGTGATTAGGAAACAGGGATGCTGCCACATATCATACAATGCACTGAAAAGCCCGCACAATAAAGAGTCACCAGGCACAAATTGTCAAAAGGGCCCAGGCTGAGAAACCCTGGGTCAAACTTCAAAACATATCATAGGCAAAACACTTTTCTTAATATATCTACTGCTAGACAATTGCCTGAGTTTTAGCTTTCTTATGCATAGATAGGACCCCTCATATTAAAGTATTTATAACTATCTTTTATAATATAAATGTGTTTGCTTACTCTTTGTTTAGTCTCCTAGAAACACTAATCTACTTATGGGGGGAACTTTTGGTTTTCTCTTTCTTTAAGCTCACAATGAGCTTATACTTTCCTAGTCCCCTTATACATAGACAAACCTGCCTGACTAGATTTAACCAATGCTTTGTGAATAGAAGTTTGAACTGTGGTGTTGGAGAAGACTCTTGAGAGTCCGTTGGATTGCAAGGAGATCCAACCAGTCCATTCTGAAGGAAATCAGCCCTGGGATTTCTGTGGAAGGAATGATGCTAAAGCTGAAACTCCAGTACTTTGGCCACCTCATGAGAAGAGTTGACTCACTGGAAAAGACTCTGATGCTGGGAGGGATTGGGGGCAGGAGGAGAAGGGGACAACCGAGGATGAGATGGCTGGATTGCATCACGGACTCAATGGACGTGAGTCTGAGTGAACTCTGGGAGTTGGTGATGGACAGGGAGGCCTGGCGTGCTGTGATTCATGGGGTCGCAAAGAGTCGGACACGACTGAGCCACTGAACTGAACTGAACTGAACTGAGTCCCTTAGGGCCAAAGCATTGAACAGCTGTCACAAAAACACCCTCTTCTTTTCTGCTCTGGTCTGCTGATTACAGAAGCAGCCTGGATTCCAGAACCTCACATGGTAGACAGCTGCCTAGAAACTCACCCAGATCCACATCAGATTTTATATGAGCAAAAATAAACCTTTTCTAGGTTAAGCCACCACCATTTGAGGCTTATTTGTTAAAGAAATTTAACTCAGAGACACATGACTACCACACTAATGAAACTGAGAACAGTTTTGGTTGCATCGAGCACTTTATACTCAACTTGAACCATTACTGGAATAGAACTTGACCTCATTCAATATTTTAATGCATAATTGTTGGAAGAAAGAAAAAGAAAATCATTGTCCCACTGTCTTGCTTTTCAGAGTGAAAGTGAAAAGCGAAAGTGTTAGTCACTAGCTGTGTCTGACTCTTTATGACCCCATGAACTATAGCCCTTCAGACTCCTCTGTCCATGGGATTTTCCAGGCAAGAATATTGGCATGGGTAGCCATTCCCTTCTCCAGAGGATCTTCCCAACCCATGCATCAAACTCAGGTCTCCTGCATTGTAAGCAGATTAGATTCTTTAGCGTCTGAACCACCAGGGAAGCCCCAGTTATGTCAAATACACTGGTTCCAGACTCATGGTTTGTTTTCAAAAGTCAGAGTCTAGAAATTTGGACTAAAGTATTTTGTGATATGTAATCCTTCAACCACCAACACATATTTAAATAATGTGTAGCAAATCTTGAAAGTCCCTTGAAATTCTCACTGACTCAAAATGCCATAACTACAGATCCTGGACAATCTGCTGCTGAGACTTCAGGGTCTTTTGCTACAAGAAAACTCCTGGATTAATTAGTTATGAGCTCCAGGATGTATTTCTGTCCCTGTTGAGTTGGAAGGAATTCTCAAAGCTTGCTCTCTTGCAGCTAAACAGTTTCAGTTGTTATGGGTGATAGAGGATTGTTTACTTGCCCCCTTTAAGCTACTAACTGATGAGGGATGGTATCTGTAGTACTGAAGTGTGAGTAGCAGGGACTCTGGAATCAGACGTCCAGAACCTACCACCTCTTGCCTGTATCATTTAGGGCTTATCCCCTCATTTGTAAAATATGGATAGTAAGAGTACCCATATTGTAGAGCTGGGCAGCTAAATAGTTACTATATGTGTGTGTGCACTCAGTAGTGTCCAACTCTTTGCGACCCCATGGACTGTAGCCCACCAGGCTCCTCTGTGGGATTTCCCAGACAAGAAATACTGGACTGTGTTGCCATTTCCTTCTTCAGAGGATCTCTCCAACCCAGGGATTGAACCTGGGTCTCTCGTGTCTCCTTCATTGACAGGCAAATCCTTTACCCACTTGTACCACCTGGGAAGACCCAAATAGGTCTGATATGGTTTACAATAATATTTGTCAAGAGCAAATGTTCAATCAAGGTGTACTTACATTATCTACAATGACTTTGAACTAGTATCCACAAATAATTTCTTCAAAGTGCTTCATGCATTAACTAGACAAGCAATTGCTATTCTCAAGGGGGTTTTATGCTTTACCAATTGAACATTTCAAAATGTATTCAAAAGATAAAGAGTTTAAAAAACATGGCATAATCTGTGTTGAAATGTGCCTTTTCTGTTGTGAAATTTTCTATTAAACCATACAGGATAAGGCAAGATTTGTATATTCATATTTTCTCAAATGAATGGTTCAGAATATTTAACAAAATGTGAGAAAAGAGGCATTTGATAAATATTCTTTCTCCTATCATTTCCATTTCCTTTTAAAATCTCCAGGCAATTGAATAAAAAAAATTGGAATGACTAGTTTAGACATGAAAATCATACTGAAAATTTAAAAAAGCAGATAAATTGATTTAAAAGTGGCCTTTGGTGGATTCAAAGTGGATATTCAATTCAATATGCTGCTGCTGCTGCTAAGTCACTTCAGTTGTGTCTGACTCTGTGCGACCCCATAGACAGCAGCCCACCAGTCTCCCCCGTCCCTGGGATTCTCCAGGCAAGAACACTGGAGTGGGTTGCCATTTCCTTCTCCAATGCATAAAAATGAAAAGTGAAAGTGAAGACGCTCAGTTGTGTCCGACTCTTAGCGACCCCATGGACTGCAGCCCACCAGGCTCCTCCATCCACGGGATTTTCCAGGCAAGAGTACTGGAGTAGGGTGCCATTGCCTTCTCCATCAATTCAATATAAGGATCAGTAATAAAGCTGATGACAGTACTTTCCCTGGAAGACTGTGTCAACTAACTCTGTGAAGAAATAGTTAAAAGTTTATTCCTGCCCCCACACAACTGTAGGGCCTCCACAAGAGTCTGCAATGTAAAGTACCAGAAATCTCCTAAAAACTGAGAAAATATTATAATTGCATTTGGCTCTATGATCTCATGAATATTAGCTTATCCTGCACAATATAGAAACAGAATGCAGTAAGGAGAATTGTCCAAACTAGCTAGAATTTCATTTATATTTGCCAAGCTATTCTACAATAACCATTGAAAATTATATGAAAGGAACATGGAATTAAAATTATAACTGTTACATAGCAGTATATAACCTATGGGAAAATAGTGAAAATTTTCATTGATACACCTAAAATATTTGTTACATTTACAATTACTTAAAATTATGCTAATAATAAGGGAAATTTGTGCTTTTGTTCTAATCATATATTACTATAGACATTTAAGAAAAATGAGAGACTGAGAATTTAAACGGAATTGCAGACAGAAAAATTGCTTACACATGCACAGCAAAGAAATTGACAAGAAAGGAACATAGTACCAGCTATTCAATAGCTTCTTAAAGTAAAATCTATTTTTAGCATATTTTATACATTTATCAAATGCACTGCATATTTATGAATATTGTCTTTATATCACATTGTGCAGAAAGCAGAGCATATGTTTTTAACTCCACTTAAACCTGAGGGAATATAGACTGAGATGTTGTGATCTTTGAGATCACTTAAGAATTGACACAACTAGAAATTTCTCTAAATCCTATGTCTTTATTTCTTAAAAGATTACAAATTTAGTCAGTGGATAAATCTAAAATGTGAACTCAAGTCTAGGAATAGGGTCTAGTGGTCTTTCAATATTGACTCATGAAAAAAATTTTATTGAATTATAGTTGATTTATAATGTTGTGTTAGTTTGTGGTATACAGCAATATTCAGTGATACATGCATGTATTCTTTTTCATATTCTTTTCCATTGTGGTTTATTACAGGATTGTGAATATATTTCACTGTGCTATACAGTAGGACCTTGTTGTTTATCTATTTTATATACTATAGTTTGTATCTGCTAATCTCAAACTTCTAATTTATACTTCCCCCACCCCCTTTCNATTCTTTTCCATTGTGGTTTATTACAGGATTGTGAATATATTTCACTGTGCTATACAGTAGGACCTTGTTGTTTATCTATTTTATATACTATAGTTTGTATCTGCTAATCTCAAACTTCTAATTTATACTTCCCCCACCCCCTTTCCCTTTTGGTAACTATAAGTTTTTTTTTTTTAACTATGTCAATGAATTTGTTTCATTTGTATCATATTTTAGATTCCACCTAGAAGTGATAGGGCATTTGTCTTTCTCTTTCTGACTTACTTCACTTAGTAATAATAACCTCTAGGTCCATCCACATTGCTGCAAATGTCATTACTTTGTTCTTTTTTTTAGCTGAGTATATATAGAGTAGTATATTTTCTATTGTATATATATATATATATATATATGCACATATATATAAATGTAAGGGCTTCACAGGTGGTGCAGTGGTGAAAAAAATCCACCTGAAAATGCAGGAGATGCAAGACACATGAGTTCCGTCCCCGGGTTGAGACAATCCCCTGGAGGAGGAAACGGCAACCCACTCCACTATTCTTGCCTAAAAACTCCTATGAACAGAGGAACTTAGCAAGCTACAGTCAATGGTTTGCAAAGACAAAACTGAGCATACACACATGTGATATATATTCATCTATTGATGGACACTTAGGTTGCTTTTATGTGTTGTCTGTTATAAATAGTGCTGCTATGAACATTGAGGTGCATGTGTTTTTTTCCAGGCACACATTCTTTTGGTCTCTTTTTTTCCAGGTCACACATTCTTGATGTTGGTCCAAGTCCAACATCAGTGGAGTGGGAAAATATCCTCTACTTTCCAGGGGGGAAGAAAGAAATATTTTCCGAAAATAAAATCTAATTTTTCACACTTATGCTATATTTCATTTTTCAGGGGGTTCTTTCTGGGTGATTTTCTATTGCTATTTTTTGCAATCATATTTTTTATTTCCAAGAAATTCTTCTTTGCTTTTTGTTCCACTTTATAACAGGATTATTTTCTTTTTAAATAAAAAGATCTGCCAAGTCCAGCTAACTCCAGTCAAACCTTATGGAGCCCCAGCCAATTACAGCCTAGTGAGCAAGAAAATGAATGCTTGTTTTTGTATAACACTGAGCTCTAAAGAAGTTTGTTATGCAGCATTATTGTCATAGTAACAACTAATACAAAATGAAAATACAAAATTCAAAAGAAACAAAAAAGACTCAGTCTAAGATTTTAAGTAGCCAAATACTAAAAGTCTCACAATGAGAAAACAAAGAAAATAAAGGGGGAGAATTTAGAAAAGAAATAATACAAGAAAAATTTCCAGAACAGATTGACACAAATTTCCATCTTGAAAGAGCTCAAATTAAAAAAAAAAAGAAAGAAAGAATTATTTTTCAATAATTACAAAAATATTTACACTGGTGCAGATATGCAATTTCAGAAAATCAGGAATAAAGAGGAGGCTAAAACTTTCCATACAAAATAAACAGTTTACATTAGAAAAATGGTTGAGCAGAAGGGCATTGGATTTGTAAAGCAATGCCGAAAGCAAAAATTCAATGAACAAATGCCTTTGAAATTAAAATTGAGAGGGTAAAAATTCTAATCTAGAATCATGACTTTTCAACCATTAAATCAAAGATAAGAGTGGAATAATAGCATTTTCAGGCACTCAAGGACTTAAATATTTACTCTCAAAGGACCTTCTCTCAGAAGTTACTAAAAAACATGCTCCAGTTAAGATGAGGTAGACTTAGGGTCCAAGATGTCAGAGCTCCAACATTTAAAGAAATGAAGGAAGTTTCCAGAATAACAGCAAAGGAAAATTCCAGAACAATAGTTGTGCAGGCAATCTAAAAGCTTTCAGTCCAAATTAGGGAAAGCATGAATATCCAGCATGCTGATCTCCTTCAGAATNAGAGCTCCAACATTTAAAGAAATGAAGGAAGTTTCCAGAATAACAGCAAAGGAAAATTCCAGAACAATAGTTGTGCAGGCAATCTAAAAGCTTTCAGTCCAAATTAGGGAAAGCATGAATATCCAGCATGAATATCTTCATGGAAAATCATGAAGCTAATAGTTTACCTAATATACTATTTTATGAGAGATTTTACAGGTCTTTTTGAGAGTTTAGGGGAGATATCAGAATAAAGACAGAACATAAAGAAGAAACAAATTATTACTTATAAGGAAATAAGAAAATCAAGATCCTTTTGAAAGGCCTGTTTTGGAAATATGTGTTCTAAGTCACTTCAGTTGTGTCGAACTCTTTGCAAGCTTATGGACTGTAGGTTCCTCTGTCCATGGGATTCTCCAGGCAAGGAACTAGAGTGGATTGCCATTTACTCCTCCAGAGGATATTCCCCACCCAGGGATCGAACCCACACCTCGTAGGTCTCCTGCATTGGAAGATGGGTTCTTTACCACTAGTGCCACCTGGGAAGCCCATTGGAAATATACCATATTCCATTAAGTATATTTACACTCATAATATTTTTACTTCACATTTGCGTTATGCATGCCACATGACTTAGTTTGATTTCTTCAGAAATTCACTCAAAAATAGTTTCAAGTATAAGTAGTTTATTTGGAAAGTAAAGGAGACACTGGCATGGGAGCAAGGAGGTGAGAGGAAAGAAAAGCTCACAAAACAAGGGAAACCCAAAAGCAACTGCAAACTGCCTTCTGTAGCCCAAAAGGCTTCATCAAAATAAGTTTAAAATCAACTGTTTTTTACCAATATTTTATAGATCTCTCCGTGTATTCAGGTAGGAGTCATTTACTTTATCTCCAGTGAGTTACCCCACTATTTAAATATATAAACCATAGCTCATTTTTTCCTTCTCTTTGTTCCTACTTTTTTCCCTCTTACAGTCAAAGATGATGCATTGTACATGATCTTGTGAGCATTTGTAAAAAGTTGAGTCTTGTTTTTGGCCTTGGTTTTTGTTTTTAGCATAGATATGGGATTACTAGGTGTGATGGTTTATGTTATGAATCAACTTGCGGAGGCTACAGTACCCAGATACTGGTCAAACATATCTGGATGTTGCTTTGAAGATATTTCTTAGATGAATTTAACATGTAAGTCAGTAAACTTCGAATGAAGCAGTTCACCCTCCATAGTGTAGTTGGACCTCAGTTAAATAGTTAAAAGCCTTAAGTAAAAGACTGACCTCCCGTGAGAAAGAGGGAATTCTAGCAACAGGCTGCCTTCAGGTTTAAGCTGCAGCATTAAGTCTTTCCAGGTCTCTATCCTGCCAGTCTGTCCCACACATTTTGGACTTGCCAACCTCTATAATCATGATATAAGGCAATTCCTTAAAATTAAGGAATTGTCTCTCCCTCTTTTTATATTTTTAGTGTATGTGAGCTCTAGTTGCTCCACATCTTTCCCANTCTATCCTGCCAGCCTGTCCCACACATTTTGGACTTGCCAACCTCTATAATCATGATATAAGGCAATTCCTTAAAATTAAGGAATTGTCTCTCCCTCTTTTTATATTTTTAGTGTATGTGAGCTCTAGTTGCTCCACATCTTTCCCAGTGATCGGTGTTTGTCAGCACTTTTTAATTTTAGTCAATCTAGAAGGTGTGAAAAGATTTCACATTGATTAATGGTTTAAATTATCATTTCCCTGATGACTAATGAGGCTGGTCATATTTGCATATGTTTGTGGGTTATTTGAATCCTCTTTTGTGAAATACCTTTTTTTTAGTCTTTTCTCTCATTCTTCTATTTTGTCATATGTATTTTGTTAATAATTTTTATTAATTATATGCTTCAAAACTGAGCTTTTTAAAAATTGCATAGCACATGTATTTCCCTATTCTGTTAACTTTCAGTCTCCTAAAGGGAAATTTTTTAAGTTTTATGTAGTTCAACTTAGCCTATTGTCCTTTGCCATGATGGTTTTTGTGAATGCTTTAAGAATCCTAACTTATTCTGAAACCATAAAGATATTTTTCTATATCATGTTCTATAACAGTGCTGTCTGAAATAGAACTACCATATGGGATATAGGATATCACACACAGATACCTGCATTCCCATATTCACTGCAGCATATTTCACAAAAGCCAAGACTGGAAACAGCCTAAGTGTCCATCAGTGGATGAATGGACAAAGATGTGGTGTACATACAGCAAAATACGACTCAGACCTGAGGAAGAAGGAAATCCTGTAATTTGTGACAACATGGATGAAACCTATGGGCATTATGCTAAGTGAAATAAGTCAGACAGAGAAAGACTGTATAGTGTTACTTACATGTGGAAGCTAGAAGGGCCAGACTCATAAAGATTGAATATGATGGTGATTACTGGGGCTGAGGGCGGGAGAAATGGGGAGACGTCAATTGAAGGGTACAAGCTCCCAGCTATGGTGGATAAGTTCTGGGGATCTAATGTACAACATGATGGCTGTAATTAGCAATACTGTAATTATTATTATATTTTTGAAAGTTGCTGAAAGTCAGATGTTCTCACCGCAAAAAAGAAGTGGTAATTACAGGATGTGATGGAAATGTTAGTTAAGGCAATGGTGGTGATTATTACGCAGTGTATGTAAGTGTATACCTTAAACTTATACAATGTCAATTTTATCTCAATAAAGCTGGGAAAAAATTAAAGGAATTTCAGCAATGACATAGAAGTTCTTTAGTTAACCAATATGGTCACCACTAGACCACGTATGGCTATTGAGAATGTAAAATATAGCTGTTGACCAAGGAAATACTTAAAAATTTTTAATCTTATTTAAATTGCTGCTTATGACCAGTGGCTGCTATATTGGATAGAAATTATTCAGTTGTGTTCTCAGACTATAATAAGCTTTAACTAGAAATCAGTAACAGAATAGTTGGGAAATCCCAAAATATATCTGAATTAATATACTTTAAACAATCTATGGGTCAAAACAAGTCACTCAGTTGTGTCTGACTCTTTGAGACCCCATGGACTGTAGCAAGAATATTGGAGTGGGTTACCATGCCCTCCTCCAGGGATCTTCCTGACCCAGAGATCAAACTCACGTCTTTTATGTCTCCTGCACTGGCAGGTGGGCTCTTTACCATTAATGCCCATTAAAGGGAAGCCCATTCTATAAGTTCAGAATTATGGTATTATTAATTCCTGATATTGTTATAAATAACTGAATAGATAAATAAATGGGAGAAAAGACAAATCTACATGTGGAAGAATTCAAAATAGTTTATGTAGTGATTCTGCCCTCACATTTCAAACCCCTTTTGTTCAAAGGTCAACCGTACTTAGCCAGTTCAATTCAGTTGCTCAGTCGTGTCTGACTTTTTGTGACCCCATGGACCACAGTATGCCAGGCCTGCCTGTCCATCACCAACCCCTGGAGTTTACTCAAACTCACATTCATTTAGTCAGTGATGACATCCAACCATCTCATCCTCTGTTGTCCCCTTCTCCTCCTGCCCTCAATCTTTCCCAGCATCAGGGTCTTTTCAAATGAGTCAGCTCTTTGCATCAGGTGGCAAAAGCATTGGAGTTTCAGCTTCAACATTAGTCCTTCCAATGAACACCCAGGACTGATCTCCTTTAGGATGGACTGGTTGGATATCCTTGTTGTCCAAGGGACTCTCAAGTCTTCTTCAACATCACAGTTCAAAATTCATCACAGTTCAATCTTTGGCACTCAGCTTTCTTTATAGAAGTACTTAGCCAGTACTTCTCGAAATTGTTAAGGCCATCAGCAATGTGAAAAGTATGAGAAACTATCAGAGCCAAAAAGCGCCTAAGAAGACATGTTCACTACATATAGTGTGGTAACCTGAATGAGGTTCTGTAACAGAAAAAGGGCATTAAGTCAAAACAGAGGACATCTGAATAAAGTATAGACTTTGGTTAATTGTATCAATATCGGTTCATTAGTTGCAACAAACATACAATATTAATGTAAGATATTAACCACAGGGAAAGCAGGTATGAGGTACATAAGAACTCGCTATACTATTTTTGAACTTTTCTGTAAATCTAAGGCTATTCTAAAATAAAACGTTTATTTAAAAACTTAATAGGGATATGTTGAAAACCTCCTCTCAAAAACTGGGTTTTCCTACTCCTCCATTTTTATTCAAAATTTTATTGGCAGNGAACTCGCTATACTATTTTTGAACTTTTCTGTAAATCTAAGGCTATTCTAAAATAAAACGTTTATTTAAAAACTTAATAGGGATATGTTGAAAACCTCCTCTCAAAAACTGGGTTTTCCTACTCCTCCATTTTTATTCAAAATTTTATTGGCAGCCCTAGTCAGTGAAATAAAATATGAAAAACAAGATGTATGATTGAAAACTAATAAAAAAATATGTTTCTATACATAGAAAATGCAATTCTATAAAATTTTAGAATTATCAGGGTCTTTGAATCTAAATTCATTCAACTTTATTTTTATAAGCCAGCTACACACAATTCAAGACCTCTTCATATGACTGAAAGATATTAAGACCTACATAAATGATAGATATACCATGTAAATATTTTTGAAGACTCAGTTTTTAGTTCTCCTCAAATTGACTTAGGGACTCAGTATAATTTCAATGCAAGTCCCAGCAGGCATGTTTGTGAACAATGAGATGTTGATTCTAAGATGTATATGGAAATGCAAAGGAACAAGAAAGGCTATAACAAAAATCCTGAAAAATAATTACATTATAACTAAGGCAGGTGAGGGCTTCCATGGTGGCTCAGCAGTAAAAAATTCACCTGCAATGCAGGAGACCTGGCTTCAATCCCTGGGTCTAGAAGATCCCCTGGAGAAGGAAACAGAAACCCACTCCATTATTCTTGCCTGGAGAATTCCATGGACAGAGGAGCCTGGTGGGCTGCAGTCCATGGGTCCCAGAAGATGTGGACATGATTTAGCGACTAAGCAACAACAACTAAGGCAGGTAATTGGTGTAAGCACAGACATGGACTAATGGAAGAGACAAGAGCACAGAAACAAACCCAGTCTTATATGACCCTTGGAATTAAGACTAAGGCGGCACTGCAGAGGAATGAGAAAAGGATGGTCTTTTCAATAAACAGCCCTGGGTCCGTTGGTTATCCCCACGGTAAACAAATGCAACTTGGCACCTACTTTAATATTTCCTTTAGAGTAGGCCAGCTAATTAGTGTAGTTTTTGTTATTCATTCAATGATTACTTGCTAAATGGCATTTTCCTGTTTTATTCATAAAATGTATAAGTGAATTATTTCACTTATTTGCTTTTTAATTATCTGTCTTGTTTCCAGTACAGCATAAAGTCCTTGAGAAAAAGAATTTTCTCTGTTCTGCTCAAACCAGTGTACTTGGAATATCTAGAACATTTCTTGGCACCATCAGAAACTTTTTAATAAATAAATGAATTCATTGATCTGCCAGGGAAATTTGGAATGAAAATAGCAGGTAATCTCTTGATCTGGCACTTGAATGTTGAGACAGTTTACTTGGGAGAGCCTGTGTGCTAAGTTGCTTGAATCATGTCTGACTCTTCACAACCCTATGGACTGTAACTCACCAGGCTCCTTTGTCTATGGAGGTTCTCCAGGCAAGAATACTGGAGTGGGTTGCCATGCCCTTTTCAAGGGGATCTTCTTGACACAGGGATCAAATCCATGTCTCCCGTCTCCTGCATTGGCAGGTGGGTTCTTTACCACTAGCACCACTTTGAGAAACCTTTGGAAGAGTCTGGTGTGGGGTAAAGGTTTAGAATATATTCCAGATGGGGAGTGTAGTACATACCAAATGTGAGTAAATGTGAGACAGGGTGACTTTCTGAAGAGGCCATTCCTTTAGGCAGTAAGTGGAAATGCTTGTTTAAAACAGAGTTTTATTTATTCAGTCACAAGACTCAGAATCTCTTTGGAGATGGGCCTAGTGTGTAATCTGTTTTAACAAACCCTGTTCACTTAAGATTGAGAACCACCAGATCCAAGCTATTATCCTTCCTTTAGCTGGGACCACTTCTTATTTTAAATCATTTACATGTGATTTTTTTTTTTTTTAGCACCACAATTCTATTTTTAATGCCAGTGGAAACATAGAAAGGTGAAAGAAACTCATAAAAATCTATGGTAATATGTAAGAATGAAACAATATACTGTACTAAGGCAGTAAGAGAAAATTTATCTTTCCTCAAGCTGAAGACTATTCAAAGGGCTCTCAGTTGAGTGAACATAAAAGCCATAAGCCAGCTGGCCATAAAACATCTTTAGAGACATAGCCATGATTTTTCAGTAGCTATTCTATTAAAGATTTTATACCACCTTGACTTAGAAGTCAATTTTAAACCTCCTCCACTGCTGGAAAACATTTTTCAGTGATTGTCAGAGGATAGGCCGAGTGGCAGGCTTTAGTTTACTTCAGGAAGCTATCAGAGGATTTCAGACCCAGGCGTTTCTAAATATTATGGGGCGCGGGAGAGGACAACCCTCGATTTTACAAACACAGCAGGCGAGGTAAGGCCGTCTATCTTTCTTCTTTTTTTAAAAAAAGCCCTCAATACCGTTTTTCAATCAATTTCTAGCATCTATCTCAGTCTCTACCCGGGAAACACTTAAAATTAAGACATTCATGGTTTGTTGAGAAATTAAAATAAGATCGTTTTCGTGGCCATGTGTCTTCTTCCTCAGATTCATCGATACAAAAGCGTTTTCAGTCCTTTGTCAAGTTCAGTCATCCGTCCAGTCTTTTTCACTTCTAACGTGGACCACTGGCGATCAATCAATGGCAAGGCTCTTCACATGCTAAACTCCCTCGGGGCAGAGCCAGAGAAGGAGACCGAGTCCCAGAGCCGCGCCTTCCAGGCTGGGGTCCCTCCTGGACGACCGCTTCTCGCCCCTCGGCGCGCTCTAAGGGCTTTCACCACGCGGCTGGCTGGTCTGACCTTGACCCGCCTGGTCCCCCTCGCCGTCGGCGCTCAGCTACCCTCTGCGGCCACCAGGGGGCGGCCGCGCTCGGCGCCGCCGCGAGGAGGGGACGCCCGGGGAGAGGAAGTGCCGCGAGTTCTGGCCCGGCCCGCGCGGAGCGCAGGCGGCGGCGAGCTGCGGCCTCTCGCCCGGGCCTCGCCGTCAGGCCAGTCCCCCCCGGCCTTTCCCCGCCCCGCGCGGGCTGCCAGCGGCGGCGGGTTCCGGGTCCTGTGACCGGTCAGGCGGTGCCGCAGCGCGGCGGGAAGGGCGGCCGGTCTCGGAGAAGTTTCGACGGCCGGCGGAGCACCCGGGGCGCCGCGGGGAGGGCGCGGCCGGGCGGGGCCCCCGAGCTCGCCGAGAGCGGCCGGCCGGCGCAGCGGGGTCGGGGGCGCTCATGGCGGGCGGCGGAGCCGGGGACCCGGGCCGGGGGGCAGCCGCCGCCGCGGCGCCGCCGGAGACCAGCGAGCACCTCTTCAAGGTGCTGGTCATCGGCGAACTCGGCGTGGGCAAGACCAGCATCATCAAGCGCTACGTCCACCAGCTCTTCTCCCAGCACTACCGGGCCACCATCGGGGTGGACTTCGCCCTCAAGGTCCTCAACTGGGACAGCAGGACGCTGGTGCGCCTGCAGCTATGGGACATCGCGGGTAAGCGGACGCCGGGAGCCGGGGACGTGCGGGGACCCCGAGGCGGGCGGAGGCGGCCTCCGGGCAGGGGGCGCCCGCGGGGTTTCCCCGCCGTCGGAAGCCGGGCTTGGGCGGCGAGGTGGCGGGGCGCGGCGCTCGGCCGCCCTCGGTCTCCTTGCTTCTTCCTCTGTCCTCTGCCAGAACTTGCCTCCCGGAGTAAGTTTAAAGGAAAGGGACTAAACCACCTGGAGAGATGGAAGGGGATGTTGGACTCCAGGGGGAATCAGCACGCTGGAACAGGCTTTGGCAGTCGAAGAATTTAAAAGCAGAACAAGATAAACGCGTAGAGAAAATAACCCTGGTTAGACGCCTCAGCTCGGTCTTTGGAAGGCTCTGGTGTTTTTAAGAGATAGGAGGCCCTCTGTTTTGGAGCTCTCACCTGACCAGAGGTGAGAAAGCCACGGAAGCTTTTCCCGAGTTTGAATTCTGAATCTTGACGAGAAAGAGGGAGGGGAAGGGGCTGGCTGCTTTCATTCGCTTTCACATTTTACAGATCAGAACAGAGGTTCAGAGTCGGTTGAACGACTTACCCAAAGTTACACTCCTAGTCAGGGACACCTCCAAGACTAGAAACCGGGGTTTCTTTTCAGAAGGGTTTTTATCATCCACCTTGGGTCTGAGACCCTTCCTTGGGGGCGAAATCCCATTCTTTGTACGTCTTGCTCGCATTCCTAGGGCAGGCCACCCGGGCAAAGATTTGAGAAAACTTCTCTTGAAACGTTATGCTCCTCTTCTCCCCCTGAACCAACACCTAGCCCCACTCCTGCCTCCCCACACCCAATATATAATATTATTTCCCTGGCATTTGCTTTCCATTGTCATTTTGGAGCATATTATCCCTGTTTGAGGAGAGTACAGATTCTCCTTACTCTAAGGGATGAAAACTTGAACTCTGGCTGGTGTGGTGGGTTGGATGTGTGCATTTAATAAGCCATTAACTTTGAGAAAGTTGAAATATGGAAGTGGTACCAGGAATTACTCTCTTCAATCATTGTGAGTGTTAAGCTCAGTCTGCCTTCGAGATGGGGGCATGTTCAGGGTTAGAGAGACCATCCTCCACTTGTATGACTGAAGCCTATTAAAAGGTGTGGTCACCCAACTGGTGAAGAGTCAAGGACCCAGGTCTGTCTGCAGGGTAGCGCTCTTTTCATCAACAGCTTATTACATATGAGATGATATTGAAGAAATATCACATATATACTTATTTATTTAAGACTAGGCTCTCTACCTCTGATAGGAAAATAAAGTGATGTATGTCACCTCTAAGAAAGGGGGATAGTCAGCCTTTGGGCTTAGCTTGTTTTTTTTTTTTTTTTTTTTGTTTCAGAAAACAAAATGTTCGTTTGAAAAGTTTTGAAAAGTCATCTTTTGAAGCCAGAGGCTTCTTTCGAAACACTTCCTGCTTTTTCACAGAGCACTTAAGAGTAAGAATATTGCTCCTTGACAAAGTCATGGATTCTAAAGGTTGCCTTACCATGTGATAATCATTCTACCGAAATCTTCAGTGTAGCTGTGAATTTCCATGAAGATGATTTTAAATCTCTGCCTAGGAGAATAGTTGAGTTTGCTTTATCCTTCATGTAAAATAGTGTGGTGTTTAGCAATTAAATTGTGATTGCAGGTAAATAAAAAGATTTTTTTTATGGCACAGTTATGTTTTTTTAAGCTTCAAGGAAAAATGCTTATATTTGGAGACTTGGGAAAGCAGAAGCATGAGTTAGAGTTTTCTTCCCCTTTTTCACCCTGCTTAACCAGGCCTATTATACCAGGAGGTGAACGTATTCCGTCTCTACCAGACTCTGGTATATATCAGCCTAGGTGGAATTTTCTTGCAGTTTTGCCTAAATCCAAAGCTTGAGCCTTTCCGGGAAGGAAAGCAGACCTTTCAGAATCTCCAAAAGGGATTCCATCCAGCAAGTACACACCAGCAATTAACAAGATTAGAGGTAAACTTATGAGATGATTGGAAATTATAAGGTTCATCTTTTAAATAAGGTTTTCAGCATATAAGGAAACTAAGAGCAAAAAATAATGTGGCTTTAACTTAAGGTTTAGGGAGCTCTATCCTTAACTCTGTCATTAACAAACCAAGGTTTGGTTTGAATATTTGAGCTACTAGTGAATCCTGGCTCATACCATTTGAATTAAGTAGTCATGATGTAATGGAGGCAAAGTGAAGGTCACTCCAAATAGTTCCCCGTGGCTAAACATACTTGCCTGGTGTAGCAACAAAGTTGAATCACATTTAATTCTCAAAGAGGGGAGGTATTCCTTGATTGCAAAATAGTAGGTGGAGCTGGCCACTCGACATGACTCGCTTAAGGTGTGCTGTTATTACTGGTTAGACTTTTGTTGCTGCTCTAGAAGTGGGAAAGGTGTAAAGAAATTATGTCAGGTCTCTATACTTGAAAGTCCTGGCAAGCGTAACAGTCAGGAATTAACCCAAATGTTTTCTGTAAATGTAGCCAAGCAGTTTAAGCTAAAACCTTCAAATTAAGGACCATAGTGATTCATGGATACAGGCCTTATAAATCCTTATTAAGTCAAATGAATGCAGCTTTGAAGTACAGATGCAGTTTTACACAATTTTGTGTTAGGCAATTCCTTTCTTTTATTTCATATCTACTTTGAGACTGCTGCTCAACACATTACTGAAATATACTGAAATATTGAAGTCTTTGATAAGATTTTAAAGAGAGAGTTTAATAAGTGTATATACTAAATTAAGATGCAGTATCTGATCTTCCTTTTAACATGTATTATAGATGAATGAGTATTTGGTTCACTACTTATTATAAGCTTATTAGCAACTGTAGAATTTTCCAAGTAGGCTGAATGGCTGGTCCAGGCTAAATCTTTCTTTCTTTTTTTTTTTTTTTAAGCTTGTCCATTTAGATCTAGTATAATTTAGTCTGCATGCATTGCAGTGATTTGCTTTTATAGGGAAGGCAAAATTTTATCTCTGTCTTCTTAGAATGTTCAGCTGGTCCTGAGAATTAAATTAATGTAAGAGCCTGGGTAGCCTGTCCCTTCTCCAGCAGATCTTCCCAACCCAGGAATCAAACCGAGGTCTCCTGCATTACAAGTGAATTCTTTACCAACTGAGCTATCAGGGAAGCTTTATGTGACACAGGAGCCCTCATGAAAGGAAGAACCCCCCAAAGTACAAAAATATAGATGCTTTTATACTAGGTTAAACAAAGGCAGCTGTAGAAAAATAACCAAACTCTTTGGGATGCTAAAGGAAGATAAGAGCTATTTTAACAAGATCTGCTTCCGCAGAATTCTCTCAGTTTGATCATCTCTGGTGATGAGCGCAGTTCCTTCCTTCCTTATGGGGAGGACATCTTTCACATGGGAGTTTTATCTCCTGATTTAAGGAAGAAGAAGGGGCGGTTGGCATTAGAGTAGGCAGGGAGCCTATTCTACCTCTCTTCAGTTTTTAGTATCAAAATTTCTTTATAAAAATCTGAGTAACACTCCTTTGGGCCAGAGAACAAATCAGAAACAATGTACTCTGAAATTCATGTAAATATGATTTATCAGAGCCTAAAATTCATGCTTGGAAGACCTTATAAGTTACATAAACCATCCTTAGATTCACTTTTGAGCCATACTTAGATTCAGTTTTGAGTTTTTTGATTCCCATCTGAAAATAAAATGTCGATCTTGTCTTCCTTGTTCTCTCTCGCATATTGCCAATTGCTATAACTAGTGGTCTCTTTTTGTTTTCTTTGATAACGCTCCAGCTCTTCATGAGCAAGAGCCTGGAATATTATCTCATGCTTTCTTCAGAGTGTCTATCTGTCAAGGATTATTAATGTTCAAGTTTTTTCTAGAAGCCGTTCTTTGATGAATTAGTCTCTGTTGTATGTAGTCTCTTAGTCCTACAGTTACTTTCATAGGACTTATTGTGGGTCAGTTACTTAATAATTCATTTAAAAGGATTGAAATAAAGTCTTTTATTACGTCTGACTTGTAGTCTTGCCGTCTTCATCCTTATTCTGGCTCAGTTTTGTGCTGAATTCCAAGCAAAGCCTACTATCCCATTTTACATCTTCAGATCTTCCTTATTTCGTAAGCCTTGACACGTCTTTGGGTTCCCCAGTCTGGACTGTGCTTTCACAGCTGCCCAGACAGGAATGTCATCATAACAGCACATTCGTGTAACTGACAGGAAGAAAATTCCCCTGGTAATGTCGTGCCTGTTGCCTTTCCTTCTTTTGAATATGTTACCATTCCTAATCGGCCTCAGTTAGCCCAGGTAAGGTAGAAGTTGCTCAGATTAGAGGTACAAAGAGCCAAGTTCTGATCAGAAGTACTAAAATTTGACTTGGCTGCAAGCCATTTGCGTAATCAGTCTATTGTTTGAGTAGGATTAACAGCTTTTAGAGACCCGCTGGTGTAAACCCAGGGAGGTGTGGTAAGCTGACCAAGAAAACACAGGTAATCCATGGCACAGGTCTCATGTCTCTAATAGCAGAGTGGATTTGGCAATCCACTCCAGTATTCTTGCCTGGAGAATCCCAAGGACGGAGGAGCCTGGTGGGCTACAGTTCACGGGGTTGCAAAGAGTCGGACATGATTGAGCGACTTCACTCACTCAAGAGTGACATAAACTTTTGTCTAAATTTGCAGATGTTCTGGTCAGCCCTGTTTTGGAGCATATGACTCATATTTCATACCTATTATAATCATTACCATCTCTTTATGTCATCAGTCCAGAATTTCTAGTTCTTATACTTAATTATGAAGTATACTACTTCCAAGGCAGACACTTTTTGATTGTCTGTATCTCTCTCTCTCTCTTTTTTTTTTGGGGGGGGTACATTTGGAAAGACTTTCCAAACTGTGGACTTCTCTGAAGTTAATGAAGCTATTTTATTGGTATTTGGTGTAGAGCACACCCTGGAAAACAAGGCAATAATTACAGCTATTTGTCTGGACTACTCTGTGATCTTATAGATTAAACCTGTATGCCATGCATTATTCCAGAGGTGCAGTGTTATTTTCAAATATATCTTAGGAATTTCAGCTTTATGTATNGTATTTGGTGTAGAGCACACCTTGGAAAACAAGGCAATAATTACAGCTATTTGTCTGGACTACTCTGTGATCTTATAGATTAAACCTGTATGCCATGCATTATTCCAGAGGTGCAGTGTTATTTTCAAATATATCTTAGGAATTTCAGCTTTATGTATATGGTATTCTGACCTTCCAAAATTGCAACCCACTCCACTATTCTTGCCTGGAGAATCCCATGGACAAAGGAGCCTGGCTGGCTACAATCCATCAGGTTGCAAAGGGTCAGGCATGACTTAGTGACTAAACAGCAGCAGCAGCAGCAGCATCCTGACCTTCCAGCTTTCTTAAGCTTTTGATATGTAAATTTCAATGATTCTTCTTCTTCTTTTAAAGATATTTTTATTTTGTATTGGGGTATAGCCGATTAACAAACAGTGTTACCATAGATAGCTTCTTATTCCCTTTTAACAGGTACTCAAGGTTTTGTTTTTATTCAAGTGAAATGAGATCACCACATCAGGAGACAATCGCCATTAAAAGAGATAGTTTGTTACTGATAGGAAGGACCATGTCACACCATGCAAGACCACACAGGGAAGCACCAAGGTCATTTAGGAGGCAGAAGGCGCTGGGAGAAAGCAGAGCAAGGGCCAGAGCCTTTTTTGTGATTTTTGAAGAAAGGAAAGGACCTCGCAGCATAGGCAAGCTGGGCAAGCTTATGATTGGATAGTTTGAAAGATTTCAGTTTGCTGAGGTCTATAGGGATGGTCCCTACTTGTCTCAGACCTAGACTGCAAGAGCCTGACCCTTTAAAGAGAGCAAGTAGAGGAGGACTCAGGACTGATTGTTTTGCATATTGAAGATGCGCTCTCAGTAAGCTGTTTGCTCTAATAACTAGATAGCCCTGGGTGGGGGGCAGTGGGGGGGCAGTCCAGTCCCTCCCCTGGTCTACAAGGCCCCAAGATGTCAAAGTAATCATAAAATATATTTTTTTAAAAACCCTGTTGTATACATATTTCTAGGCATTTATTAAAATGGACTAAGAGATGAGAAAACGTAATCTTCCAAAGAAAAAAAACTTTGAAGGCCTTAGATTTGGAGTCCAAGAATAGCATATCCTCAAAATAGTGAAGATTTCACACTTAATCAACACTTAAGTAGTAGAGAGTGGGCTCAGTCACACTATGGCTGTAGAGTCCTTCTCTTGGATGAAGAGATGGTGAAAAAGTGCTGACTTATGTGAGGAGATTTCTGGAGGTGAGATAAATGATCAAGAAAAAGATGTTCAGAATTTTATTCAATTATATTTTCAAAAGGGCTTTTTGCACTTTTTACAGTCACAGAGGCTAGAAACATGTGATTTTTTTCTCTCATTTTGAGAACAACAAACCACATAAAAATAAATGGATAGCGGAGATTTAGTTTAAGACTTTGTGTTGGTCTTTCTGACAGGAGATCTTACATTCTCTTCTTCCTCATTTTTTTCACTCACTTCTATCCAGATACTTTCCTTAAGCATTTTATGTAGTGAGTTTTGATTGCTTTGAAATTAAGCTAAATATATATTGGGTGTTTGGGGTTTTTTGGGTTTTTTTTTTAGTATGACTGTATGGGGTCTGCTCCGTCAGACTCATCTGAGGTGCTTAAATGTATCTTCCTTAGCATCGGCTATAAGCAGAGCTGGCTTCATCTGTCAAACATCCCCATAAATCATGGTCTAACAAGAGAAAAGTTAAGTCCCTCACCTAATAAGTCTGTGGTTGAGCAGTCCACAGCTGGTGATCAGAACCATTCATTCTTCATGGACCAAAGCTGACATTTCACCACTCCCTGGCTATATTCTTTGCCTTTCCAGTTCAGTCAGATGCCCATGCCTTGTTGCAAGGGCAGCTGGGAAATCTAGGGCTTTTTTTGTTTGTTTTCAAACTGGACACACTGCTTCCCCAAATAGAATTCTGTGAAGGGAATACTGCAGAGACAACTAGCAATTTTCCATGCTTAACAAGTCAGAGTTCCTAGGGAGAGGGCCTGGAAGTGTGTAACTTACCAGGCACCGGGGGTAATCTTTCCCAGGCGGCACTAGTGGTAAAGACCTCACCTGCTACTGCAGGAGACATAAGAGGCACAGGTTTGACCCTGGGTCAGGAAGATCCCCTGGAGGAGGCCACGGCAACCCACTCCAGTATTCTTGCCTGGACAATCCCGTGGACAGAGGAGCCAGGTGGGCCTGAGACCATGGGGTCACAGAGTCGGACACGACTGAGCGCCTGGGCACACACAGCATGGGTGATCTGGTTCATGCTCAAGTTGAGAGCGGTGGTTCTGTCTTGCCTGTGCTGCCCATTGCCAGCAGACCCATCCTCTGTTCACTCCACTGAACAAGTCTGCCGCTCCCCAGGCTCCTTGACACCCGCCTTTCCTGGCCCCTAAGTTCCTGTCTGTTTTGCGTCACCTGCTCCTTATCTCTATTGCTGTCTCAAGAGGTGATGTAAGGAGACAACGATAAATCACACAACAGAGATGGGCCATGTCTTGCTCTCACTGAATGCTGTACTTAAGAAAGGAAAAAGCTAATATCTTGAACTTTCAAAACTATTCCAACTTTGGACACAAACCAAAAAGGTACTTTGATTTTATTTCTCTCTTTAAATTGATTAAAGTCAGATGTTCTTTTTACAGTCACCACAGAAGATGTAAATAGTTAAATAAAAACAGACCTCACACTGTGACCTAAATACCACAAAAGCTTGCTCGTCTCTAATTAGCAAAAAGAAAAATCCAGTTTCTGAACTGTTGTGTATCTGGGAATAGGTAATTTTGAAGGCTGCTTATCAAGACTGCTGTTGACATCTCAAAAGGAGTTTGTTTCTCTTTTAGTTTAGGTATTTATCTGTGTTCAGTTTTGTTACTCTTTTCCTTGACAGGCAGGTTTGATCTCAGCCTCAATGGTGGTGGCATGGGCATAAACGGTACTTTGTACATGATTTAAATAGCAACTTTGCCTCTTCCCCTATAATGCTTTTTTTTTTTTTCCAAGTGGAAATATATTTCCAAATATAAGCATAGAATCTCAGAGGTAGGAAGTTTTGGTAAAAACCCTTTATGTAACCACAGTTAACATTTATGAAAAGCTGCTTTCTAGTCACTGTCTCTCAATTTACTTTTTTTTAATTGAAAAATAATTGCTTTACAACATTGTGTTTGTTTCTGCTATATAGCAGCATGAATCAGATCAGTTCAGTTCAGTCGCTCAGCTGTGGCCTATTCTTTGCAACCCCATGGACTGCAGCACACGAGATTTCCCTGTCCATCACCATCTCCTGGAGTTTGCTAAATCTCATGCCCAATGAGTTGGTAAACCATCTCATCCTCTGTCATACCCTTCTCCTGCCTTCAATATTTCCCAGAGTCAGGGTCTTTTCCAATGAGTCAGTTCTTCCCATCAGTTGGCCAAAATATTGGAGTTTCAGCTTCAGCATCAGTCCTTCCAATGAATGTTCAGGGCTTATCTCCTTTAGGATGGATTGCTTGATCTCCATGCAGTCCAAGGGACTCTCAGGAGTCTTCTCCAACACCACAGTTCAAAAGCATCAATTCTTCGGCACTCAGCTTTCTTCATAGTCCAACTCTCACATCCATACATGACCACTGGA
>SJYV01043976.1:0-41888 GCA_006410875.1 Neotragus pygmaeus
GATTCTCCAGGCAAGAACACTGGAGTGGGTTGCCATTGCCTTCTCCAATGCATGAAAGTGGAAAGTGAAGTCACTCAGTTGTGTCTGACTCTACGCGACCCCATGGACTGCAGCCCACAAGGTTCCTCCGTCCATGGGATTTTCCAGGCAAGAGTACTAGAGTGGGGTGCCATTGGCTTCTCCAAATAGTCATTAGTAAAGGCTTAATCTTAAATTGTGTTAAGGTGGCCAGCAATTAGGTAAATCACAGACTTGGCAAACTAAACTACTGTATATGTAACTTAGGGAGATTTTTAAATTATTTCACATGTTTTTAGACAGCAGATATTGATGATTCTTACTGTCTAAAATCTTCTGGGACCCAGTGTTAAATGTGTTAAGAGATAGAAATGCAGTTTTTACCTGTTAAAAATTTTCAAGGGAAATTTAAAAGGGAAAGACAAAAAGTCCTCCTACCCTCCCTCTACCCTCAGTGTACCCTCTTTTGTTAAAGAAAGCTATCTGAGGGTTTGCTAGCCTGGCAAAAACTGAAAAGATCCTTCTACACAAGACCAGCATATCTAAATAGATACACTGGATAGTTAAGAGTCCCATGTCCTTACACTAGAGGGGGTGGTATTCAGAAGATTGCAGGACATTTTTCTTCTCAAAAATAAATCATATTCAAAGAAAAGAGCAAAAATAATCATGAATTTGTAAGGTTGAATATATCTAGTTCTGATATTAGGAAAAGATCCTTTATGTATAGAATAATCTACTTGATTTGGATAAAACAAACTCTATTCACTTCTTCCCAACATGTTAAATCACAGGGCTTGTTAAGCATTAGTTTGGGGTAGATGGTTACCTACATAAGTTTCAGTTCTTTGCGAGGAACAGGCCACAGAACTTGACTACTGGTCTACAATTCAGCTTTGTTCCAGAGTTGTTCTCCAGTGCCAAGTGTCTGTACCAGTCGTTTCTATTTCTTTCTGTATTGTGTAAGTTTCCTAGCTTCTTTTCTCGGACATGAAATAGAAGCTCTAACCCAATAATTTTATTATACAGAGTTAAAGAAGGAACAACAGATAAAAGCATAGTTGAAGCAGTTATAATAATGAAAGCATAGTTGAAGCAGTTATAATAATGAAAACGTTTTAACCCATAAGACTATCCCTGAATCATTGTTCTTCAGTAAACTAGAAGGGACAATTAAAAAAATTATTGGTAAACAGAGAGAAAGTTTCAATGCTTTATATCTAACCAAAAGCTCAGAATGTGCATGTTAAGCTAATTTTTATTTATTTTTGGCTCTGCTGGGTGTTCCTTGCTGTGTGGGCTTTTCTCTAGTTGTGGCAAGCAGGGGTTGCTCTCTACTTGCAGTACTTGGGCTTCAACAGCTGTGGCTCCTGGGCTAAGTTGCTCTGTAGCATATGGGATCTTCCCAGATCAGGGATTGAGTCTATGTCTCCTGCATTAACAGGTGGATTCTTTACCACTGAGCCATCCAGGAAGCCCTAATAATGTTTTCTTTATCCCAGGTATATCTTCACCACAGTTAAGAATCTGAGATACAGAATCAGGGGGGCATTGTACCTTCTTAAGTTCAAATGCTCTCTCTGGTTATTAGCATGAAGTTGGACAAGTCTGTGGGTATCTTATCTATAAAAAGAGGAGTTTCAACTAGTGGTCACTATTTACAAGGCATGGCTATGTACTCCCTGTCAACACATTTGATAAGACAATAAGACATTTCAGTTTAGAGTTTCTGTGTCTTCTACCACTTGGTAAATTTGTTTTCTAACTAGAGAGGGCAGATGTCAGGAGAAAAGCCTTCATGCCAGCTGGGATTTCTCAATATCGTTTTGTTTGTATTGTCCTTATTTTTTATAGTAAAAATCAGTTTTTGCACCCATTTATGATGAAAACTCTCCAGAAAGCAGGCACAAAAGGAACATACCTCAACATAATAAAAGCCATATATGATAAACCCACAGCAAACATTATCCTCAATGGTNCTCCAGGAGCTGGTGATGGACAGGGAAGCCTGGCATGCTGCAGTCCATGGGGTCGCAAAGAGTTGGACACGACTGACTGACTGAACTGAACTGTGCTGTGCTTAGTCGTTCAGTCATGTCTGACTCTTTGTGACCTCGTGGACTGTAGCCTGCCAGTCTCCTCTGTCCATGGGGATTCTCCAGGCAAGAATACTGGAGTGGGTTGCATGAGGGGATCTTCCCAATCTAGGGAGTGAACCCTGGTCTCCCACACTGCAGGCAGATTCTTTATCATCTGAGCCACCAGGGAAGCCCAGGAATACTAGAGTAGGTAGCCTATCCCTTCTCCAGGGGATCTGACTGACCCAGGAATTGAACTGGGGTTTCTTGCATTGCACATGGATTCTTTACCAGCTGAGCGACCAGGGAAGCCCGGTATTTACCATCTACTACTGTATTATGCACATGATAAAACACACTACAAAATGAAAATTCAAAATAAAAATTTGGGTGCAGTATACTCCAAAACGAAGATCTTTCATTTTAAACATGAAGTTTTTATCTACTAAAAGCTATTTATCCCTGAAACAATTATTATTAATAATAATATTTTTAGGAGAGCAAAGTAACTGTCAGATCTAAACAATTCAGCATTTAGAACTGCAAAGCACTTGCACCATGAATAGAGATGTCAGCTCTACGACACTTTTGTTATTTGCTTACGAAACTCTTTGTTTCCTTTTTTTTGTTGTTTTTTTCTCTCCCACCCATAGTTTCTATATTTTCAAGCTGCTTTTGTACTTCATGAGGTTTGGTTTGGAGAGAGTTAGATCTTGTTACATGAATCACTGTGCACTGGGCCACAGGCAAGCTGCAGCCCATCACAATAGTCTGACAACAGGTGGGAGGTAGGACGTCCCTTACCCTCTGTGCATGGGTGTCTCACGGATAGACACAGACACTCCAGAAGGCACCCACTATCATCTACATCTTTAATATTATTAAAGGCTAATTTCTCTTACTTAAAAAAGAAAATAACTATGAGTAGAAGCTCTTTCCTTACCTCCTACAGCTGTCCTGTACATCCTGCTTACAAGACCACTGCCAAAGCAACTGAAGACAGGATTCGTTAGGGAGAGTACTGCTACAGGAAGCTACCGATACAAAGCTTGAGAGCCAAACATAAGCTCAACAGAGACTTAAGGCCCTTTAAGCTGAAAGAACATTTAACATCATGGTACCCCAAAAGACAAAGGAAGGTTGTAAGCTTAACATCTTGGCCCGGTGGTTAGTACAATGTTTCTTACACTATCTGGTGAATTTGAATCAACTGGCAGTACGGTTAAACATAAATTTCTAGCCCCACTCCCAGAGTTCCTGATTCAATGGATCTAAAGTGAGATCCAATAAATTGTATTTCCAATGGTTTTCCAGCGAAGCTGATGCTGCTGACCTGGAGACCACACTTTGAGAACCTTGATCCACTGACCTTTAGGAGGTGGGCAGAAGAAACTCTCATGAGTCATATGTAGAAAGACCAACCAGCATAGAGGAAGAAAACCCAGATCATAGGAAGCAAGATGGGACGTTGTTGGGATGGACGGAACCAGCATCACTCTCAATAGGTGCTGAGAAGACAGGTAGGTCTAACAGGTGTCCACTGGATTTGGAGACAAGAAATGTTCTAGGCTCGTGGAGGTCTCTTAGAGCAGCCATTGCTAAAATTTTTGGCACCTGGGCATGGTTTTGTGGAAGACGACATTTCCATGGACTGGCATGGTGCTGGTGGGTGGGATGGTTTCTGGATGATTCAAGGCCATTACATTTATTGTGCACTTTAGCCCATCTATTATTATTATTAATACATTGTGATAATATGGTGATGGGAGTGATGGGGAGAAGCTGTAAGCACAGATGAAGCTTCACTCACTTGCCCATGCTCACCATGCGCTGTGCAACCCAGCTCCTAACGCCACACACCAGTATTGGTCCATGGTCAGCGCTTGGGGACCACTGTTTTAGAGAATTAAAATCCCACTGTGGGAGGGTAAGGAGTGGATGGGAGGTGAGGGGGCAAAAACGAACAGTAACCCATTCTTTCAAAGAGATGCTCTTGGAAGGGGAAAGATGAAAGAACAGCGTGTCCTCATGTGGACATGCCACATGCCAAGGAGAAAGCCCTGGTAGAGAGGAGAGCAGAGGATAAAAGCAAGGATTTGTGAAAGAGAGAAATCTTTGAGGAAGCGAGGAGAGGGGTACAGAGCACAGGTGAAGGGATTCAGCTGAATGAAGCTGATGGAAGTGTGGCCTGCAGACGTTCATGGCAATGACCTCACCTTCCTAGGGGCAGCAGAAAGACCAGTGGGGTAAGGACTATACAGGGGGTTAGTGGAAACTGTGAAGATTCAAGATGGCCTGGAGAGGTGAGGCAGGTGCAATTAACCAAGAAGAGGAGGCACGTGATGGGCAGAAATGGTGCCCAGCTGAAATCCCTCCTGTTGGTAGAAGGACCACAGAGTAGAGAAGCTGGAGACATGGAGGTAACGGGGGAGAAGAGATTGCCCCAGGGAGTGGCAAAAGTTGGAGCAAAGGGAGGGACTGTAGACCGAATCCATTAATTTGTTATTTAGTCAACGAAGTTTCTTACAAAGCTAGTTGAGGGCTAAGCACCATTGTGTAAACTGGGAATAGCCATGTGGATGTTGGACTTCCCTGATGCCTCAGATAGTAAAGAATCTGCCTGCAATGTAAGATACCCGAGTTCTATCCCTGGGTCGGGAAGATTCCTTGGAGAAGGAAGTGGCAACTCACTCCAATATTCTGGCCTGGAGAATCCCATGAACAGAGGAGACTGGTGGGCTACAGTCCATGGGGTTGCAAAGAGTCAGATATGTCTCTTTAAGCATGCAACTAAGATTAAGCAACGAATACTTTCACTTTTTTCACATGTGGATGTAACACATTCCCTGACCTCATGGAGATTATATTCTATCAGGCTGGATGACAATAAATAAACTTGTAATGCCAGGTAACAGAAATGACCTTGATAACTGATAGAATGGGTGTCAGGTGTAAAATATGTGCATGTGTGCTAAGTTACTTCAGTCGTGTCCGACTCTGTGATCTTATGGACTGTAGCCCACCAGGCTCCTCTGTCCATGGGATTCTCCAGGCAAGAATACTGGAGTGGGTTGCTATGCCCTCTTCAAGGGGAGCTTCCCAATCAGAATCAGAGATCAAAGCGGTGTCTCTTACATCTCCTGCACTGGCAGNCCCACCAGGCTCCTCTGTCCATGGGATTCTCCAGGCAAGAATACTGGAGTGGGTTGCTATGCCCTCTTCAAGGGGAGCTTCCCAATCAGAATCAGAGATCAAAGCGGTGTCTCTTACATCTCCTGCACTGGCAGACAGACTTTTTACCCCTAGCACCACCTGGAAAGGCCCATAGGAAGTAGAATACTGTGCCCTAAAAATGCATGGCTACCAGGAACCTCAGATTGTAACTGTACTTGCAAATGAGTTCTCTAATTAATTCATTAACCACCCTGAGATTAAATCATCCTGAATTTAGGGTGAGCTCTAAATCCACTGACCTGTGTCTTTATAGCGAGAGAAGAGGACACAGGGAGAAACCCAAAGAGGTCAAGTGAAGATGGAGGTAGAGATCGAAGCAAGGCAGCCAGAAGCCAGGGAACAGCTGGAGCCACCAGAGGCTGGCAGAGGCAAAGATGGATTTTCCCCTATGCGTCTTCAGAGAGCATGCCCCTTCTGGCCTTGATTTCAGACTTAAGCCCTCCAGAATTGTGAACCAGTAAATTTCTTGGTTTTAAGCTACCAAGTCTGTGATAATTTGTTACGGAGTGTTAGGACCTATAAACCAGGGCAAGGATTGAGTGATAGGAGATGGGTAGAGGGCTCTTTTAGATGGACTCCCAGGGAAAGGCCCCTGGGAGGAGGCTATATTTGTATAGAAAGCAGTGATGGTCTAGTGGAAGAAGCTTCCACAAATTGAGAAACAGGATGTGCAAAGGCCCTGTGATAGCAGATGATGGGCTGGTTTGGAGAGTGACCATGTGGGGAGGGGAACCCTGTGGATAGGAGCTCAGGGAAGGGCCTTCTGAGGATGGGACATGTAAAGAAGACCTGGATGGGAGAGGAAACCTGGAGGCAGGTGTCCTCATAGAAGGAAGAGCCAGGTTAGAGCCTCAAGCAGGACTGAGCTTGGCATGTTTGTGACCCCAAAGACCAGTGTGGCAGGGGTGCCATTGATTGTAGAGGTAGATGGGGGGGCACCCTNGGGAGAGGAAACCTGGAGGCAGGTGTCCTCATAGAAGGAAGAGCCAGGTTAGAGCCTCAAGCAGGACTGAGCTTGGCATGTTTGTGACCCCAAAGACCAGTGTGGCAGGGGTGCCATTGATTGTAGAGGTAGATGGGGGGGCACCCTGTCGGCTGGAGGCTACGGGTAGAGATTCTGACTGAAAAACTTGCTAGAGTTCAAAGCTTTTTTTTTTTAACGATTCAGAGGAACTGAAAGCAAAGATGAGCCCACCAAATGGACAGTTTCAGCACCAACACTTCTCAGCTTTAAGTGGCACCAGAATCACATGGACAGTGTTATTGCAGAACCCTGTGCACTGCCCCAAGAGATCGGGGTTTAGCGGGTCTGTGCAGGGCCCGAAAATGTGCATTTTGTACAAACTCACAGGTGGGGCTGCTGCTGCGGGGCCGTCGATGGCACTGTGAGAAGTGCTGGTCCAGATCAATGCCTCCTTTTCTAGAGAAGAGAAAAGTCTGGAGAGCACAAGTGGTGACCACGGCCACTGCTTAGAACAGAATCAGAGCAGTTTTGTAGACCCAAGTCCGTGCTCTCTTCCCCTCGCCCTCAAACATCCTGCCTGTGGCCAGACAGTGCTATTTGGAGCTCAATGAAAAATCTGTACTTAGGGGCCTTCCCTGGTGGTCCAGTGGCTGAGAATTCACCTCGCAACGCAGGTGACACAGATTCGATCCCAGGTTGGAGAGCTAAGATCCCACAAGCCTCTGAGCAACTGAGCCCATACGCTGCAACTACTGAAGCCCGAGTGCCACAGCTAGAGGGTCCGCACACTGCAATGGCTTGAACCAGCTCTAACGAGGTGGATGAAGCTGGAGCCTATTATACAGAATGAAGTAAGTCAGAAAGAAAAGCACCAATACAGTATATTAATGCATATATATATGGAATTTACAAAAATGGTAATGATGACCCTATATGCAAGACAGCAAGAGACNGAGCCTATTATACAGAATGAAGTAAGTCAGAAAGAAAAGCACCAATACAGTATATTAATGCATATATATATGGAATTTACAAAAATGGTAATGATGACCCTATATGCAAGACAGCAAGAGACAGATATAAAGGACAGACTGTTGGACTCTGTGGGAGAAGGTGAGCGTGGGATGATTTGAGAGAAAAGCATCAAAACATGTATGCTATCATATGCAAAATAGATGATAAGTCCAAGTTTGATACATGAAACAGGGCACTCAAAGTCAGTGCACTGGGACAACCCTGAGAGATGGGATGGGGACGGAGGTGGGAGGGGGCTTCAGAATGGGGGACACATGTACACCCATGGCTTATTCATGTCAATGTATGGCAAAAAGCATTACAATACTGAAAAGTAGTTAGCTTCCAATTAAAATAAATTAATTAATTAGAAAAGAAGAGCCTGCATGTTGCAACTAAGACCCAACATGGATAAATAAATATTTTTCAAAGTTATGCTTAAATAAACTCAATCCTCACCCATCGCCCTTCCCTTTCAACAAACATTCCCAAGTATTCAGTGCGTGCGTGTGTGTGTGTGTGTGTGTGTGTGTGTGTGTATCTTGGGACACACATCCACCTTTCCATTCTGCACCTCTGGTTAGATCAGTATTTAAGGAGATGGGGAGGAGCTGGATAGCTCTGTAGGAAAACAGAAATAGAAAACCAAGGTAAATATGAAGCACGAGATAACTGATTTAGGAAATTACAATTAAGGAATACATGGTAACTTACTCTGAATTTTTTTTTTCTTTTTCAAAGGCTTCATCCATTGCTTTACCTACAAAACCTGGATTAAGATTTTAAAGAGGTTTTATAATCTTGGAATGAAAGGAACTAGGTCAAAATGTGCTTTGATTATTTGGTTTCCAGCTTTAATATTTTCAGAAGCTGATGGGTTATAGAGTGTGATCAAAACTCGTCCACAAGGGATTCTGAACTCTCGATGATTAGGCAACTTTTCTTTCCAGCCAGCAGCTCCTAAGGAAGGAAAGGAAACTTTCCTTTCCTATCACCACCTACTAAGACCATGTTACCTAAACTAGTTTTAGGTTAGTTTTGTACCTAAACTAACTTGAGATTTTTTTTTCTTCATTGTGTTTCCTTCCACTGGAAAGCTCTTCAGAGCAATTGTCATGAACTCAATGGCTATGGACTGAACAGGAATCCACAAAGGTTCCTGTTTCTCTGTAAAAACATTAGACCCATCCTTTGATGGATGAAAGGATTAAAAAAAAAAAAAAACAGATGGTCTGTCTGTACCACAGAATACTATTCAGCCATTAAAAGGAAGTAAACTCTGACACGTGCTCCAATGTACATGGATGAACCTTGAAAACAGGTGCTGAGTGAAAGAAGCCAGACACAAAGGACCACATATGATTCCATTTATATGGAATGAACTAACTAGATAAATAGATTGAAACAGGAAGTAGATGTGTGCCGCTCAGGGCTTGGGAAGATGGAGGGGAGGAATGGGGAGTAATTGCTTAATAGGAATGGGACTTAATTTTGGGGTGATGAAAATGTTCCAGAACTAGATAGAGGCGGCGGTTTCCCAGCACTGTGAATGTACAAAATGCCACTCAATTCTTTGCTGTGAAATGGTTAACTTTATGTTATGTGTATTTCCTTTCAGTGAAACAAAACAAGCAACCACAGTGAATCTGGGACCTCATTCCGCTTGGTAAGGACAGCCTGGGACCCAGAAGTCACTGACCTTTTCAGGTATGGTGTTTACGCTCCTGTTTGCCAAAGCATCGGCTTCTCTTCCCATTTGGTGATCGGCCCACTTCTGCAGTCTAGCTGGCCTGGGCTTAGTATCAACAATAAGAGGACAGAATATTGTATTCATAGCAGCTAGCAGGGTGCATTGAGCAGTGAGGACGTTCGGTTTCTATTGTCACCCAACGCCTAGGGCCTGGTCTGTCCCTTCAGGGTTATCACCTGTCCCTCCTCTACGTGTCCCATCATACCTGCTGGCCCACCTGCAGTTCCCTGCCCAGGCCCTGTCCGTGTTTTTCCCATGGTTCCCTGCAAACTCCATTCAAGGCTTTAACAGCATATGTTCCCTAAGGCATCTCCCAAACCAACCCCCTCCAACACTCATATCACTTTCCCCACTCTGTTCACTTTCAGCGTCAGTTTGCCCCTCCTTGACCCAGTTTCTGGAATGAGAATGTACATCCACATGGTTTCCAGCCTGCGGAGTCAGGCACATATATAATCGCTCCCCAAAACTGATGCCTCTGGGGCCCTGATCTTGTGATCCACACAGGAACTTAAAACAGTGTTTCCCTGACCTCTCTCTCTTACTAGCTTTTCTTTCCAATTTGTAGGTAAGGTTTGTGAGATGTGATGTTTGAGACATCAGAAGAAAGACAGGTTTTGCCCCCATCCCCACTGTATCACAGCTTTTTTAGAAACCAATTCCATTGCACATGCCAAGATGCTCGGTGATATTTCAGGCAAACACTGTATCTTCAGAAGTTCCAAGGAGGGACTTCCCTGGTGGTGCAGTGGTTAAAAAAAAAAATACACCTTCCAATGCAGGGAATGTGAGTTCAATCCCTGGTCAGGGAACTAAGATTCCACATGCAGTGGAGCAACTAAGCCCACGAGCTGCAACTACTGAAGCAGGCACCCTCTTGAATCCATGCGACACAACCAGAGAGTCCCTGCACCACAACAAAGGTCCCATGTGCTGCAACTATGACCCAATGCANATCAGTCCTATTCTAATGATTTTGACTCCTCAGAAGCCCCTACAATCCTAGGATGTTTTAAGCTTCCTGTGCCTCTCGTGGTTGGGAGGCTGCAAACAATCACAGCTGAAAGAGTCCGGCAGGCAGGCTAGAAAGCCATCAGAGGGGTTTTTGGATTGAAACACTCTTGTTATGCCCAGGAGATTTATTATTGAAAAGCTCTAAATTAACCTTTTCCAGAAAAAGGTGGTGGGGGAATAGTCCCCTGTCAATGTCAGAAGGGTATGTGGAAAGTATAACACAGTAAAGCAAGCAGACTCTGGTTTTGGGGGGTGGATGCTCAGGAAATTCCAGGGGTAACCCCTGAGGCCCACTCGCCTTGCCCATCAGGCCTCTCCGCAGAACCTTGTCATGGGTGGGATCTCCCGTGCTGGCTCCCAGCAGTTGTCCCCTTCTCCTCCTGCCTTCAATCTTTCCCAGCAACAGGGTCTTTTTCCAGTGAGTTGGCTCTTCGCATCAGGTGGCCAAAGTATTGGAGCTTCAGCATCAGTCCTATAGATAGGGGGGTGACTTAACATAAATTTGTTTTCTGACAGCTCTGGCAGCGAGACATCAAGACGTCGGCAGCACACTTGGTTTCTGCCGAGGTCTCTCTCCATTCCCTGGGGAAGGCCATCTCCTTGTGGCCTCGTGGGGTCTTTTCTCTGTGCATGTCTGTGTTCTAATGTTCTCTTTTATATGGACGCTAACGTCATACATCTGTTCTCTTTGGTGAACTACCTGTTCAAATCTTTTGATCACTTTTTATCAAGCTTTTTTTATTTAAGTTTGTTTTACTGACATGCAGTTGATACATAGCTAACTGCACAGTACGGCTTCCCAGGTGGCTCAGTGGTAGAGAATCCGATTGCCAACACAGGAGACTCAAGAGACCCAGGGATTTGTTCCCTGGGTTGGGAAGATCCCCTGGAGAAGGGAATGACTACCCACTCCAGTATTCTTGCCTGGAGAATCCCATGGACAGAGGAGCCTGGCGGGCTACAGTCCATGGGATCACAAAGAGTCAGACACAACTGAAGCAACTTAGCACGCACACACACGCGACTGGTGTATAGCCTCGTGAAACCGTCGCCATAACCAGGAAGGTGAAGACCCCCATCGCCTGGAGTTTTGTTCTACTTCATTGCCATCCCTCCCACCCCACCCCCGTCTCTCTCTCTCTCCGCAAGCACCCATGACTAGATGTTACTATAGATGAATTTGCCTTTTCTATGATTTTGTATGAAGGGAATCATCCCATATGCACACTTTCTGGTGCAGCTTTTTCCCCCCAGCACGGTGCATTTGAGGCTCATTCATATTATTGTTTGTCCCTCTTTATTCCTGAGCACGATTCATTCAGTTTGTTTCTTTTTCTTTTTGGCCACACTGCATGGCATGTGAGATCTTAGTTCCCCTATCAGGGAGCACACCCAAGCCCCCTGCTTCAGAAGCATGGAGGCTTAACCACTGCACCAGCAGGGAAGGCCCCATTCACCTTTTGATGGAAATCTGTTCATTGTTTCCAATTTGAGGTTATTATTTAAAAGCTGCTATGAACATTCATGTTTATGTTTTTGCATGGACACATATTTTAATTTCTCTTGGACAAATACCTAGCAGTGGAATGTCTAGGTTATACAGTAATTTTTAAAGAAACTGCCAAACTCTCTTACCTTTACTTTTTAAAAAACTGCCAAGCTGTCTTCCAGAGTGGTTGCACCATTTTATATTCCCACCTGCCATGGATGAGAGTTCCAGTTGCTCCGTGTTCTTGCCAACACTTGGTGTTAGTCCTCCAGCGGGTGTGAAGTGGTATCTTTCCACCCATTTACCTGATGGCCAAGGATGTTGAGCATCTTTCATGTGCTTATCTCTCTGCCATCCTGTATGTTCTTTATGGCAAAATGTCTACCCAAATCCTCTGTTCATTTTTAAATTGAGTGGTTTCCTTGTTAGTGAGGCTTAAGAATTCTTCATATATGCAGGATCCCCTCCTGTTATCAGATGTGTGAGTTTCAAAGATTTTTTCCTAGTCTGTGGCTTGACTTGCATTAACTTGGTTTTGCACAGACTCTTAGCTGCAAATACCAACCATTAATCCCATTAATCATCCAACCTATTTTGAAGGGTAGTGATAGTAATCATCCTCTTTTCCCCAAGCAGCAAACAGGCTTAGAGAAAGGGAAGCCTGATGACCTGCAAATGGCACAGTGAGGATTAAACCTAAGTCTGCTGCTGCTGCTAAGTCACTTCAGTCATGTCCAACTCTGTGCAACCCGAGAGACGGCAGCCCACCAGGCTCCTCCATCCCTGGGATTCCCCAGGCAAGAACACTGGAGTGGGTTACCATTTCCTTCTCCAATGCATGAAAGTGAAAGTGAAGTTGCTCCATTGTGTCCAACTCTTAGCGACCCCATGGACTGCAGCCCACCAGGCTCCTCCGTCCATGGGATGTTCCAGGCAAGAGTACTAGAGTGGGGTGCCATTGCCTTCTCCCAAACCTAAGTCTACCTAATCCAAACCCCTACAGACTTCACCCACTGCCTCCATCACCCCCTGGTGGCTACCATGAGCTTCATTCTCCTAGAAATTCCATTTGTCTCTAAGTTCACACACTCCCATTGTGCCCTGAGGCCAAAAGAGCAAGAAAAAAATCAGACAAGCCATCAGGATTCTTTCACAACAAATTTATTTGCCGATCCTTCATACTGAGCCTTGATAGACATGCAAGAGGAGGAATTTGGGGGCCCTACAGCTTCAGGACCCACCAAGCTCCTGGGCATCACCAGATCAAGGCACTTTCCCAATAATTAGGAGAAACCTGGGACCCCAACAACCCAAGGCCTATGTGACACAGCCACAGGCTGATGCCCTGAGCATGCCCTGAGCACCCACATGCAAAGAATCGTCCCAAGCTGGCCAATTCTGGGCCCAAATCCCACCTGAGACTGGCCATGCCCAAACCACCCACCCCTCTCAAACACCCTGGTGATCTAGGCTGAGGTGAAGGTGGCCAGGTGGGGTGCTCAGCTCCCACCCCCTTGCTCACCCCAAATCAAGTTCCCAGCCTGCCCAGTAGCAGCACAAGGTTTGGCACATAGTAGGCAAGTGTTTGTTGAACGACTGAGCGAGTGGCAATGCAGGATGCCAGCACTGAGGGAGGTCTCGTGGAGCTTCTGGAGTCTGACAGTGAGGGCTTGAAGCCCCTGGACTAGAGCCTGATCTTGGAACCCCCGCCCGGCCAGCTGCATCTCTTTGGTTTAGGAGGCAACCTGAAGCCAAGGATCAGAACCAGCCTCCCCCAGCCCTCCACGCTCTTAAGTCTGGCCTAGACACATCTACTGAAGGCCTCCTTTGTTCCAGGTAACTTGTGGGGTTCTCCAAGCCACAAACACAAAAGATCTACAATGCAAAACTGTTTTTGAAGCAGGATGAACACCCATCAAGGCCTCTCCTCCTGACTGCGTTGTGCTTCTGCGCTTACAAAGCTGGGTTGTCAGGTCCAGCCTCACAGCAGCCCTTGCATACAGAATGGGGTGAGGGGCCGCTATACTGATGGGCACGCAGGGCTCAGGGCAGGGGGCAGCCTGCCCAGGGATGCCCAGGAGAAGTTGACAGGAAGAGACGAGGAAATCACAGCAGCTACCTTACAGCAGACGGTAAACATCCATCACATGGATGAGCCTCAACATGGCTTGAAATTCTTTCAGAGTCAAGGTGTCATTTTAGAGAGGGACTAACAGGATCAAGAACATAACTGCCAAAGTTTCTGGTTGGAGCTATTGCTGGGATTCTGTGGACTGCTCCCCTAAAGCTGTAACTCTATGGGGACCTGGCAGAAGGAGAAAGGGACCCCCCATTCCTACAAATGCCCTTCGCCCCCCATATCTCATTTAACCCCCCACATCAGCCCTGGAGGGTGGGCTGATGGCCCCAGTTTGCAGACAGGGAAGCAGAGGCCTGGAGAGGGGAGACTGGAGCCCAGGTCCTGGGTCTGGGTCCTCTCCCTGGTGCCCTGAAGACCCCCGGGGCTGCCCCCTAATCTGCCTTCTTGGTCTTCTTCTTCCTGGAGCCGTCACTCAGCTCCTCTTTGGACTTGGCGGGCAGGGGTGAGTGTGGGGAGCCGGGCCCGCTGCCACCCTGGGATCCACCGTGGTTGTTATGGTGATGGTCGCCCCCCGAGGCCGACCCAAACAGCACAGGGCAGACGTAGGCTTCCAGGACATCAAAAGGGGAACTGTGGGAGTGGGTGGCCGTCAGGAACACCTGAGGTGGGATGACAGAGGGACAGGAGACAGCGAGAGAGCCAGCGGGAGGGTGAGGCAGAAGCAGATTGGGGGGGCGGGGATAGAGAGAGAAGGTCAAAAGGTCAAGGGCAGAGGGAGCCTAGACTCAGATTTCTGGCGGCATGCAGCCCCAGGAAGGTGATCAACTATCCTGCCTTTTCCAGGATGCAAAGATTTTGGTGCTTAAAATCCCAGCCACACCGGAACACTGGGTTGCCTTTTCCCCAGGAATATTCCCCGCCACCACGCTCACACCTGGGCTCAGAGAGGAGCTATGCTTGGTCTGGAGTCACTCACTCCCTTCCTCTGTTCAGTGTCGCCCCCTCCTAGGGAGCCAGCAATGAAGTTCCCCAGCTCCACGGGGCAGGGAAGGGTGTGTGGCCCTGAAAGACCTTACCTGAGTAGGAAGTGACTCCAGGTCACACTGTTCCTAGTCCAGCCTGCTCTCCATCCTCAAGGCACAGGCCCCATACTCCAAACAGACTCCGTACTCTCCTGCTTCCATCTTGGCCTTGTGGGACCCTCTGCCTGGGAAGCCTTGTTCTGCTCACTCTCACCCCCACCTGCTGGACCCTGATCGTCTCATACCCTGCTCTCAGGCATGAACCTGTTGACAAGCTCCTCCCCCCGAGACCTCAGCCTTAGGGCTGTCCTTTCCCCAAACCCCTCAAGGGTATCAGCCTAAGTTTCCCATCCTCAGCCCAGGAAGCACGGGTCAGCACTAGCCAGGACAGGAGGACTTACCTTACACGATACCATGAACATGGTGAAGATGAAGATGAGGCTGGCTTTGGACACCGGGAGCCAGCGGGTCTGCTGGAGGGTGAAGAGGATGGCTCCGTACAGGCTGGCCTTGGTGGGGCTGCATGGGGTGGCTCTGGTTATCCAGAGGGTCTACACGGCTCAGGGCTTTGTTCCTCTGGCCCAGAGCCCCTTCTCCACCCGCCCCTGCTGTGCCCAGCTCCCACCCCAGCTTCTCCTGGGTGCACGGTGGGAAGATGCCCATGTGACATGGACGAGATGGTACCTCCCTGGGCAGTAAAGAGCTAACTTGGTGCAAAGAGAGCTCTCTCCTCTGGCCTGCTCCTGAGAGGTACCCACGAAATTCTGCCTGATCAGAATGTCTTTGTTTACCTGGGGACTCTGGGTCATGCCAGATGATCACGATGTGATTGAGGGTGGGGTCTAGGGCCACATGGTATCAGCTGAACCTCTGGAGGGACTGGAGACTGAGGTTGGCCATCCAGGGTGTCAGTTAGGTCCGTGTGACCAAACTCCAGGAAAACTCCTGAACACCAGGGCTTGAGGGAACACTACTGGTTGGTAATCTTAAATACACACAGTCACACATGGATACTGGGAGCAACAGGTGCTATCCACACAGCTCCTTGGAGAGGGGACAGTTGGAAGCTTGCACCTGGTCTCTCCCTGGATGCTATCCCTTATGCCTTTTGCCTTTGCCAGTTTTAATCTGCTCCCTTTGACTCTAATAAACTATAACCCTAAGTATAACAGCTTGGCCAAGTTGTATGCCTCTTCCTAGCAAATCATCGCACCTGAGAGTGGTCTTGGGGACTCCTGAACAATGCGCTCCCCTGGAATGTGAGATTATAACACACAATTTTTATTGATTTTCCTTTTCTTCTTTGAAGAATAGGCTTCCGATATTTTGACTTGCTCGTGAGCTGAGTGTGTGAACACACCTCTCATGAGGATAAAATGAGATAATGCCATGTTTTGCAACATATGACATGGGAGGTAGTTTTCACTGGCATATGTTGTGCTAAATTGTGTCCAACTCTCTGCAATCCCATGGACTGCTGCAGCCTGCCAGGCTCCTCTGTGCTTCACTATCTCCCAGAGTTTGCTCAAACTCATGTCCAACCATCTCGTCCTCGGTCATCCCCTTCTCCTCCTGCCTTCAATCTTTCCTGGCATCAGGGTCTTTCCAATGAGTCAACTCTTCACATCAGGTGGCCAAAGTATGGAGCTTCAGCTTCAGCACCAGTCCTTCCCGTGAATATTCAGGGTCGATTTCCTTTCTGATTTAGGACTGGTTTGATCTCCCTGAAGTCCAAGGGATTCTCAAGCACATTCTCTAGCACCACAGTTCAGAAGCATCGTTGGCACATGGGCGAGTCTTTTAATGTTGTCATATTTTAATGGCAACAGCTTAATGGAAGAAAATTTAACTAGCCTGATCCTTTCAGGTCTTTTAAAAACGTATTAGACTTAATGCCACATGGGGTCCTGGGATGAGTTCTGTATATGACCACCTCGCCTTACCCTTTGTTCTCCACCTAACCCCAGCCACACTCCCCACCACACCCTCACTTCCCATCCAGAATCTGTACCCTGGCCCTGAAGAACCAGGAAGAATGTTTTCTGACTTGATAGTTGGCAGAAGCACTGGCCTCTGTCCAGAGTCTCCTTCTTTGCCAGAAAACTCCTACTCAATCTTCAAAACCCGTTTCATGGGGGATGAAGGAGTGTCTTATCTCTCTGAAGCTCTGCCTACCCCCTCAGTAATGTCAAGGCTCTGCCTCTGAGGTCCCCCAGCCATGGCCTCTGGAAGCTTCTGGAAGGAGAATCAGGGGACCAAGGCTTCTAAGTTACCAGAGTATCCAACCCAGGGTCGGGCCCAGGGAGTGGGGAGGATGGGATACTCACAAGGACATGTGCAGAATCTCGTTGGTTTCTGGCTTCCAGACCCCTCGGAGCAGCTGCTCAAGGTTGGACATGAGGGCGACACCAGAGCCTATGAGACAGGGTACTTCTGAACAAGCCTGCCACCCCCAGCTTCCCATTCTTCTTGGCTGAATTCCCAAGCAAGAAGTTTCTGGAGTCTTCTCCAGAGGAATATTGAGCCTAAGGTGTTGCAGGTGAGGAAACTGAGGCCAAGAAGGGACAGTCTTCCCAAGGATCACAAGGCATATTCAGAGCAAAACCAGCATGAGGTAAGGGGGGGTCATATCCCACCTGCAAGATATGTCTTGATCAGATCTGGATTGTCTGCCCTGATGTTTTCAATCCAGGACCTTGGACTGTGCAAGAAGCTTCAGAGGGCTCCCCACCCCCAGCCTCTCTCCTGCCTTGGGTTCTGAGCTTTCAACCTCTCTGGAGCCACTTGCCCTCTGAGAAGCATGTTATACCCCTGGGGACTTTTCTCTTTAGTACAGGCTTCCTAGAGAGACAATAAGGAGACCCATATTAAGATTTTTGGTTAAATTTCTAGAAGAATCTTCCCATTTACTCCAAATGTATTGGCTAAAGAGGCTTAGACACTCACTGAAGCAGTGGTTGTGCCAACCAGGGTGCCCAATATGTACCACTGGACCAGGAGTTTGCTTCTGGGGTGTCTTTGCCCCAAAGAGTCTTTTGGATTTCACCCCTGGGGAGGGGGCTGCTACTGGCAACTCGTGGGCTGAAGCCAGAGATGCTGCTCAACATCCTGTAACACGCAGCACAGCCCCCTCCAGAGCGCAATCCAGCCCGAAGCGTCAAAGGTGCCCTAGGACGCTGGCTCGCTGGAGGGCACTCCCAAGACATTCGGGAGTGCCCACCTTGGCTGGCAGAAAACAGGAGTGCCGAGTTTAGTGGTGTTCAGCGCCTGCTCAAGCCTTCTCTCCCTGCCTTCTCGTCACTCCCTGGCCCGCCTCTGCAAGCATCACTGTTGAATTGTCTGTTTCTCCTTTAACTTCCCTCGGTTTTTGCTTTATGTGTTTTGGTGCTCTGCTTTTAGGTGCATGTATGTTTAAAATGGTTATATCGTCCTAATGGGTTGACCCTCCATTATAAACGGTCCCTGTGTACTTCTAGTAACTTTTTGTTTTGGTCGTAATGTCTATCTTGGTCTGCCTCTTAGCATAGATAGAGGAGGGAGAAAAGGGGGGCTTCAAAATAGATTCGAATGTGAATGTTGAGTTCAGAGGACCAGGTGTCAAACCCCATCTGTGCCCCCACAGCCACATGACCATGGGCAACTCATTTTATTCCCCTCTTCAGTAGAAAGGGATGATGCTAACTTTCTGCTAAAGAAGGTCAAGTAAGATGCACAATGAGCTCAACTCAAAACTTACCCTGGACTGGGGATCTTAACCTAGAGTCTATGAACCCAGAGAGGAGACAGAATTACATTTTCATTTCCACATCCTTCACTGAAACACAGCCTTTCCTTTATCATGAAGGGAGGCAGCTACCTTGGCAGGATTTGTAAGTCTATGACTGTCATCAACAGAACTCACGGATTTTTTTCTTTTCACATTCTCATTGTTGCAGATGGTTTCAAATACCATTTGTGCTCAACACTGCTTCAAGAACATGAGACTTATTAGAAGTCAGTGGAAGGTCTGCAATTCAATCAATAGTAAATATGCATAAAGGGCTTCTCACGTGGCTCAGTGGTAAAGAATCCGCCAGCCAGTGCAGGAAACACAAGTTTGATCCCTAGATTGGGCGGATCCCCTGGAGAATGAAACAGCAACCCACTCCAGTATTCTTGCCTGGGGAATCCCATGGACAGAGGAGCCTGGTGGGTTATGGTCCATGGGATCAAAAAAGGGTCAGACACAACTGAGTGACTAAACAACAAACAGTAATAACAAATAGGCATAAAACTACTAAGGCCTATTTTAAAACACTTTATAACTACTTTAAACTAATAGGTTTCCTCTATTCTCCTATATATTTTATGTTATACACTTAAGAAAACATAAAAAGGTCTGTAGGCTTTACTGGGCTGACAGAAGGGCCACAGTCCACAAAGCTTAACAGAGGTATGATTTCCTCTCTATGAGGCACTTGACAACGTCTGGAGACATTTCCGGCTGTTGCACTGGTGGTAGGTGCTACAGGCGTCTAGTGGGTGGAGGCCAGGGATGTGCTCAACACCCTACAATGCACAGGACAGCCTCCACACACAGAAGGGTCCAGCCGCCCATGTGAGTAGGACTGCAGCTGAGAAAGCCTTCTCCAGAGGCATTAGCGATCATGGTTTCATTGTCCTATTTACTTAAAAAAAAAAAAAAATCTCTTCTGAATTTGTTACAATGCTGCTTCTATTTAAATTCTGGTTTTCCGGTCCCAAGGCATATGGGGTCTTATCTCCCTTACGGGACCGGCTAAGACGGCTGATAATGGCCACTGAGAAGGAGCTCTCAGTGGGCTGACTTCCCTCTGCTCTGGTCATGGTCCTGTTTACCTTTGACCCACCCGGTGGCGATCATGATGAACCACCCGTGGTGGTAGTGGTGATGGGCATGATGGATGCCCACGGCGATCTTGCGAACTCTCACCACCTCCTTCATAGCCACAAAGATGAGTTTCACTGGCAGGAAGCAGACACACTTGTAAAAGAGGTCCAGGGGGCAGAAGAAAATCAAGTACCTTTGGGGAGAGAATGCCAAGCATCAGGGGGGAGATAGACCCTGGGGGCCCCTTGGAGACGAGGTTGTGTCCAGATTCAGGACAGCTGGGTGGAGAGGGTGGTGAGTCAGGGCTGACTGCGGAGGTTTGGCTGGCGGGTCCTAGTTCCTCCCACCTCCCAGGTGGTGGGATCGCCCTGCCCGCCTGCTCTGCTCACCCACATCCCATGACCTGTGATGCTCACCAGACCGCTGAGGCCAGCAGGATGCTGGAGTTGTTGCTGAAGTAGTCGATCACGGGCTCCCCAAGGAGCAGATCAGCCAGGATGTAACTCCCAAAGCAATGCAGCATGGCACACAGCCAGGACGCCATGGGGTGGTGCCGGGACAGCTCAACTGCTCCTGAGGGGCACGGGGGTGTCCCCGCCATCACCAGGGCGCTGAGGGCATGCATGCTTCACCATCATGCCCTCTGACCAGCCCATCCTAATTCAGCCTCCTTCTCAGAGTGTCCACCCAAAGCCTTGCAGTTCGTCCATTTACAGAGGAAGAACCAAGGCTCAGAGAGACTGTACACGTGTCTGAGATCACACAGAGAGAAAGCAGAACCAGGTTGGGGCTCTTTCCTCTGAGCTCAGAGAGGATGATAATTAAAACAAATCATATTTAGCAGGTCTTCCTGATAGCTCAGTTGGTAAAGAATCCACCTACAATGCGGAAGACCTAGGTTTGGTCCTTGGGTTGGGAAGATCCCCTGGAAAAGGGAAAGGCTACCCACTCCGGTATTCTGGCCTGGAGAATTCCATAGACTGTAAAGTCCATAGGGTCGCAAAGAGTTGGACACGACTGAGCTACCTTCACTTTCATTTTCATATTCAGCAAGCATTCCTGGGTCAGAGGTGGTGACGGTGGTGGTTTACTCATTAAGTTGTGTCCGACTCTTGTGATCCCACAAACCGTAGACCATCAGGCTCCTCTGTCCACGGGATTTTCCAGTCAAGAATACTGGAGTGGGCTGCCATTTTCTTCAACAAGGGATCTTTCTGACCCAGGGATCAAACCTGGTCTCCTGCATCGCAGGCAGATTCTTTACCGCTGAGCTATCAGGGAAGCCCTCTCAGACACTGGGTTTCAGTGCTTATAGGAAGGACTCATTAAATCCTCACTGGTGGCTGCAGCCAAGCGATCACTGTTACTGTCCTGCCCAGGGAGACTGAAACTTGTTTTGCGTTACTTGGCCATGCCTCTCGGCTCATGAGATCTTAGTTCCCTGACCAGGGGTTGAACCCGCGCCCCCTGCAGCGGAATTGCGCAGTCTTAACCACGGGGCCACCGGGGAATTATGAGGAGGCTAAAGCTTGAAGAGGGCAACATGCAGCTGAGAATGTCTGATACAGCCTTGGGCGGATGCCAAGGTCCCCGTGAGCCTACGCCTGTACCTTTGGTCTTTCCTTACTTAAAAGAAAAAAAAAAGTGGGTGTGGTAAAATATACATAAAATGTGCCACTTTAACCATTCTAAGGGTATGGTTCAATAGTGTTAAGCACATCTATGTTATTGCACAACCATCCCCATCATTCACATTGATAGCTTTTTCACGTTGCAAAACTGAAACTCTGGCCCGTCACACATTAACTCTTCATTCCCCCTTCATTCCAGCCCCTGACGCCCACCACTCTTCTTTCCATCTCTGTGAACCTGACTATTCTAGAGACCTCAAGTAAGCGGAATCATACAGCCTCTGCCGTTTTGGTGACTGGATCCTTTCATTTTGCATAAAATCCTCAAGGGTCGTGCATGTCATAGGATGTGTCAGAGTTTTCTTCCTTTTTAAGAATGAATAATATTTCATCGAATGCATCTACCACATTCCGCATATCCATTCATCTGTCAGTGGACATTTGGGTTGCTTACATCCTTTGGCAGCTAAGAACAAGAGTATACGAATATCTGTTGAGTTTCTGCTTTCACTTCTTTGGGGGATAACTCCAGATGTGGATTTGCTAGATCAAAGGTTAATTCCATTTTTAACTTTTTGAGGAACTTTCCCACTGTTTTCCACAGCAACCACCCCATTTTACATTCCCACCAGCAATGCCCAAGGGTTCTGACTTCTCCACCTCCTGGGTAACAGTTACTGTTTTGTTTTTTAGGCGTAGCTATCTTGATGGGTGTGAGGTGGTATCTCATTGTGGTTTTGATTTGCATTTCCCTAATGACTAGTGATACTGAGTTCTTCTTTCAAATGCTTATTGGTCTTCTTTTTCTTCTCTGCACCACCATTGTTTTAAATATTTTAACTTATTTATTTGGCTGTACTGGGTCTTAGTTGCGGCATGTATATCTAGCTCCCTTGCCAGGAACTGAATCTAGACAGCCTGCATTGGGAGCACGGAGTCTCAGCCCCTGGACCAGCAGGGAAGGTCCTTATTGGTCGTTACAATATCTTCTTTGCAGAAATGTCTATTCAAGTCCATTGTGCATTTTTTAAAAAAACTGGGTTGTCCCTCTGTTGTTGAGTTTGCTCTTATGGAGAGTGTTTATTGGCTTTGACTGGCCCCAGATAGGAAGGTACAGAAGAAATTTGAAAGGAGAATGTGAAGTCCCGCTTCCAAGTTTCGTCTTACTGGGAGAGTGCCATCAGGGCAGAGGGAAGTCACCAGATACCGGTACCAAGACGGACAGTGCAGGCATGCCCATGTGTGCGGAAGGGTGCAGAAAGAGCAATGAGCGAAGCTGGATAAGGGAGTCCTTGAATATAGAATTATACTGAGAGTGGGGAGGGAGAGAGAGCAACCCTATTAGCAGCACAGAAGGAACAAGGACAAACCAAAACTGGCCAAGCGCAAATGCCACTTCCTCCAGGAAGGCTTCCTTGCTCTACTGAGCCAGTCACTCTTGAGGACTTCCACTAACTGCCCTGTGGACTCCACTCTACTGGTACTGTGTGCAATTTTTTCACATCAAATAAGAAAAAGGAGCTTAGTGATTGCTTAGGGATGGAGGGAACAGGGGAGATGGGAAGATAAGAGCTCAAGGATCCGGGTTTCTCTGAGAAGTGACGGTTGCACAATTCTGTGAATATACTCAAAACCAGTGAATGGGATGGTTTAAATGGGTGAACTGGGTGGTACAAGAATTATATCTCCATAAAGCTGTTAAAAAACTGAAAGGCCAGCAAAGAAAAGATGTGATATATTTCACAATTTCTGCAACTGAAGATTGTCGCTTTGTTGCTTGGTCACTCAGGCACCTCCAGTTCTTTTGTGACTCCATGCACCGTAAGCACACCAGGCTCCTCTGTCCGTGGGATTTCCCAGGCAAGAATACTGGAGTGGGTTGCCATTTCCTTCTCCAGGGGATCTTCCTGACTTAGGGATCAAACTCGTGTCTCCTGCTTTGCAGGTGGATTCTTTAACCACTGAGCCACTAAGGAAGCCCANCCAGGCAAGAATACTGGAGTGGGTTGCCATTTCCTTCTCCAGGGGATCTTCCTGACTTAGGGATCAAACTCGTGTCTCCTGCTTTGCAGGTGGATTCTTTAACCACTGAGCCACTAAGGAAGCCCACAGCTGAAGATACATACACACACAAATGTACTAATTGAGTCTTCTTATTCAACCCAAGAAAGAAAACGTGAAACAATGGACTTACTTAGCAAACAGAAATACGGACCCCACCCCTAAGGAAGATTGCTCAGTGCATTAGTTTCCACCTTTACTGTACATCCAGATAACCTGGGGACTTTACAAACCCCTGATGCCTCTGCCCAGCCAAGTGTCTTGGTTGGTGGGTCTGGGGTGTGGCTGGGCTTGTGGATTTTTTAACGCTCTTGAGTGATTCCTTTGTGCAACATAGTCGAGCACACAGAGATAGGGGAATGAGCTGGTTCAAGTCCTGACATCCTGCAGCCCTGAAAACCCAAAACTTTCTAGCCATGGCTGAGAGGTTGGGCTCCCAAGAACAATGGTTTTCAAACTGTAATCCTGGGAACCGTGAGGGTTTGTAGGAGCAAAGGTGAAATCAGGTGGGTATGCTGGAGTTGAAGTGGAGTTCAATTTCATTTACTGCTTCATCTCGGACTTCGGGATAAAGTTTTGTTTGAAAAGGAAAATCTGGTATTCATATAGTCATGCATACAAATGTTCATAGCAGTTTTTATTTGTAAACAACTTAAATGGCTTCAATGGGTGAATGGATAAACAAACCCTGGTATATCTGTACCATGGAATACTATCCAATAATAAAACAGGAATGAACCAGGGATGCAAAACCTATTCAAACAGATCTCAAGAGTATAATGCTCAGTGAAAACTGCCAATCTCAGGTTATGTACTGTATGATTCCATTTATGTAACACTCTCCATGGGATAAAACTATAGTAATGAGTGGCAGAGAGCAGATCAGTGGTTACCAGGGGCTCGGCTTCTAAAGAAGATCTAATTATAGGGGGCTTCCCTGATAGCTCAGTTGGTAAAGAATCTGCCTGCAGTGCAGGAGACTCTGGTTTGATTCCTGGGTCAGGAAGATCTGCTGAAGAAGGGATAGGCTACCCACTGCAGTATTCTGGGGCTTCCCTTGTGGCTCAGCTGGTAAAGAATCTGCATGCAATGCGGCAGACGTGGGTTTGATCCCTGGGTTGGGAAGATCCCTTGGAGAAGGGAAAGGCCACCCACTCCAGTATTCTGGCCTGGAGACACAACTAAGCGACTTTCACTTTTTTTCCACAAGGGAGTTTTCCTGGGATGTCAGAACCATTCTATATCCTGTCTGTGGTGGTGGTTACTCAAATCTACACGTATGATAAAATTTCAGAGGACTATATTTTTTTAAAGTGCAAGGAAAAACAGCTGAATAAAGTTTATAATAGGTGTTAATGGTATAATACTGGTGTCAAGCTCCAGTTTTTTTATTTTTTAATATGTATTTGGTTGTGTCTGATCATAGTTGTGTACATAGGATCTTTCATTGTGGTTAGCCAGTGGGGTTAGCTGTGGCGCACAGCCTTAATTGCCCTGTGGCATGTAGGACCTTAGTTCTCTGACCTGGGATTGAACCTGCATGCTCTGCATAGGAAGACAGATTCTTAACCACTGGACTACTGGGAAGTCCCAATTTTCAGCTTTTTTTTCCCCCATAATGAGCTATCATTGGGTAAGATGTTATCATTGGATGAAGCTGGGGAAGCTGGAAACTCTTTGCTTCATTTTTGCAACTTCTGGAAATTCCCTGGTGGTACAGCAGTTAGCAGGGCTTCCCAGGTGGCGCTAGTGGTAAAGAACCTGCCTGCCTGGAGAATCCCATGGACAGAGGAGCCTGGTGGGCTATGATCCATAGGGTTGTAAAGAGTCAGACACAGCTGAAGCGACTTAGCACAGCACAGCATAGCGGTCGGACTTGGTGCTTCCACTGTGGAGTGTTCAGTCCCTGATAGGGGAACTAAGATCCTGCAAGCTGTGTGGCATAGGCACAATAAACCATAAATTACTTATGAGTCTTGAACTTTTTCCAGATAAAAGCTATTTAAAATCCCAAATTAAAATGAAGGTGGGGGTGTGTGTGTCTAGTTCTTTAAAAACACGTTTACAAAACCACTAGAGGTACAAGATTGATGACTATGAGTCAAACTGTACACTTTGTACTACCCAGTGAAAGTCTTGCAAATCTTCTGAAATCAGTTCTATCTTTATATTGTTATTGTCATAATCTTCCAGTCACCCCCCCCACAACTTGGACCTCGGGTGTCTTCTGGTGTGGCAACTTAGTTAATCATCTTGATTCCTTCCCTCATCAACTAGCTTCATTTTCCAGAGAATGAATTTAGAATGAAGTTGTAAGACACAGTTACTTAGCTCTCACAGCTGGAGGTGGTACCAATGACTGTCTTAATTATTTATTTTGTAAATTTTATTTTAAAATTTATTGAAGTATAGTTGATTTATAAGGTTGTGTTAATTCCTGCTGTACAACAAAGTGATTCAGTTGTGCATACATATACATTCCTTTTCGTATCCTTTCCCATTATGGTTTGTCATAGGATACTGAATATAGTTGCTTCAAATATAGTTGCTTGCAACCCCATGAATTGTAGCATTGTGCTATATGGGAGGACCTTGTCGTTTATCCATTATTTATATATGGATACTCATCCTCCTACAGTTTGCATCTGTTTATCCCCAATTCCCCTTCCTTCCCTCCCCCACCACCCCAGCAACCACAAGTCTGTTCTCTGTGGGTGTCTTTTCTGTTCTGTAGCTAAATTTACCTGTGTCCTATCTTAGATTCCATGTATAAGCGATGTCACATGGTATTTGTCTTTTTCATTCTGACCTACTTCACTTAATATGATAATCTCTAGGTCCATCCATGTTGCTGAAAATGGCATGATTTTACTCTTTTTTACGGCTGAGTAGTATTCCCCAGTCGGAGAAGGCAATGGCACCCCACTCCAGTACTCTTGCCTGGAAAATCCCATGGACGGAAGAGCCTGGCAGGCTGCAGTCCATGGGGTCATGAAGAGTCAGACATGACTGCGCGACTTCCCTTTCACTTTTCACTTTCATGCATTGGAGAAGGAAATGGCAACCCACTCCAGTGTTCTTGCCTGGAGAATTCCAGGGACAGGGGAGCCTGGTGGGCTGCCGTCCGTGGGGTCGCACAGAGTCGGGCACGACTGAAGTGACTTAGCAGCAGCAGCAGCAGCATCATTTCCCAGGAGCTCTCTTTAAATAGTTTACTTAAATCCAATGAAAACGCCACTCAGTGTGGATGTGAGATAACAAGGTTACAATATATGATCTGTTAATCAAGGGACTAATCAAGAGATATAATCAGTCCAGCTCTGGGGATTCTGAAGGGAAAGCTTCTCTTTATATCTAGAGATTGGATGACTTTTGTCTCTAAATTGTCAAATCTAGGACTTCCCTGGTGGTCCAGTGGTTAAGAATCTGTCTTCCAATACAGGGGGTGGGGGTTCAACCCCTGGTCAGGGAACTAAGATCCCATATGCCTTGAAGCAACTAAGCCTGTGTGTTGCAACTACTGAGCCTGCTGGTCACAACTAGAGAGAAGGCCGTGTGCTGCCACTAGAGAAGCCTGCATGCTATAGCGAAGACCTAGTGCAGCCAAAGAAGTAAAAATAAATTGAAAAATTTTAATGGTCAGATCTGAAAGCTTGACCTCTTTAGGCCATGTACCAAAATCACTGCAGATGGTGACTGCAGCCGTGAAATTAAAAGACACTTACTCCTTGGAAGGAAAGTTATGACCAACCTAGATAGCATATTCAAAAGCAGAGACATTACTTTGCCAACAAAGGTCTGTCTAGTCAAGGCTATGGTTTTTCCAGTGGTCATGTATGGATGTGAGATTTGGACTATGAAGAAGGCAGAGCGCTGAAGAATTGATACTTTTGAACTGTGGTGTTGGAGAAGACTCTTGAGAGTCCCTTGGACTGCTAGGAGATCCAACCAGTCCATTCTAAAGGAGATCAGTCCTGGGTGTTCTTTGGAAGGACTGATGCTAAAGCTGAAACTCCAGTACTTGGCCACCTCATGAGAAGAGTAGACTCCTCGGAGAAGACTCTGATGCTGGGAGGGATTGAGGGCAGGAGGAGAAGGGGACGACCGAGGATGAGATGGCTGGATGGCACCACCGACTTGATGGACGCGAGTCTGAGTGAACTCCGGGAGTTGGTGATGGACAGGAGGCCTGGTGCGCTACAATTCATGGGGTTGCAAAGAGTCGGACACGGTTGAGTGACTGAACTGAACTGAACTAAGTTTGAAGCTATTGATATAAATAACTATAGACTATCGATACACTCAACAAGTTGCATGTATGCGTGCTAAGTTACTCAGTCATGTCTAACTTTGTGCAACTCTACGGACTGTAGCCCACCAGGCTCCTCTGTCCACAGAATTCTCCAAGCAAGAATACTGGAGTAGGTTGCCATGCCCTCCTCCAGGGATTCTTCCCAACCCAGGGATTGAATTTGTATCTCTTACATCTCCTGCATTGGCAGGCAGGTTCTTTACCACTAGCGCCACCTGGGAAGCACCCCAACAAATTGACTTGATCTTAATCCTTCGGTGAGTCTTATCTGCTGCTCAACCCTCCATCCCAGCCTCCTCCCTTCCTCCATGCTAGGCACTGTCCTGATACATGGTAGCTAATAATAATTGTGAGTGAAAGAACTCCTGTCCACCTAGAGCTTACATTCTAGCAAATGGACTGAACACTCTTAAGCATTGCAGTTATGTTGGGCACTTTTAGTTACATTATAACAACCTCCCCTGCTCTCTCTACTTACTGAGTTCCTTGTTTTAACTTAGTTACTATTGTATCCTAGGCAAATACATACCTTCATAGCGTCCTCAAGGCTTCAGCCTCAGACCCCAGGCTTTTCACCCCAGGTAAGGTAGGGATTGATATCCCTACCTACAGTGAGTTACAGGAGGGACAAATACTCCCTCCCCGCTCAAATTCATGTCCATCAGAACCTCAGAAAGGGACCTCACTGGAAATAGGGTCTCTGCAGATGTGATTAAGGTAAGGATCTCAAGATGAGATCATACTGGAGCATCTGGGTTTGTCCTGAATCCAATGAGTGTTCTAGTAAAAGGCAGAAAAGGAGATGTAGACACAGATAAGGTGTTGTGAGTTAAACTCTCAAAGAGATGTGTTTTCACATATCACAAAGAGGCAAGTCCTAATCCCTGGTATCTGTGAATGGGGCCTTATTTGGAAATACGGTCTTTGCAGATATAATTAATTTAAGGGGAAATGATTATGTTGGTCTTAATACAGTGTCTGGTGTTCCTGATAAGAGGAGATGGATCACAGAGGAGAAGGCTGTATAAACAAGGAGGCAGAGACTGCAGTGATGGTGGGGAACCTCAAGTCCTCCAAGTTCCTTAAGTCATAGAACCTCAAGGACGCTAGCCACCTCCAGAAGCTTTGCCTAAGCTTCCTTCCTAGAACCATCAGAGAGAGGATGACCCTGCTGACACCCTGATTTTGGATTTCCAGCTTCCAGAATTGCGAGACAATACATTTCTGTTGTAAGCCACCCAGTTTGTGGTACTTCATTATGGCAGCCAAAGGAAATTTATACAAAAAGCCAGATGAGGGGGATTCCCTGATGGCCTAGTGTTTAAAACTCCATGCTTCCAATGCACGGGGTACAGGTTTGATCCTTGGTCTGGAAACCAAGATCCTACCTGCCACATGACCAAAAAATAAATAAAATAAGAATAATAAAATAAGTTTTTAAAAAGCCATATGAGCTCAGAGGCAAAGATTGGAGTAATGTGTGTACAAGCCAAAGAATGCCAAGGATGGCTGGAAGACACCAGAAACTAGGAGAGGAGCATGAATGGTTCCTCTCCTGAAGCTTCTAGAAGGACCCAGACACCTTGATTTTGGACTCTAAACTTCAGAACATGGAAAGAATAAATGTCTGTTGTTTCAAGCCCTCTAGTTTGTGGTGATTCATTATGGAAGCCCTAGGACACTAACATAGTACCTGGCAGATGAGGCAACAGATCCTGAGTGGCTTTCTCAAGATCACCCAGGCTTCAGTGAGGATTTGAGTTCTGACCATGTGCCAGGCTCTTGCTAGGCACCAGAGAAGCAGCCATAAGCAGGAGTTGGTTCAGGGGTTACCTTTGTGGGGTCCGTAGTCTGGTAGGGAGGCAAAATGGTTAAATAATCCCACAAATGGAGGTCAAAACTCATAAGGGAGAGGCACACGGTGCTTTGAAGGGTTTAATTCAGCAACCATCTTAACTGAGGAGGTCAGACTTCATTTAGGTAACAGTGCTTAAGCTGAGATCTGAACAATGAGCAAGGGTTTCCTAGAGGACGAGGGGTGGAAATGAGATGATCCAGGCAAAGGGAGCACATGGGAGAAGGTTGGAAGAGGAGAGAGGGAAGCTAAGAGCAAAGGGACACTCGGCACAAGATACAGTGTTCAGGGAACTTCCCTGGGGGTCTAGTGGGTAAGACTTCTCCTTCCAATGCAGTGGGTTCCATCCCTGGTCAGGATCTAAGATCCCACATGCCTCTCAGCCAAAAAACCAAAGCATGAAAAACAGAANACACTCGGCACAAGATACAGTGTTCAGGGAACTTCCCTGGGGGTCTAGTGGGTAAGACTTCTCCTTCCAATGCAGTGGGTTCCATCCCTGGTCAGGATCTAAGATCCCACATGCCTCTCAGCCAAAAAACCAAAGCATGAAAAACAGAAGCAATATTGTAACAAGTTCAATAAAGACTTAAAAATTGGTCCACATCAAAAACATCTTAGAAACAATGAAACAAACGCCCCCCCCCGCCCCCGCCCAAAACCGGACAATACACTGTCAGCATCCAAGCCTCTTTCCCCAGGACTATGTCCAGTGTTCTAAGCTCATGTTGGGGAAAGAAACACTAAGCTCACTCTGCTCTGTAGGAGCTGCCTTCTTTTCAGATCTGTCAACCTCAGAGAGAAGGCTGGGGAGGAGGAATATTGGCCCCTACTCCAGGGGAAAAGAGGCCGAGTTTCCCTTGTAAGTACACAGTTGGGAGGATCAATAGGCAGAACCGGCTGAGAGGCAATTTGGCAACACTGAGGAGATGAGTCACCTGTGAGTCACTTGGCCCCAGCAATTCCAATCCTCACCATTTGCCCAAGAGAGAAGCTCATGCACATGAACAAAGAGACATGGGGGTGGGGGCACGTTTCACTGCCACACTGACAGCAGGAGAAAAGCAGAATCTACTGATTCTTGGGAAGGGGGTGAGTCACACCAAGGGCTTCCCGGGTGGTGCTAGCGGCAAAGAATCCACCTGCCCATGCAGGAGACTCCAGAGACGTGGGCTTGATCCCTGGGTCAGGAAGAGCCCCCACTTCCTGGAGTAGGAAATGGCAATATTGGACAGTATACTGCTCTGGTTTTGTGTGTGTGTGTGGGGGGGGGGTGTTTGTTTCATTGTTTCTAAGATGTTTTTGATGTGGACCAATTTTTAAGTCTTTATTGAACTTGTTACAATATTGCTATTTCCATTCCAGTTTTCTTGCCTGGCAGATCCCACGGACAGAGGAGCCCGGCGGGCTACAGTCCACNCATTGTTTCTAAGATGTTTTTGATGTGGACCAATTTTTAAGTCTTTATTGAACTTGTTACAATATTGCTATTTCCATTCCAGTTTTCTTGCCTGGCAGATCCCACGGACAGAGGAGCCCGGCGGGCTACAGTCCACAGGGCAGCAGTCAGACACGACTGAGTGAACACAGAGTCACACAAAATGGAATACCACAGAGTAGTTATTTTTAAGTGAACTAGGAGCTTCCCTGGTGGTCCAGTTGTTAAGAATTCACCCGCCAATGCAGGGGGCAAGGGTTCAATCCCCAGTCTGAGAAGCTTCCACATGCCAAGCCTGTGTGCCACAGCTATGGAGCCTGCACACCTTGAGCCTGGGTCCTGCAACAAGAGAAGCCCCCACAGTGAGAAACCCAACACCTCAATGAAGGGTAGCCTCCCTGCTCACTGCAACTAGTGAGCTTGCTTGCAGCAACAAAGATTCAGTGCAGCCAAAAATAGACAAATAAATCTTAAAAACAAAAATGAACCAGAGTTAGGGAATTCCCTGGTGGTCCAGTGGTTAGGACTCCAAAGCCAAGCTGGGAAACTAAGATCCTGCAAGCTGTGTGACGCGGCCAAAACACCAGCAACACACTAGATACAGATCTGAGCTCCTCAGCCTCAGCATTGCTGACGTGTGAGGTTGGATCACCCTCTGCTGTGGTGGGGCCCATCCTGTGCACTGCAGGATTCAAGGAGCATCCCAGGCCTTGTCTCACTGGATGCTAATAGCCCACCCCCAGTCTAAAGGAGATGGCAACCCACTCCAGTATCCCTGCCTGGGAAATTCCATGGATGGAGGAGTCTGGCAGGCTATAATCTATAGGGTCGCAAAGAGTCAGACACTTCTAGTGTGGTGGGGACTAAACCACCACTTCACCCTGGTTGTGACAACCAAAAATGTTTCCAGATATTGCCAAACATCCCCAGAGGACAGATCTGGCTGAGAACCCTGCTCTAGATGCATCAATACTGATAAATCCCATAAGGCTACTGTTGAATAAAAACGTTAGGTTTCAAAATGATACGTTTATGTATATTCTATCTATAATATATATGTAAAACAATACAAACTGCTCCACGCAGTTCATAGACATATGCACATTGGTGAAGGTATATACACAGGCATGAGAATAATATAGGATTTTAGGATGATTTTAGGAGTCTTCATATCAAGAAGACTCATGAGAGTCCCTTGGACAGCAAGATCAAACCACTGAATCCTAAAGGAAATCAACCCTCAATATTCATTGGAAGGACTGATGCTGAAGCTGAAGCTCCAATCCTCTGGCCACCTGAAGCGAACAGGTGACTCACTGGGAAAGACCCTGATGCTGGGAAAGACTGAAGGCAAGGGGAGAAGCAGGTGACAGAGGATGAGATGGTTGGATAGCATCACTGACTGAATGGACAAGAATCTGAGCAAACTCTGGGAGATGGTGAAGGACAAGGAAGCCTGGCTTGCTGCAATCCGTGGGGTCACAAAGAGTCAGACACGACTCAGCGACTGAACGACAACAACATATCTAGAGAGGGAAAGAGGGGAAGGGAGGGGACTGGCTCTGTCACTATTTCTTAAAAAAAAAAAAAGATCTGAAGCAAATCTATGTTCACATCTGGTAAGTGTGTAGTGAACACAGAGGTATCTGTGTCATACATACTCTGTATGTTTGAAATATTTCATCATCAAAACTAGAGAAACAAGGGTCCCCCTAAAAGTTGATAGCAAGAAGGACTTGGGGTGCTCTCCTGCCTTACCACACCAAGCCCCCTGGGGGGCGCCCATTGCCTGCCCCTTCCCCAATGGTTGCGAATGGGGACCCAGGAATAGGAGGTCTCACAGCCTAGGGTGGGGCACCATGCGGTTTTATGCACAACAACCCACCAATGAGTTCTAGAAGACTCTTAAAAGGCCATGTTCACAGAAGCACTATCCACAATTGCCAAAAGGTGAAAACTACCCAAATGTCCATCAACAGATGAACGAACAAACTAAACGTGGTCCATCCACATAACAGAATACTACTCAGCCTTAAGAAGAAATGAAGCAGCGACAGGAACCACAGCAGGGGCGAATCCTGAGAACACGCTGCGGGAAAGAAGCCAGGCACGACATGGTACACGCTGTGCGACCCCACTGACGTGAGATGTGCAGAAAAGGACAAGCCACAGGGGCAGAGCGCAAATTACTGGTTGCCAGGGACTGAGGGGCGGGGCGGGGAACGACTGCTAACGGGGACCGGAGTTTCCTTTTCAAGTGATGAAGGTGGTTCTTGACCTTATACATTCCATATGCATGCATGCTCTGTGGCTTCAGCCGTGTCCAACTCTTTGCAACCCCATGGACTGCAGCCCGCCAGACTCCTTGTCCATGGGATTCTCCAGACAAGAATACTGGAGTGGATTGTCATTCCCTTCTCCTGGGGATTCTCCCAACCCAGGTATCGAACTCGAGTCTCCTGCACTGCAGGTGGATTCTTTACTGCTGAGCCACCGGGGAAGGCCCACATTCCATACAGGTGGGCTCATATAATATGGTCCTTTGCCTCTGGTTTCTTTCACTGGGCTCAGCATTTTCAAGGGGAATATTCATTTCCACCTGCCTCATAAAAGTCATTTCAGATTAAATCAGCAACACACTCCCCTTTCTCTTTACACCCTCATTGACTAACCACATGTTCTTGGACAAACCATCTTTTTTTTTCCCCCATCTCTTTCCTTCTGTCAGGTGGGAACCCTAATGCCTTCTTTGCCTAACTCCTCTCGGGGGCTGGAATCAAATTTTCCCTCCTCCATCTCACCCTGAAGTCACAAGCCCAAAGTACATCCTCTCTGCATCTACTAAGCTCCTCCATTATGAAGCCCAGTGCCCTCTTCTCTCCTCCGGACATCTATTTAAAATGCTGCCAGCTGAGATTTAATCCTTGGGAGCAGCTGGTGGGTCCTATAGGGGCCGGGTCAGGTGAGGCCCCCATGTTTTGCAGAAATGGATACCTCTGCAACTAAAAATAACCCCCAGGGGTTGAATTCTTTCCAGGATCTTTCCTTTGCCTGCTGGGACGATACAGTGGGATGGGGGTGGGGGGTGGGGAGCTTGGGTTTTGCAGGAACTCCGTAGGCTCCTCACTATGGGGGAAGCCTGATAGAAAAGTCACACGTCTGGGGTTTGACTCTGCAGCTCACTCTGCGGTGGCTTTGGGCAGATGACCACCACCACCCCCTCTCACCTCCAGCCTGTTTCCTCTTTTGTCAAAGGGAGAATGAGAGCATTCCCTTCACTGAGTTATGCTGCTGATTCAATGCTGTTTATTATCATCATTATGCTTTAAAAAAAAAAAAAATTACAGGGCATTCCCTTGGCAGTCCAGTGGATAGGATCCTGTGCTTTTGCTACCAAGGGCCTACATCAGGGAACTAAGATCTTATGAGCCATGAAGTGTGGCCAAAAAAATAACAAAGAAAATTGAACTATAGTATCTTGATTTACAATAGCACGTTAATTTCAGATATATAGCAAAGTGATTCAGCTACACGTATATAAATACATACTTCTTCAGATTCTTTTCCATTATAGATTATTATTAGATATTGAATATAGTTCCCTGTGCTATACAGCAAACCCTTGTTATTTATCTATTTTATATATAGCGATATGTATCTGTGGCTTCCCTGGTGACTCAGTAGTAAAGAATCTGCCTGCCAATGCAGGAGATGCAAGAGACATGGGTTCGATCCCTGGCTGGGGAAGATCACCTCGAGAAGGAAATGGCAGCCCATTCCAGTATTCCTGCCAAGGAAATCTCATGGACAGAGGAGCCTGGAGGCCTACAGTCCAAAGGGTCACAAAAGAGTCAGACGTGACTTAGCGACTAAACCACAACAATGTGTATCTGTTACTCCCATACCCCTATTTTATACTTCCCCTTTCTGCTTGGGCAATCACAATTTTGTTTTCTATGTCTGTGAGCTTTTTATCATTATCACTACTTTCCCAGAAACCCTAGAAAGACAGGATGAGTCTCCCCATTACCACATGAGAAGACTGGGGCTGGCAGGGACAGTCGCAGCAAGGCAGGGTGGAGAAGCTGTCCCCTGGCTCTTTCCCTTTCCCATGCTTCATTCTAATTTCTTTTGCTGGGTCTTAGAGCAGCACCAGGAAGTGGAAGAATGTGGGTTTCAATTCCAGGTCTGCCACCAAAGCACTCCCCTCTCAATGGGTGAGCTCTGGCGGCTCACTCCCCATCTGGGCCTTGGTTTAGTCATCTGTAGAATGGGGATGCTGTCTAGAGCAACCAACTGTCGCTGTTTGCTTGGGCTCAGGGGTTTCTGGAGCTTTGGACTTCTGTCTTGGGCAAACCAGGGTGAGGTGGTCACCCAGGGCTATTACTCATTTTAAAGGGCTATTATTCATTTCATTTGTAAAAGATGAAAAGAAATTAAGCTTAGTGCTTAGCAATTATGTGAGGGTTATTTCTGGAACTGGGATGAAATGGAAAGTACCTGTGGGTGGAGATTTTAGTGGATGGACTGATGATAAAAATCAGATCTGCCTAAGGAAGAAGCACTGATTCTGACCCTATTTCTGATCTGTGATGGGCTCCACATATTCCCTCTCTGGGGGTTAGTGTCCTGTCTGTGGATGGCTGCGAAGTGCTAGAAGACTCCCCGGTGTACTTTTTTTTTTTTTTTGCTATACCAGGTCTTAGTTGCAGCATGCAGGATCTAGTTCCTGGACCAGGGATTGAATCCAGTCCACCTGCATTGGTAGCAAGGAGTCTTAACCACTGGATCACCAAGGGCGTCCCTACAAGGCACTCTTAGCATTGCTACCATTCTGTGCTATTTAGTGTGAGGTCCAAACACAGGACGTGTGCTCACAGTTTCTCTAAGACAAGTCTCCCTCCCCCAAGGCTTTGTGCTCAGCTTTCTTCCTCACTTATGGTTCTCTTGAGCTCCCCCACTAATTTTTAAATGCTCAAACTGCAACAAAGATGTCCTTCAATAAGTGAATAATTAAACCGTGGAACAGCCACGCCATGGAGTATTATTCAGCACTAAAAAGAAATGGGCTATCAAGCCACAGAGGAGCTTTAAATGTATATTGCTAAGTGAAAGAAGCCGGTCTGAAAAGGCTACATAGTGTATAACTGCAACTCTGTGACCTTCTGGGAAAGGCAGAAGTATAGACACAGTAAAAAGATCAGAGGCTGTCAGGGATTTGGGGAGAAGAGGCAGGAGAGATGAATAGGCAGAGCTTGTGGCATTTTTAGGTTAGTGAGGCATTTCTGTGCAATACTACAATGATGGATGTTGTTGTTGTTTTAGTCACAGAAAGTATTGTCTGATTCTTTCCAACTCCATGAACTGTGGCCTGCCAGGCTCCTCTGTCCATGGGATTTTCCAGGCAAGAATACTGGAGTGGGTGGCTATTTCCTTCTCAGGGGATCTTCCTGACCTAGGCATCGAACCCACTTCTCCTGCATTGGCAGGCAGATTCGTTACCACTGAGCCAGCAAGGAGGCCCCATGATGATGCATACGTGTCACTATATGTTTGTCAAAATCCATAAAACGTACAACACAAAGGAACCCTTATGTCAACTACAGACCAGTTGATAATGATGTTGATGATGCAATACAATGATGCTAACAGGGCAATAATGATGCTGACGATAATGCTTGTTCTTCGACTTTAACAAATGCTCCCCTCTGGTGCAGAACCTTAATGGGAGGGGTGGCTGCGTGTGGAGGAGGTAGTCAGCCTATATGGAAAACTACTTTCATTTTCTGTTGTGGATCTAAAACTGCTCTAAAAAAAATTGTCTATGAATTAAAAAAAAAAAAAAGAATGAAGATATTCAAACAGCCAACATATAAACATTGTTGCAAAGGAAGCTGCAAATCTCACATTTCCAGCTTCCCTTGAAAAATCAGTTCTGCTAGTTCCAGCCCCAATCAGGTGGCGATGCACGTGGCCGAATCTCACCTGGGGACTGTCCTCGCCTGGCTTTCTTACTGTTTTCTGTATGTGACCTGCCAGGCCCTGGGAAGCACGGGAGTTTAAGACTCAGTCTAGATTTATGATTCTTAACTGGAGGTAGATGTGCCCCTCTAAAGGGACACTGGCACTGTCTGGGGCCATTTTTGGTTGTCACATTTGGGGTGTGCTGCTGGCTGCTAATGGGTCAGGCTAGGGATGCTGTGCAACATCCTGAAACTCACAGGATGGCCCCCGCCACAGAGGATGATCTGGCTCTAACCGTCACTGGTGTTGAGGTTGGGAAACATTGGTGCAGAAAACTGGATCTCGTCTGGGGAACTTAAAACATTGATGCTAGTAGCATCCCCTGCAATTCTGATTTTCATGATGAAGGGGTACTCCTTGGACAACAAGAATCTTCGAAGCTCTCCAGGTGACTCTAATGTGTAGTCATACTTGAGAACCACTAGTCTGGAAGGCTCTTTGCGTGGATCAGTTCTTAAAGTAGTCATTGATTGTCATTCACTCATTCACTCATTCCTTCAGTCACGCAGCCAGCATCCACAACTTCCTCTCTTCTTGCATAGAACTAGGAGTCTTAGAGGTGAGTCACATTTGGCCCTCCCTGCCCTATTGAGCTCCAGGTTCTTTTAGTCCATCATTTCTCAAACGTTATTATGCTTGCAGGGATCCTGTTCAAATGCAGAGTCTGTTTCAGTAGGTCTGAGTGGGGAGCTTGGCATTCTGCTTTTCTTAACCCAGGGGTCACAGATGCTGTTCACCTGAGGACCACACGTTGTGCTTCATCCTCATTCAGAATTCTCATGAAAGTCTGACCCAGAAAATGCCTGCAGCCCAGGAAACACATTGCCTCATGCCTTACAAATCGTTCTACTACCTCTCACAAGTGCCTTGGACCTGACTACTGACCAAATTCTCTACAGATCTTCATAAGAGCCAGGTAAGGGAACCCAGATTATTGTACCAATGAGCCCATTTCACAGATGAGCAAACTGATGCTCATGTAAGCAAAACAACCTGCCTAGTGTTTACTCACTGCTAAAGGCAGAACTGACTTCCAGTTTGAAGATTATTCCTTAAGCCAGATTGGCTCTCAGGTTCACAAAATTCCTAGGGGCCCATATATTCTCTAGCTGGCCCTGCAAACAGCACACAGACTCTGCGAAGAAGCCTTTACAGAGGCTTAGCAGGAACACCAAACTGGAGAGCGAACAGCTAAGCCCAATGCCTCCGTTTTCTAAGGGTAGGCAAGTCCTCCAGAACAACTGTAGTCATTCTTGGGGTCCAGCGGACCTGGGTTGGAATCCCAAGGCTGTCATCTACCAGCTATGGGACCATAGGTTCATTGCATATGTAAATTAGCTTAGCCTCTATTTCCTCAGCATCCCTAGGGGAGAAGAGCTTGAAACAGGAGCATGCCAGGTCTCCATCCCAGACTTTCTGATTCAATTGGCCTGGAGTAGAGACGAGATGGAAAAGGCAATGGCACCCCACTCCAGCACTCTTGCCTGGAAAATCCCAAGGACGGAGGAGTCTGGTGGGCCGCAGTCCATGGCTTTGCTAAGAGTTGGACACGACTGAGCGACTTCACTTTCACTTTCATACATTGGAGAAGGAAATGGCAACCCACTCCAGTGTTCTTGCCTGGAGAATCCCAGGGACAGGGGAGCCTCATGGGCTGCCGTCTATGGGGTCGCACAGAGTCGGACACGACTGAAGTGACTTAGCAGCAGTAGTAGTAGTAGTAGTAGAGATGAGATAGGGGAAGGAGGGCCCCCAGGAGCCTTTAAGGCACCCTCTCAACCTTCAAGAACCTTCAGGCTCCAGCACTTCAAGTCCAGAAGATTTACTCTGTGACTCCAGCAGGAATGTCTCAACCCCTACTGCATGCTCCCAGCCAGCCCAGAGACCGCTTTCTTTCCAGACACTTGTGTCCTACATCACTACCGGGTTCCTGCCCTCCACAATTTTAGATTCCCCAATGTGTGCTAGATTCTGTACTTGCCCAAGAGACCTGGTATGAGCCACCAGCAATTCATCTGCAGACAGGAAATACAGCCCTGTGTTCGGGCTAAGACAACACAAAGCTTATTTTGCTTTGCCAAGTAACTGCTTTCCAAAAGCACTTATAAAGAAATAGACTCTGGCATGTGGACGAGCTAAAATAAAACAGAACAGAAACACTCTGCAGGCAGAGTATGATCCTATTTGCATAAGACTGTGCATTTACATCCAAAAGTACAGGGGTATAAATGCAGAGAAGTGAGGTCTGGAAGGCAGCCACATCGACTGTAATTATCTCTTTTTTTCTTTAGGCTTTTCAATTTGATTTTTCTCTTTAATGTACACTAGCACCTATCTTTATCATCTTAAAAAAAAAAGAAAAGCTATTTCTGAGAGGATACAGGAGTAATTTACATCTAAGTGGGAGAAAAGATCACAAAGTTTCAGGTGACTGGTCTTTTTTCTAAATCTAAAATTCTATTGTCCCTTTAGTTTGCTGTTGTGCTAGAGTTATTAAAATAGGAGGAGATGAATAAGAAACACTCCCTAAGCCTTGTATAAAAATAGGCTGCATTCTAAGGAGGCCATTTACCGTTGCTGGGAAAAAAAAAAAAAATCCAAGACTCTGGGTCTTCCCCCAGCGATTCTCCAAAAGGGTCTGGAGCTGGTAGGAGGAGGCTGACCCCAAATTACCCTGCCCTAGGGCCGGTCCTGCTCAATAAGTGGAAAGGATCCGGGCCAGAACTGTAAGAATTCCCGCTGGGCTCCGAGATCCAGCACAGTCTCGGCCCAGGCAAAGGGAGAAGAGGTTGCCCCAGAGCCACAGCAGGGAAGCGACATCGGTGTCACTTTCTCTGAACCTGATCACAGCCCCCAGCACTGCCGGCCCTTATATAGACACTCAGCTGCGGCTTTGGCTCCGGCGCCAAGGGCAAGGAGAGAGGTCAGGGCTGCAGGCAGCCGGGACTTGTGACCTGGCCAGCAGAGCCGACCCCCGCCTGCACCCTCACCACGACCGAGCCCCTCGCCCAAGTTCATGCGACCCTCTGCTGCCAGGATCCCTGATCTTCTCTCTCCCCGCATCCTCCCCAGCACCTGTTCCCCACTCCTCTGAACAATCACGTTCCGCTCCTGCCTCTGCTTCCCCTCCCCCAGCCCCACAATCCCAGGGGATTCTCTCCTTGCCCTCGCTCACATCTGTCCCCTCTGCCCGCCCCCACGATACCAGAACCTGCCGGCGTCCCCGAACCGACCCCTGGAACTGTTGCCTCACGATCCAGGTTTTCCCCTCCTCCAGACCCCTGGGTTTCCTCCCGGCTCCCGCCCCGTAATGCCAGCCCTCTTCGGCACCCCGGCCCTGGCTCACCTGGCTCATACTTGAGGTAGAGGATGGAGACGATGAAGTAGCTAAGGTCGAAAACAGGGAAGAGGGGCACCCGCGAGAAGCTGAGCGCAAGCTCGCCCAGGCTCAGCGCCGAGAGCAGCTCCATGGCGCCCACCGGGTCCCACCCCAGCCCCCGGCCCGGTGCGTCCCGCCGCTGGCAACTGCGCCCCCGCCGCTGGCAACTGCGCCCCCGCCGCTGGACCCGCCCCCGTCCGCCAGGCGCCGCCCCAACCCGGCCCCCGCGGGAGAGGAGGAGCGACCGCCGGCCTCCGGGCGGGTCGTGGGACCGTTCTGTCCCATGGAGCTCGGTCGGTCAGCATCCCACACTCTGTCTCTCGAGCCATCATGACCCGATACAGCCCAGCCCGGGGGAGTGGGGTGGGTGAATGATGCCGGGTGCGGGGTCGCTGTGGAGTGTGAGTTGGATACGGAATCTATCCTTGGAGGGGGCAGATATCCGTTCCTCAAGGCGCCCACTCAGGCAGGACGGATCATTCAGGACCTCACTCCTGTGGGGCTCGGTTAGGACCCACGTCCTCTGGGGAACCCTTGGATCGAGACCTCCATCCCCCCGTGGGACTGGATCACTTGTGAACCCCATACTCCCGTGCCCCATAGGGTCTTTCCGGTCAGATCCCTAGTCCTCTATCGATCCGTCATGATCCCAGCTCTAAGTCATAACTTCTGTCCCCCGCGAGGAATCACGTCCTCCGAGGGAACCGCTCAGTGGGAACCCCCGCCCCCGATAGTGCCCCGGCTAGTGGGGATCTTGCCTTCCGTGGGGCCCAGGAGGAGGCCCTTTTGGAACCCAACAGTCGGGGTGTACATGTCAGGGAGAGCCCACTGCATCGGGATCCATTCCCCTAAGCAGTTTAATGATCAAAAGATCCCGTTTTTCCAGAGGCCGTATCCTTTGAGAGCCTAGCCCAGCAGAAGGAAACGCTGCTGCGCTAGTGGTGTGGAGCGCTGGTCACACTCAGGGGCGATAGGCTTCCAATCCTTGACCCAATCCCGCCCTCATATGGTTCCTCCCCGTTGGATGACGTCATGTTCTCGCCCCGCCCTTTCTTGGTTACGTTCAAGGCCTGGGGGCTCAGATGGTGAACAATATGCCCGCAATGCGGGAGATGTGGGTTCGAGCCCTGGGTCGGAAAGCTTCCCGGAAAAATGGAATGGCAACCCACTCCAGTATTCTTGCCTGGAGAAGTCCATGGACACAGGAGCCTGAAGGGTTTACAGTCTATCGGGTCGCAAAGAGTGGGACACGACTGAGAGACTAACACTTTAACACGGGTTCTTCCTTTAAGGGGCTTGGCCTGTAGAAGGCGGGACCCTGCCCGCCTTGGTCTTTGATTGGCTCAGCCCTCGCCAGAGCTGCTTCCAGATTGGTTGGTTCATGTGTCTCTCCCCTCCCTCCCCGAGGTTTCCGCTTCCTGTTCTGACGGACGCTCCTGCTGTAACGATGATCGGGGACATCCTGCTGTTTGGGTAATTAGGGGGACCAGAGGATGGGACGTGAGGGCCCTGTACGGTGGGGGGCGGTCTAAGTAACCGTATTCTTCCTCTGCAGGACGCTGCTGATGAACGCCGGGGCGGTGCTCAACTTTAAGCTGTGAGTAGGCCCCGTTGGACCGTGGCTCCATCCGGGGGAACTGTAGCCCCGCCCCTGTGAGCGTGAGCCTCCCCCACGA
>SJYV01043978.1:0-27308 GCA_006410875.1 Neotragus pygmaeus
GCAGATTCTTTACCAGCTGAGCCACAAGGGAAGCCCAAGAATACTGGAGTGGGTAGCCTATCCCTTCTTTAGTGGATCTGCCCGACCCAGGAATCGAACTGGGGGTCTCCTGCATTGCAGGCGGATTCTTTACCAACTGAGCTATCAGGGAAGCCCCAATTATCTAAATCATAACCATGTGATATTTTTTAATTTCTCCAAATTAAGTCAAAATAATTCCATATGTAAAAAAAATGTAATTTCCTTTAATTAAAAGAAATAAGAAGGATGTAGAGAAGTTGTTAAACTATGTGAACAAAGGAAATATGTTTCATTCTAGATGGTTGGGAAGTAATTCTTTTAGACAGTTGGTAGAATAATGGTGTATGTATGGCGTGTGTGTGTGTTTATGAGTTCAGATTGTATGATGAAGTAGGATATTAAAAATCCTTGATGTCACTCGGTGTGTGTGAACAAAAAGAACAGAGACTATTTTTTAATGGTATTTCTGAATTTTAAAGACAGTTGAAAATGGCATTTACTCAGAGACACGGAAATGAAGCGAGACGTGAAATCCCGAGTGACAGTTGGGTAGGAGGCAGAATTGGATTGGAGGGGTGGGATTTGAGAGCAATTTCAAAGTATCACAGAAGCAGTGTATGCTTCTAAAGGCATATCGATGTCAGCCCTGAATGAGTTCAGATCTGGGCAAGCATGTGATGGTAGGGGGAGACGAAGCAAGCAAGCATTTCCCTCGGCTTCTGTTTCTGAAATGTATCTGGCTCCTGGGCGTGAGGTCACACCTGGCGAGGGACATCCTAGCGGTGAGAGGTGTGTAGGCGAGGCCAGGGGAGAGGCAGGACCTCTGCTCAGGGCTGGTGCCTGCCAGTAAAGGGTATCACATTTGTAGCAGCACACTTGCTGGGATAAGGAAAGACATGGGAAGTCAGTTGAAAAATGAAGGGCTCCCCTGGAGGCTCAGTGGTAAAGAATCCCCCTGCCTGTGCAGGAGACACAGGTTCGATCCCTGATCTGGGAAGCCCCCACATGCCTCGGGTCACCTAAGCCCGTGGCCCCGAGGGTTGAGCCTGTGTCCTAGGGCCCATGCTCTCCAGCAAGAGGGCAGCGAGAAGCCTGTGCCCCACAACCAGAGAGGAGCTCCTGCCTGCTGCAGCTAGGGGAAAGCCCACGCAGCAGTGGAGACCCAGCACAGCTGAAGAAATGAATAAAGGAAGGAAGGGAGGAAGGAAGATGGAGAAATTAGGCTGAGTGGAAAAAAGAAGTCTCTAAGGATTATATGCCATGTGGTTCTATTTATGTACTCTTCCCGAAGTAATGCAGTTGTAGAGATGAGATTGTCTCTTGGGTTTCCCTGGTGGCTCAGCTGGTAAAGAATCCACCTGCAATGCAGGAGACCTGGGTTTGATCCCTGGTTTGGGAAGATTCCCTGGAGAAGAGAAAGGTTACCCGCTCCAGTATTGTGGCCTGGAGAATTCCATGAACTGTATAGTCCGTGGGGTCGCAAAGAGTCGGACACAACTGAGCGACTTTCACTTTCAGAGATGGAGATTAGACTGGGGGTGGCTGGGTTAAGGCTCTGTGGGGAGGGGTGGATGGTACTCTGGCTGGGACAGGCCTGCTTCTAGATCGTGGTGGTGGTTACCCGGAGCTGCACGGGGGTTACAATGGCAGAGGACCACACACAGACACAGACACACACACAAGGGACACCTGAACAAGCTCTGAATGAAGCAATGCCCCTTTCATGATGCTCTTGCACTGTAATTATGCAAGATGTTGATACTGGGGAGACAGGCTGAAAGGGTGGCTTCATGTTAGTTGACCACTATTTCAAAATCAAAAATTTAGTAAAAATGAGGGAAGGCATGCGTTACCTTTTATCTGCAGCCCTACCACATGAATAGGCTGGATTTTGGAAGCTAAAGCAAGATCAGACGTGGTTAATGTGGGGAGATGGGACTGATGGGAATACTGGGTGTTTGAAAGTTGCTACTCAAGTGTGGTTCAGTCAGGTGGTCATCTAGGGTTTTTCCCCAAATGCAGAATTGCGGGCCCTCTCCAGATGTAGAGAACCAGAGTCTGCGCTCTTGGTGATGGGCATGTTCACCTGTGGAGGAGCTATGGAACTTTATTCTGCGAGGAGGTAGCAAGTGTAGTGGCCAAAGATGGCAGCCTTAGGTTGGTCAGATGACCCTGGACAGGTCACGTGGGCTCCCAGCCTCAGTTTCCTCTAGGTGCCCATCTAGAAAAGGGGGTGCTTTTTATGAGGCTCACAATAACCTCATGGAAGTTCTAGGCAGAATGAATCAGTGACTTAGGCCTAACAGTGGGTGCTCAGTGAGGGCAGCTGTTGTTTCTGTGGGTGAATTAACCTCAAGATGGGTTTCTAGTCCTGTAGCTTCAATTTCGGCCAAGGGAAAAGGTGGGAGCAGATTAAATGTCTGGCCAAAGAGGAGCGGTCGAGCCAATAGTGTCTGTCACTTGGTGAGGGCCCGTTTGTAATTGTAAACGTTAGTTAAGAGGGCGGATCTCGGCTTACGCGTTTGTACCTTGAGGACAGTGGCGGCTGGGGCCATGGGCGCAGGCAGAGCAAGGTGAGAGCGGAGGGCAGGGGGCTGGGGCCCCATCTCGGGAGCACCTTTGCCTATGCGCGGTGGCGGTGGTGGCTTGCAGGAGAGTGGGCAGGGTGCAGACTCATTTCCTGTGAGTTCATGGTCGTGCAGAGCCCTGGGTGGGAGCACAGTACATCCTGGGACTCTCAGGGCCTCGCCCAGTCGCGACGTTCTGCTGTGAACAAGCAGCTGCGCTGGGTTCCTGAAGTCCTCTTCCACTTCTCTTTCACCTCCCGGGCGTCCCCAAGGACCTGGCCCTGCCTGCTCCGGGCTGAGGGTCAGGCTGCATTGCTTCCTTCTAGACCTTCCAGCCTTTGTATTTGGAAACACAATGGTCATGTGCTAAAAATAGCAGCGGTGACATAGCTGCCTGGATGGTTTTGTGGATCTGTGAGTCAGGCCTTTTTTCCTTGGACATAGGAAATGGGTGGGTTTCTAGGAAATGAATTCTGTGTATGGTAGTGCTGGGATGGTCCGATGGCTGGACCAGGGCTAGGAGTCCTGGTGTCACCCAGAGATGCTCCTGCCTGCTGTCCGTCCTATTTCAGAGGACCCAGTTCTTAGGGGAGGCTGTGCTTCCGCAGCAAAGGGACATAGAGGACCCACGGAGCAGGGGAGGGAGTGACTGATGCATTGTTACCCGCAGGCCCAACTCTGTTGAGGGGTGCTGGCACAGGCCACCTCTGAGGTCCTCAGGCTCACCCTCCATGTGCGCTGGTGGGTGGGAAGCACCCACTCACTGATGCTGAAGGGGGATCGGGTTTCTCCGGTCTGCCCAGAATTTCCTTGTGTAGGCATCAAAGTCCCACATCCTGGGAAAGCCCTGTGCCCTGGCCAACTGGGATGGCCAGTCATCCTGCCTAGGATGTGTGTGTGTATTGGGGCCACACACAAAGTGTCACCTCACAGAAGTTCAGACGGTAAAGCGTCTGCCTGCAATGTAGAAGACCCAGGTTTGATTCCTGGGTCGGGAAGATCCCCTGGAGAAGGAAATGGCAATCCACTCCAGCACTTCTGCCTGGAAAATCCCATGGACGGAGGAGCCTGATAGGCTACAGTCCATGGGGTTGAAAAGAGTGGGACACGACTGAGCAACTTCACAGAAGCGGAAAGGCCCACTGACCACAGAATTCTTCCTTCAGCAGAACCTGGAAAAGCTACCTGGGAGGAAAGCTGTTGCGTTAAGTTCTAGTTGGACCACAGAGAAGCATGGTCCAAAATTGATGCTTTCAAAGTGTGGTGCTAGAGGAGACTCTTGAGAGTCCTTTGGACAGCAAGATCAGACTAGTCAATCCTAAAAGAAAGAAACCCTGAATATTCATTGGAAGGACTGATGCTGAAGCTGAACTCCAATCCTCTGGTCACCTGATTCGAAGAGCTTACTCACTGGAAACAACCCTGAGGCTGGGAAAGATTGAAGGCAGGAGGAGAAGGGGGGGACAGAGGATGAGATGGTTGGGTGGCATCACCAACTCAATGAATGTGAGTTTGAGTAAACTCCGGGAGATAGTGAAGGACAGGGAAGCCTGGTGCGCTATAGTCCATGGGATCACAAAGCATCGGATACAACTGAGCGACTGAACAACAGCAGTAGTATCTGGGGCACGTCCACTGAGAGGGAAGCATCTGCCTAAATGTAGTTGCTTAGACTGGGTCCTTTGATCTCACGAGAGCGCTGTCAGCCATGGGGGACACAGCACAGATGCATCTTCCTGGGAGGATTTTGGGAGACCGGGGAGCCCTTGATCTGGGCAGACCCATGGCAGGAGGGCCTGGAGTGGGGTTCCTCTCCACACCGGGAAAGCAGAATAAATGCATTTCTCTAAAAAATTCACTGACTTAATCGCGTAGACATATATACACTACCATGTATAAGGCAGGCAGTCAGTGAGAAGTTGTTGTGTGACACAGGGAGCCCAGCCTGGTGCTCTGTGATGACCTAGAAGGGTGGGGTGGGGAGAAAAGGGAGGCGTAAGAGGGAGGCGGTACATGGATAATTATGGCTGATTTGCACTGTCGTATGGCAGAAACCAACACAACATTGTAAAGCATTTTTCCTCCAATTAGAAAATAAAATTTAAAATATTCAGCTACTTGTCATAAAATGCACCAGGAAATCTCTGGTGGATTTGTTTTAAACAGAAGTAACGATTTAAAAATGTCTGGTGTAAACAAATTAAATCCTTTGGTTTGTTTAGAATGAGGTACAAGTACATGGGGGCCTTCCCTGGTGGCTCAGATGATTAAGAATCCGCCTGCAGTGCAGGAGACACGGGTTCAATCCCTGGGTTGGGGGGATCCCCTGGGGAAAGGAATGGCAGCCCACTCCAGGATTCTTGCCTGGAGAATTTCATGGACAGAGGAGCCCGGCGGGCTACAGTCCAAGGGGTCGCAAAGAGTCGGACACGACTGAGCGACTTAGCAGGCACGCAGGCAAGAAGAAACGAGAACTTTCCCTACCCCCAAAGAAGTGGGTATTACTGAATGTTAGCTATTAAAACCTGTTTTCATCCATTTGGGCTGCTGTGACAGAACACCAGGCTGAGTGGCTTATAAAAATCAGATATTTATTTTTCACAGCTCTGGAGGCTGGAAATTCAAGATCAGGGCCTTGAAGATTCAGTGTCTGGTGAGGGCTTGATTCCTGGTTCACTCTTCTCTGCATCTTCTCTTGACAGAGCCAGGGAAGGAGCCCTGTGGGGTCTCTTTATAAGAAGACTCATCCACCTTCATGATCTAATCCCCTAAAAGCCCCACCTCCTAGGATCATCACACCTGAGGGTTAGGATTTCAGCATATGAATTTGGGGGACACAGACATTTAAACTATAGCAAAACATATAAAAACTATAGCAAAACACATCAACTGCCGAAAGGATATACATACATATAATATATATATATAAATGCATTTAAAGTGTCTTTCCACTTGCAGAAAAGGTTCATAGTTTTTTTTTTTTTTTTTTTTTTTTTTAATATTTGTGGAAATATATGTGCAGGTCTTTTACTCAAAAACTTCCAGAGTCTGTATGTGGACCATGGGATGGGTTTACATATAGAGACTCTCCTTCTCTAAAAATAGAGAATCCTGCATTTCTGGGATTTTAAACAGAAGTTTAGATGCTTAAAATGAAACAGTTCAAAATTAAGTGGTCAGAATATGCCTAGAAATAGAAAAAAAATTCTCAAAGGAAACTAAACCTTTGAAGTTCTACGTGATGGGAAATCCCCAAAATGCAAAATTAAAGGAAGTAATCTGAAAAGGAAAGTGAAGAAAATGTATTTAAAAAACAGTGTTGATCTATAATTCACACAGTATACAATTCACTCATTTAAAAGTTTACAATTCAGTGCTTTTTAGTATATTCACAGATGTGTGCAGGCATCACCACAGTCCTCTTTAGAACATCCACTGAGGAAAGAAACTTTGTACCCGTCAGCTGTCCCCTTGTATTCCCCATCCCCTCCAACCCTAAGCAACTAGTATTTCCTTTCAAGGTCTTAATTGCAAATTTCTGGTAAATTACGGTATATAGTAAGAAATCACATTAAAAAAAAAAGTATGCAAAGCCCCAAATTTTAGCCTTGTCACATTGAGCCTTGGACGGAGCTGTCCTTTTATCCATCTCTGCTTGTGTTTGCTGATCTGCCTCTGAGGTCCTCAAAGTGTGGCCCCCGTCCAGCAGTGTCCGTGGGGACCTGGGAATTGGGAACTCTGGAGTGGGATCAGCACTGTGTTCACAGCCCTCCAGGGGGTTCTGATGTGCACTCTGGGTACTCGTTGTTCAGTCGCTCAGTCGTGTCTGACACTTTGTGGCCCCATGAACTACAGCACGCCAGGCTTCCCTGTCCTTCACTATCTCCTGGAGTTTGCTCAGACTCATGTCCATTGAGGTGATGATGCCATTCAACCACCTCATTCTCTGTCACCCACTTCTCCTCCTGCCCTCAATCTTTCCAGCATCAGGGTCTTTTCCAGTCTGCTCTTCGCATCAAGTGGCCAAAGTATTGGAGCTTCAGCTTCACCATCCAATGAATATTCAGGGTTGATTTCCTTTAGGATTGACTCCATCTCCTTGCTGTTCAAGGGACTCTCAAGAGTCTTCTCCAGCATCACAGTTTGAAAGCATCTCAGTTCTTCAGGGCTCAGCCTTCTTTACGGTCCAACTCTCAGATCTGTATGTGACTACTGGAAAAAAACATAGTTTTGACTATATGGACGTATATGGGGATTCTCCAGGCAAGAATACTGGAGTGGGTTGCTATGCCCTCCTCCAAGGGATCTTCCCAACCCAGGGATCACACCCAGGTCTCCCACATTGCAGGTGGATTCTTTACCATCTGAGCCACCAGGGAAACCCTGGGTACCCCTGGTGGACTGCACTTCCATCTCCATTAATGTTTCTGCCAACTCCTCCTGAAAGAGTCTGTGCTTGGGCACGGCCTTGCTGTCTGGTCTGAAGAGAGGCTGGACGTCCGCATCCTCAGGGTTTTCTGGCTTCCCCACCTTTTTTGCTCTTGCATCAGGGGATAGTGGTTGTGTTGAGAGCAAGGCCAGCCTGGTTTTGTCCTTGACCAGGTCTCCAGGGCCGAGGACTTGAGAAGTGCTCAGTGAAGGCCGTGGATGGCTTGTCCTCGCCATCCCTGCCCCGCTGAGAGAAACCCCTTCCTGGGTGGGCTTGGCCCCACTTGCTCCTGCCTCGGCAGCTGTCCCTCACCGCCTCTCAGGACCTTTTCCACCTTTCCCTGTGCTAGTTCTTTCCCTTCTTGCAACATCTTTGGATCTCTCTGGTCCTAAAAAAGAAAACACACACACACACAGACTCCAAATCAAAGAAACCCACAGGCACCTAAAATTCCTCTGCTTCTGAAAGCCAAGGGCGTGTGGAGCTGGTGGGTACTTGGTGACCGATGTCCAGCCTCGCCCTGGGGGCTGGGGGGCTGTTCCTGCGCCTTCTCTGGTTGCCCCTGCCTCTCAGTCTGCAGTTTCATCGTTGGGCGTTGGAAAGCATCCTTTCCTGGGTTCTGGCTTCATGCTCTTAAGCTCTGATATCTTCCCTCCCAACCCACCCTTGGCCTAGGACAGGGCTGCCTGTGCCTCGCGTCCCCGTCCCTACCGCCAGCATTTTGGAATCGGAAACTGACCCCCCTCCCTGGGGATCTGGGGTTGGGTACAGTGCCCATGACGAGAGCAGCCCACTGCATGATCTTGTCCGCGGCCTGACCGGGGATGACAGTAGCCAGTCCCTGAGGCTGGGATCACCCCCCCACAGCCACCTCCTGAGACTCCTGGGTCCCCTGCACGCTGCCCACTTCTGGTCTGCCCTGGACCTTCAGGTTTCTACTTCTTTGCCCTGAGGCTCTCTTAACCAGCTGCCTCTCTTTACTCCCCGGCTCTGGTTATTTTTCAGTGTCAGTGTGGTTAGGCTATCGCACCTCGTCATTTAACCACACTAGTGCTGTTCCGAGTATCTAGTGCACATGGTTAATAGCCATCATCCTCTGGCTTGACCTCAGGATGACCACTGACGATCTGGGTGGGTCTCGTCCAATCAGCTGAAAGCTTCAAGAGAAAAAACCGGGTTTCTGGGGAAGAAGAATTTGAGCCGTGAGACTGCAGCATCGGCTCCTGCCTGAGTTTCCAGCCTGCCAGCCCCCGCCATCATGTGAACCAGTTCCTTAAAATACATCTCTTTGTGTCTCTATCCCCAATTGTTTCTGTCTCTGCAGAAGCCATTCCTTGAGAATCTCACCTGCTGGCAGAACCCCCACCCCGCCCCCAGGCTGGTCTAGCTGATGCCAGCTCTCAGCCCACGACTGCTCTCCCGAAGGCAGCCTTGCAGTCAAGATCAGCTGCAGGCTTTCTCCCGCCAACCTTCCAGCAGCTCGGACTTCCCGTGAACTCATCGTGCCCCCCCAGCCCCGACTTTTCGGCCATCTGTTGCCAAGCCTCTGTGGGCATATAACCGCCGCAGCCCCGGGCTCTGTGCTTGAAAGGGCCTGTGTTTGGGGTGCTGCTCGGCTGCTGCTGTCCTGAAGTTCTTAATGATTTTGAATCTGGGGCTCCTTATTTTCCCCTGGCGTCAGGACTGCACGTTACGTAGCTGACTCTGGTTGCTCCAGGCTGCTGGCTGCTCGTATTTGCAATCCAGCTGTTGACCCACCCTCACTCACCTCTCATATACAGTCGAGTTGTAAGCCCTGCACCGTCTCTGGTGGAGGTGCCCACTTTTCACTGGGGGCTCGCTGCCTCTCCAATCTGGGGCTTTGAGACGTCTCACCCTAACAAGCGCGGTGCTCCCTGTGGGTCTCCCCACCGCACTCACCGCTTTTCAGTCTGTTCTGCTACCACTGGATTTATTTCCATGTGTGTAGCCCGTGTTATAACAGCATCATCTTTAGAAGCTCTTTCTTGGACTTCTCAGGGGGCACGGTGGATGGGAATCCGCCTGCCAATGCAGGGGACGTGGGTTCAATCCCTGGTCCAGGGAGATTCCCCATGACGTGGGGGTAGCTGAGCCCGGGCGCCTCAACTACGAAGCCCACACTCGAGAGCCAGTGAGCCACAGCTAGTGACGCCTGCGTGCCTGCAGCCCCGTGCTCTGCAGCAGGAGAAGCCACCACAGAGAGAGGCCCACGCACTGCGGCGAAGGTTACTGGATTTCTATCCGTTAACTAGAGAAAGCCCGCCGGCAGCAACTAAGACCCAGTGCTGCCAAACAAAGGTTAAAAAATAATGAAGCAGCAGCCCTTCTTTGAAGGTTCCCCAGCAGTACCTGATTTTCCACTGTTTCCTTTTGTGTCACAGAAGCAGATGACTTGCTGTCCCCAGAATCACGGCCGATCCTTATTCTCCCTAGGACAGACACATTCCTCTCTTACTATTGCAAGGCAGTCTCAGGTGCCACCTTCTCGGAAAACTCCCGCCCCCTGGCTGGATGGCTTCTCTCGGAGGCTGGAATCTCATCACTGTTTGCAATTTGTTCATGAGATTCCTTTCTTTCTGCTGTGGTTTTTAATCATTGGTTGTTATTGTCTCTCAACGCTTGATGAGCTCCATGAGGGGAAGTCCTTGGCCTCATTCATTCAGCTTGTGTTCTCTTGAGCCAAGCAGGGTTTGTTGCAGATAGTAGGTGGTTTGTAACTGCCTGTTGGATGAAGTTTGGCTACTGTGTCTTGCTGCCAGTTATAGAACCTTGATTTGAAAATACTTGAAAATACAGTTTCAAGTCTTACGTTTAAGTTATTAATCATTTTGAATTGATTTTTATGGTTGGTGTAAGATAAAGGTCCAATTTCATTCTTTTGCAAGTGAACACAGTTCCCAGTACCATTCATTAAAGAGACTATCCTTTCTCCATTGTGTATTCTCATTGTGTATTCTCCGTTGGTGTCTTTGACTAAAATTAGTTGACCATACCTGTTTGGGCTTCCCTGGTAGCTCAGCTGGTAAAGAATCCGCCTGCCATGTGGGAGACCTGAGTTCGATCCCTGGGTTGGGAAGATGCCCTAGAGGAGGGAACGGCTGCCCACTCCAGTATTCTGGCCTGGTGGAAACGAGTCAGACAGGACTGAGCGATTTTCACTTTCACACATGGTTGGGTTTATTTGGGGGCTTTCTATTCTGTTCCATTGATCTATGTGTCTTTTTTTTTTTTTTGCCAGGATTATACTGTTTGGATCACTATTGCTTTGTAATAGAATTTGAAATCAGGAAGTGTAATGCTTTCAACTGTGTCTCCTTTATCAAGACTGAATTGGCCGGTTGGGGTCTTCTGTGATTCCATACAAATTTTGGGATTGTTTTCTCTATTTCTGTAAAAACTGCCATTAGAATTTTGATAGGGATTGTGTTGAATCTGTATGTCACTTTGGATAGCATGGACATTTTAGCAACATTAATGCTCCTGTATTTTTCCACTTATTTGTGTTTTCTTCAATTTCTTTCACCAAAGTTTTGTAGTTTTCAAGGTAAAGATCTTCACCTCCTTGATTAAATGTATTCCTATGTATTTTATTCTTTTTGATCCCATTGTAAATAGGATTGTTTTCTTGATTTCCTTTTTTGGATAGATCTTGGTTGATATGAAAGGGAAGTCCTTTAGTCGTGTCTGACTGTTAGCGACCCCATGGACTGCAGCCCACCAGGCCCTCCGTCCTTGGGATTTTCCAGGCAAGAGTACTGGAGTGGGGTACCATTGCCTTCTCCGGTGATATAAAGAAATGCAGTTGATTTTTACAGGTAGATTTTTTAATCCTGTAACTTTACTGGACTTGTTTTTTTCTAACATTTTTTTTTGGTAGTCTTTAGGGCTCTCTCTATATAAGGTCATGTTGCTGATGTTGTTTAGTCATGTCTGACTCTTGTGTGACACCACGGACTATAGCTTCCCAGGCTCCTTTGTCCATGAGATTTCCCAGGAAAGAATACTGGAGTGGGTTGCCCTTTCCTTCTCCAGGGGTTCTTCCTGACCCTGGAATCAAACCGTTTGCAAACAGATAATTTTACTTGTTCCTTTCTTATTTGGATGCTTTTATTTCTTTTTCTTGTCTGATACCTCTGGCTAGTACTTCCAGTAGTGTCTTGAACAGATATGGTGACAATGGTCATCCTTGCTTTGTGTCACAAGTTAAAGGACTTTCAGTTTTATCCCATTGATTAAGATGTTAGCTATGGGTTTGTTAGAAATGGCCTTTATTGCATTGAGACTTCTCAGCCTTGGCAGTACTGATGTTTGGGGATGCCTGACTCTGTTGTGGGAGCTGACCTGTGCATTGCAGGTTGGCGAGCAGCTGCCCTGTCCTCCACTCACTGGCATACCTGTCCTGCCCCAGGGTGACAACCAAAAATGTCCCCAGACATTGCCAAATGTCCCTCTATAGGGAAAAAGGGAAAAATGACTCCCTGCTTGAAAATTACTGAAATAGAGAATAAAGGCACCAAAACTGTTTGAATTGTATGTAGACATGAGTGCTTTTTTATATGAAGAAATTCTTGAGGTTATAGAAGGATCTAGAGTATTTGGCAAGCCTGGTTGCTTTCTCCTCCCTCTTCTCAGTGAAAGTTTTGTCAGATGCTTTTTATTTTTTAAATTAAAAAAATTTTTTTACTTGCCAATTTTCATTATATGAAATGTGCAAGCTAGAGATTTAATTTTACATACTTTTTTTTTTTTCTAGTCGCACCATGTGGGCTTGTAGGATCTTAGTTCCCTGACTAGGGATTGAACCTGGGCTCTTGGCCACAAAAGTCTGGAACCCTAACCACTGGCCCACCAGGGAATTTCCTGATTCCCTGTCAGGTGTTTTTTGGAGGGCTTTTTTGTTTGTTTGTTTGGTATTCTTTAAAGTTAAAGAATTTACATGGTGACTGCAGCCATGAAATTAAAAGATGCTTGCTCCTTGGAAAAAAAGTAATGACCAACCTAGACAGCATGTTAAAAAGCAGAGACATTTCTTTGCCAATTAAGGTCCATCTAGTCAAAGCTCTGTTTTTTCCAGTAGTCATGTATGGATGTGAGAGTTGGACTATAAAGAGAGCTGAGCACCGAAGAATTGATGCCTTTGACCTGTGGTGCTAGAGAAAACTCTTGAGAGTCCCTTAGACTACAAGGAGATCCAACCAGTCCATCCTAAAGGAAATCAGTCCTGAATATTCATTAGAATGACTGATGCTGAAGCTGAAGCTCCAATACTTTGGTCACCTGACTCATTTGAAAAGACCCCGATGCTGGGAAAGATCAAAGGCAGGAGGAAAAGGGGATGACAGAGGATGAGATGGTTGGATGGCATCACTGATTCAATGGACATGAGTCTGAGTAAACTCTGGGAGTTGGTGGATGGACAGGGAGGCCTGGCGTGCTGCAGTCCATGGGGTCACAAAGAGTCAGATACGACTGAGCGACTGAACTGAACTGAAGTGACTTAGTAGGAGATTTGTATTTACCAGCTCTTCTGAGAGCTCCTATTCCATGAGAAAGAAACCTCTGAGTAGAATGCCCAGCACTTGTAAACACTTCTCAGTTTCTTATTTGGAGTGTTTGTTGTTAGAATCTCTACATTTGACTGTTATTTTCCTCTTGAAAAATACTTGGACAAGTAGTAATTGGACAAGTAGTGCTTTTAAACAAGTGATACGAGGAGGTTTTCTGCGGAAGGCGTGACCCATCCACTCCATATCCACCGAGCCTGCCGATCATGATGACGACTCCATCTTTATCCTCGAACCAGGAGAACCTTGAAGCCAGCACCCACATGCTCGGTGGAGATTTAATTGCTGGTGAAGCATATGAGGAGCCAGAGATGGCCGTTTCACACCTAGAGGACAGTGTGTGGCACATTCTACCAGGAAAACGAGCAGACGCTGGGCAGCAGTTCCTCCTTTAAAAAGAAACATCAGGATAAAGTGTGTGCCCTGCACTGGGCACTGTTCTAGGGAACTGAGAGCCGAGTAAAGCAGAAATTCCCATTCAGATGGAGCTCCCATGCTTTTGGGCAGGAAGAGGGGGGCTTCCCTTATGGCTCAGTCGGTGAAGACTCTGCCTGTGATGCAGGAGACCTGGGTTCAGTCCTTGGGTCTGGAAGATCCCCTGGAGAAGGAAATGGCAACCCACTCTAGTATTCTTGCCTGGAAAATCCCCATGGACAGAGGAGCCTGGTGGGCTACAGTCCATGGGGTCCCAAATGTCGGACATGACTTAGCGACTCAAGCACCACCACCAGGGGTAGACCAGCAGGTCACGGGTTACACAGCGTCGGGTGGATGCTCTGGAGACAGCCTTTGAGTACAGACACTGTGGAACTGAAAATCTTCGGGCATGAGCATCTAGAGGAAGAGTGATCCAGACCGAGGGAGCAGCAGGAACAAAGGCTGTGAGGTGGAGGACCTGGAATGTTCTGGAACAGCCAGGAGGCCAGAGAGGCTAGAGCGGAATGAAGTGGTGGAGCCAGCAGAGGCAGAGATGAGTGACCAATGACCTCACTCAGAGACAGACTTGGGCAGCGTGTTACAGGAGAAAAGACTTGCTTCCACTCTGAAGTGTAAGTTTCAGTAACATCTCCCTGAAACTGGTGCTCTTTTAGGAGGACAGAGTATTCCAAGGCTAGAGCTTTATAAGGACTGGTGTTGAGCTTGCCTCTTATGTTATACTTAATTGGATTGATGCTTTTTCAATATTCATGTCCCCAGATCATCAAGTATTTCACAGACGCATATGGCATTTGCAACTACCTTCCTCAAACACTGTCCTTGATTGACAAATCCCTTTTTGGGCTTGCCATCCAGTATCCTTAAGCTTTGGCTTTTAGTTTTATTTTTCTATTATTTTTTTTTGGCCCAACACAAGGCCTTCAGACTGATAGGCTTCTCCGTGTCAGAGCCTGGGCAGGAGTCCCGAGGCCCCGGAGTGCTACACATCCTCGGCCTCTGTCTTCAAGGAACCGGATCAATGAGAAAGTGGTTTGGAAAGTTTGTCCTATGGCTTAGCGCCACGCTGAGTATTATGGTTGACCCTTGAACAATGAGGGGTTTGACCAGGGATTGAACNACACATCCTCGGCCTCTGTCTTCAAGGAACCGGATCAATGAGAAAGTGGTTTGGAAAGTTTGTCCTATGGCTTAGCGCCACGCTGAGTATTATGGTTGACCCTTGAACAATGAGGGGTTTGACCAGGGATTGAACCCCTGCAGTGGAAGCTTGAGGTCTTAACCACTGGACTACCAGGAAAGGCTCAAGCTTTGGCTTTTTATTTTGTTTTGGGGTATAGCCGATTATAAATATTGGAGTATACTGAATCTCTTGGACTGCAAGGAGATCCTACCAGTTAATCCTAAAGGAAGTCAGTCCTGAGTATTCATTGGAAGGACTAATGCTGAAGCTGAAACTCCAATACTTTGGCCACTTGATGAGAAGAACTGACTCATTGGAAAAGACTCTGATGCTGGGAACGACTGAAGGTGGGAGGAGAAGGGGACGACAGATGGTTGAATGGCATCGGCGACTCAATGGACATGAGTTTGAGCAAGCTCCAGGAGTTGGTGATGGACAGAGAGGCCTGGCGTGCTGCAGTCCATGGGGTCTCAGAGAGTCAGACATGACTAAGCAGCTGAACTGAACTGATAGCCGATGAACAAACAATGCTGTGATAGTTTCAGGTGAACAAGGCAGAGACTCAGCCGTACACACACATGTATCCATTCTCCTCCAAACTCCCCTGTCCTCCAGGCCGCAAGCTCTGGCTTCTCAGATCTCACTGCAGGTCTGGATCGTCATTTCCACTCCACACAGGAAATCTGAGAATGTGACTATGTGAGTCTGTGGAGCACGAGGCTTCGCTCTTGTGAAAGGAAACCCCGAGAAAACCCCCTTAAATTAGAAAGCAGTTCCTGGGAGCTTGTGGCTTCCCCGGCCGGCTTGTGGCCTGGCTGCCCAGAGGCTGTCTGCCTGAGAGGTATGACGGGCGCCCCTTGGAAGGGGAGTTGCTGGGCCGTGTGTTTGATGGGTTTCCACCAGGGGTTGAGGGCTCAGATGCGTGCATCAAGCACAGAGATGGTTCTGGGGCAAGAGATACAGGAAGGCACCTCTGAGCACAGCGACCCCCTCCCACCTCCTTGCTCTCCTGCCTGGACCCTTCCTGATGCCTTCTCAGGGTCGGGGCCTGGGCACGAGTCCCGAGGTCTGGAGAGCTACATGTCCTCAAGCTCTGTCTTCAAGGAACCAGATCAATGAGAAAGTGGTTTGAAAAGTTGGTCCTTTGGCTCAGCGCCATGCTGAGTAGTACAGTTGACCCTTGAACAATGTGGGGTTAGCAGCTCCACCCACTGTGCCGGCAAAAATCCGCCTGCACCTGCCGTCTCTGCCTCAAAAACAAAGGAATTGATAAGTGACTCACCAAGGGCAGGAAGGTGAAATGGTCTGGACAGTCTGCACTCACACCCTAGCTGTTTTGCTTCCATATATTGTGATGCCTCACGGGACAGAAACTTTCCCCTCACGCTTACTTGATTTCAAGATCTGCAAAATGAAAATACACACTTTAGGAACTGTATTTAGTATGTGTGCAAGTGGACCTGGGGCTTCCCAGATGACTCAGAGGGAAATCCCATGGACAGAGGAGCCTGGCAGGCTACAGTCCATGGGGTCACAAAGAGCTGGACATGACTTAGGGACTAACCAACAACACAGGTCCAGAAAAGTGGACCTGTGTGGTTCAGACCCGTGGTGTTGGAGGGTCAGCTGCATTTCTTTTTTCCCTCTTGTGACAGTGGGAATTGTGCAGCTCTGCACGAAGGAGAAAGAGCCAGGAGGTCTTTAGCTGGTTGGAAATCGTTGTCTGAACCTGATACACTGTGAAACACCGTGTGTACGGGACCCTGTAACTCAGTGTGTGTGTATGTATGTGTGGAATGCTTTCTTATCTCTATTTTCCATCCACTTCATTACAACATTAGATCAACCGAATGGTTCTCGACTTTTCATGCTAAGTTTTTTGGTGTGCTCTCTTAATGCATAGTTGAGGAAATTGCTGTTGGTCTCCTGTAGTCAGCAGATTCAAACAGGGAAGGATTTTTTTCAGTGCAAATGCGGGCCTTTTCCAATACGTTTACATCTCTCTGAACATCATTGTTTGCTTCCTGGCTCTCAGCAGCTGTATGTGCTTGGCTCAGAGGCTGGGAAAATCTTCTGCTTGCTAGATTTTCAGGGCCACTGAAGTTAGGGGTCCCAGAAGTTTTCGCTGTGGCTGATGCTTTTGATACGAGTGATTTGTGAAGGCTTTTCGGGATAGAACTTGATTTTTCCCTGTGAATGATCACACCAACCTCTGTTAACATTTGATGCAATCTGTCAGTCTGTGTATCTCTAAAGTTGATTTATAAATACAGTTCTGGACCCTGCTTTTTTTTTTTTTTTTTTTACTTATGAGCATACTCTGAGCTTATTTCTATATTAAACGCACTTTAGAATCTTGAGTTTTCAAAACCCATTTCTGTATACGTCATCCTTTTGTTAGTCATTTTTGGGTATTTTGGTTGTTTCTGAGATTTTGCTGTATGACTAATGTCCTGACGAATGGATTTCTTAGTATATTTTCTATTGGCACTTGGAGCACATTCCTTTTCAGATCAATCTTAGAAGGTATATTATTAGTTTCATGAGTATGAGCCTTTTAAAGGCCATCTTGCTTTCTAGACAGATTGTATTAATTTCTCCTTCCACCCGCACACTATAAAATTGCCTGCCTCTTTTGCTGAGTCCTCATCATACAGCACATTGATTATCAAAAATGTTGAAATGGCTTATTGGTCTTTGCAACATTAAAAGTCATACATGCTTACTGTAAATAGTCAGATAACATAGGTAGGTAGAGTGTCAAATATGAAAATCACTGATCTAGAGAAATTTTTGATATACCTTGAGTCATTTCTTATAATACTTATCATCTGCTTTTTTTCTTAGCAACTTATTGAGGCTATGTTTTCATATCTGCGTATACACATCATTATTTTTCATTACTGCAAGATATCCTGCTTTTTGGATAGTTTTCATTTTTAGAAAACGCGTGACTTAATTTTTTTTTTTTAGAGTTCGGCATAAGAAGTGAGTCATAATTAGTCCTTGGTGCAGGATTCACAGTCAGTTTCAGTGAGTTCTGGCTCAGGCAAATACACAGGAGGGGAAAGTGAGAATGAGGATAAATACATTCAACTTTTACAAAAGCAGAAAGATTAAAACTATTTTACTTAAACACATTAAGAGGTGATTTCTAGTTTGTCATTTATGGGCAGTAGAGCGGTCTGCATATATCTTTGCCAATTGATTTAGTTATTTTTAAGGAAATTGTTGGGTCTTGAGTTTGGAGCCACATGGAGGGTTCTATTATTTTCACAAATACGCCTGCCTCTCCCTGGAGCAGGCGTAGACTTCTTTTCCTGTGCCATCTCACTTGGGCGTGCCTCTTGCTTTGGCAAATTCAGTGTGAGATCTGACTTGTGTAACTTTGGTCATGATTTTTAAGACCCAGCGTATGACTTGCCATACCTTCGTTTCCCTCTGTGATGAGACCCATAGTATTCCAAGCCGAGGGAGAACAACTGGGAAAGAGCCCGCCTGGAGTGGGCATGTCCTGTGGGAAAGCAGACTTGGTCATAAGCCTTTGAAATGTGGAGGCTGACTGTTAACTGCCATGCAACCTACTTACCCTGACTGCCGGCTGTAACACATGGTAACTGATCGCCTTCAGAAGAGTAAGCCTGCTTGCAAGTTACAAGAGTGCCTTGTCTTCCATTTACCAAAGCTAGTTATGTTCACTCTTTTTAATCTCCTCTAACTCATGGTCAGAAAACGATAACTCACTTTAATATGTGTGTCTTTGATGTGTTTCCTAGCCATTTACATCTCTTTCTTTTACTTCTTTATATCCTTTGCTTTTTTGTTGTTGTTAATCTGTCTTTTCCTCCTGAGTTCTAAGAACTTTAAAATATGCTAAAAAGTATTATTCTTTGTCTACCATATGTTCTACATTGCTTTTCCAGTTTGGGTTTATTTTCTAAATCTTATTTGGGGCCTGCAGAGTTTTTAAAATTTATGGCTCGATATCTTTTGTCAGTTTGGGAAAATTCTCTGCCACAGTCGTGTCAAATATTGTTTTGTCCCATTCTCCTTTTCTCCCCCATTCTGTGACACCACATTCCAATATATTAGAACTTTCTACCATGATCCATTTCTTCCCCCTTATCTTTTCCATGCTTTTCCCGCCCCAGTGTCTGGACATTTCTGGTTAACTCATCTTCCAGTTCCCTGACTCTCTCTTTACTTTAATCTACTTCTTCGTTCCTTTTAAGAGTCTTAGTTTTAGTTACTATATACTTTATTATTCTGCCAAAATTCTCTGCTTGTCATTGTGTTCTGTTACATGTGAATTACAGCCTCATACCTTCAATATACAGCTCCTAGAGATGTTTTCTGTCGTCTGTTTTTCTCTTGGTCCTTTCACCTGATGCTTCTGGTAATCTTTTTTAACGTTAGGTACTGTAAATGGAAAAGTGAAGTCGCTCTAGGTGGTGGCATCTTTCTCCGGAGAAGCTTTAATTTGCTTCTGGCAGCTAGAGTGGGACAGATGATAATAGGCTGTGTAGGTCTCTGTAAGGCCTGGGCTGTCTCTGGCTTGCCTTTCTTGTGGGCCTAGGCCATCAGGCTTCCCAAGAGAACGTGGAATGCTCAACAGGCCTGCCACCCTTGAGAGGCCATGGACCCCAGCGGCGTCTCCTTGATTCCTGAGACGGTGGTTTACTCGGCTTACTGCCTTTGGTCATCACTGCTGTTCTCTGCCTGGTTTCTCTTCTCAGTCTCTCAGCTGTTGTTGTTGTTTAGGTGCTAAGTTGTGTCTGACCCTTTGTGACCCTATGGATATGTAGCCCACCAGGTTCCTCTGTCCATGGGATTTCCAGACAAGAATTCTGGAGTGGGAGTCCATTTCCTTCCTCAGGCAATCTTTCTGACCCGGGGATCAAACCCGCATCTCCTGCGTTGGCAGGTGGATTCTTTACCACTGAGCCACCAGGGAAGCCCCTCTCTGCCTTTATGAATCAGCAAATACCATGACGGGAAAAGATAAGAGAGTGGAAGCTTATCTCAGAGCTTTCACCTTCTTTCTGGGATGTCAGGCCCACAGGTCGCAGTTGTCTTGGCAGTCTGATGCCTCCAGATAGATTTAAAAACAAAATTTCCCCTCTTACTCATTGTTTTCAGTGGGAGAATGGATCTCTCGAAACAGGGTTTTCATGGCTGGAATGGAAAGTTCCTATCACTTGCCTTTTACTTTCTTTGTTTTGCTGAGAAGGAATAGAATTCTGTTTAGTCAGATTTCTCTTTTTCTTTATGGTTTCTGGCTTTGCTATCATGCTTCAAAATTCTTTTTTAAAACAATTTTATAGAAACAGCTATCTAAATTTTCTCCCAGTGTTTTTATGGTTGTGTATTATTTAATGACTCACTTTGGCATAAGACATGAGGTAAAGATCCAACCTTATCTTTTCCCATATGGCCAGGGCATTTGTCCAACACCCATTAATTGAGTAATCCATCTTCTACTAATGTCTGAAATGCAATCTTTTTCGTTAAGTATGTGGTGTCTCATTAATATTTTAATTTGCTAACTAGTGATTTTTGTTTAATTTTTCTGTTCTTTATCCACTTAAAATGTTGTGGTTTTGGTGTATTTTTACCGATATTTAATATATTTGTGTTTCTCAGTTGCTCAGTCATGTCTGACTCATTGTGACCCTATGGACTGTAGCCCACCAAGCTCCTCTTTCCATGGAATTTTTCAGGCAAGGATACTAGAGCAAGTTGCTAATTCTTATTCCAAGGATCTTCCCAACCCAGGAATCAAACTTGCTTTTCTTGCATCTTCTGCGTTGGCGGGTGGATTCTTTACCACTGTGTCATCTGGAAAGCCCCCATACTACATTTGATCTTAGTCAAAAGGCCAAGAAGTAATGTTTGTATGATTACTTAAATAATTCTGCATTAACTTTGGTTGGTATTTTAAAATTTCCTTTTAATCTTGCTTATAATTTTTTCTGTAAATGAAAGTTGGTTTTGTGTACAATAAAACTTTTATTTTTTATTTGTTATTTTACTCATTGTTATGCTATTGAAACCTTTCCTGTCTCATCAGTTAATATTATAGAATATAAATGTATATGTATATATTTATTTTTGCTCTTAATTTTTTAGTCCTTTTAATCTGTATCTTGATATATAGAATGTGTGTGTTTCCTGCTTAATAATCAATTTTTTTCCACAATGTTGGTTAAATAACCTATCCATTTTCCAGATTCTTCCTTAAATATACCTTGACCTTTGATGATAAGGATCTTATTTTGGGCCATCTGCTTAGTTTTTACCATTTAAGATCCTTTGTTTTTCATTCTTAGTACTTTGTTCTCCTCTTCCCATTAAAAAAACACTGAGCTATAATTGACATATAACACTATATTAGTTTCAAGTGTACAAAATAAAGATTAAATATTTTTATATACAGTCATCTTTCTGTACCCATGGGTTTTGAATCTTCAGATTTACATCCATGGATCAAAAATATTTGGAAAAAAACATTCCAGAAAGTTCCAAAAAGCAAAACTTGGCCTTGTTGCCAGGTGGCAACCATTTATATAGCATTTACATTGTGTTTATAGCTATTTACATAGCATTTACACTGTGTTAGATATTATAGGGAATCTGGAGATGATTTGAAGTGTAAGGATGTTGTGTGGGTTATGTGTAACACTGTGTCATTCATATAAATGAACTGAGACTCTGCTGATTTTAGTATCTCTGAGTGTCTGGGAACTGATTCCCTGTGGATACCGAGGGATGACTGTATTGTGAAATGACCACCACAGTAAGTCCAGTTACATTCCATCACCACACATAAGCACAATCCTTTTTTTCCCTTCTGATGATACAGTGTTTAAGATCTTCTCTCTTAACAACTTTCGAACAAAAAAATAGAACGTTGTTCGCTATAGTCACCATGCTGTAGATTAGCATCTATTTCTTAACTGGATGCTTGTGTCCTTTGATCTCCTTCCTCCTTTTTTTTTGTTAAAACCGCTCACACACACACATAGCGGAAGAGAGAATCTTACAGATGGGCTTGCATGAACAGCTGTGGCTGCTCGCCCCAGACCCTTCCCCCTTCCGTCTGCTTCCCAGACCTGATAACCATCCCCACTTCCATTTCTTCTGGCAGCCATGCCCTGTTGATGGACAGCTTGCTTGAACAGGCATTTTGATTGACCCATTTGGGACAGTACTATTAACTGCCTGCAGCAAAGATGGAGTTTTTGCTGACCCGCAGCTCTCTTTCTCGAGGGACTTCTCTGGTGGCTCAGAGGTAGAGAATCTGCCTGCCAAGCAGAAGTGGGTTCCATCTCTGGATTGGGAAGATCCCTGGAGAAGGAAATGCCCCCCCACCCCACTCCCGTATTCTTGCCTGGAAAATCCCATGGACAGAGAAGCCTGGTGGGCTACAGTCCATGGGGTCACAGAAGAGTCAGGCATGACTGAGCAACTAAACAGCAACTCCCCTCTCTCTCCCCTCTTTGCAATCACACGCACACACCCATCGTCTTTTATATATCTGGTTCTAATGCCTTTGCTTTGTGTGTTCTCAGCCCATTGAGAGTGATGCTCTAAGCTTGGAAGGCCTGGGGCCCATTCTTCCTTTGGCAGCCCCCACAGACACTTCTCCAGCGGAGCCCAGGTTGTGCCTGGACCAGCCCTTGTGGTTCTCTGCAGGACTGCAAGACATACCTCAGCAGCCTCTGTCAGGAAACTTTGAAAAAGCAAGTTTTATTACTTCCAGGACCTGTTGGGCACAGGGTGTGCTGGGGCCCACATGGGGGTGGGGTGCAGGTGGGGAGACAGAGAGATGGCCACCTGGGGTTGTGCCTTCGTTGGCAGAGCAAGGGCCAGGGTTTCTCACATTTACTCTTTTTTGGTGAATTTGAAACAAAAGAGTGGGAGTGAAATTGTAGAAAGGAAGGCGCCCATCTGGATAGATGGGCTGCTATCTAGGTCCCCTGAAGCTTTCTAAACAGGGACTTCTGGCCTCTTTTTGTAGTTGAATCGTTGGCTGTGTGTTTATCTGAGATGGGTATTTCTGAAATATTAATACATGTCTCAGCAATCCTGGAGACCTGGGTTCGATACCTAGGTTGAGAAGATCCCCTGGAGAAGGGAATGGCAACCCACTCCAGTATTCTTGCCTGGAGAATCCCATGGACAGAGGAGCCTGGTGGGCCATATAGTCTATGGGATCGCAAAGGGTCAGACACGAACTAACACACACATAGCAATCTAAAGCTTGATGTCAGGCACTTATGTTACAAATCAGGAAAGCTAGCTGTGGACTTCCCTGGGGGTCCAGTGGTTAAGACTCCATGCTTCCAGTGCAGCGGGCACAGGTTCGAACCCTGGTCAAGCTAACTGCCCTGAACCTATGCATATATTTTACTTCAACCTTACTCTTTTCCATCAGCTCTAGTGAGTATTTCTGGACTTCTCCTTTAAGGAAGGTCATTCCTGACCTTTCTGTACCTCCTCTGCCCACACCACCTCTCTCTGTGTCCTGACAAGATTAATAACATTTTTCCCCCCTCTGACTGTAATTATTCTTATGTATACTTCGACTTATCTGTTGACTGAGTCTAATGGTTGAGACAAGTAGCATTTATCTTGGGAGAAGGCAATGGCATGGCAATGGCATGGCATTTTCTTGCCTAGAAAATCCCATGGATGGAGGAGCCTGGTAGGCTGTAGCCCATGAGGTCGCTACGAGTCGGACATGACTGAGCGACTTTACTTTCACTTTTCACTTTCCTGCACTGGAGAAGGAAACGGCAACCCACTCCAGTGTTCGTGCCTGGAGAATCCCAGGGACGGCGGAGCCTGGTGGGCTGCCGTCTATGGGGTCGCACAGAGTCTGAGACGACTGAAGCGACTTAGCAGCAGCAGCAGCAGCAGCATTTATCTTACTGTTATAACATTATATAATGTAGCTCTTGTTGATTGAAGATTGAAGTGTGCTCAGACCACCTTTCCTTTTCTAGGCAATAACCCATTTTAAAATGGCGTATATTTACTCTATTTTTTGTATGCTGATTTCTTTTTCATTTGTTTTTTTGTAGAGCTTTAGGTATTAACCCATTATGTTCTTAAAAAAAAGGAAAAGGCTGATCTTAGCTATTATAGCTGCACTGTTGAAATTTGAGTATAGCAAAGGACTTCCTTTTCTCTAGATGTCATTTGAAATATTAAAACTTTGCACATGAGAAATCTCTGAACCTTCGATTCAGTGTGGCCGTGAACCTACAGTTACTCTATTTTTATTTTTCATTTAATTCTTACATTATTATTTTTTGGCCGTGCCGCATAGCCTATGAGATTTTAGTTCCCTGACCAGGGATTGAACCCTGGCTCTTGTCAGTGAGAGTGTAGAGTCTTAATCACTGGACCACTAGGGAATTCCCTAAAACCGCTCTAAAGAATAAAATCTATTGAAACAACAAAGGCGACAAAATGTTGCAGGTGTGTGTTTGGAGTATTTGATCAACTTGCAGGCTGCTGATTTTGGAAGGACCCCAGGCATGTGTCACTCTTAAGTAAGAGACCGGAAGCCAGAATGGATTACATAAGGCAAGAGAGCATCTTAGCTGTCTGTTCGTCTGTGAATTGCATGTGTGTTTCATGCTGGGGCAGCAACTCCCTGTGGGTAGATAATTCTCAGGAGTGTGAAGTTCTCCTTAATGGGGAGCCAGGATCTTGGAACAGTGAGTGAACCGCAAGCTGCTAGGCTCCACTCAGAACTCCTCTTCTGGAGAACCGTAAACTCGCTGTTTGTGTGGATTGATGCACTTTGATGGTGTCAGTGGCCCAGGTGGTGGGTTTTCTTCGCGTTCAGCCACTCAGAAAGAACAGCGTTTGTATCACCTACAATCTATTTGCAGATTATTCTTTCTGCTCATTTCCATAACCAGCCGTTTTTTCCATTTATTAAAAGCTGAGGTTACTGGTAACCGGAGGAATCAAAAAGCTAAGCAAATTACCAGGCATGTTGAGCGTTTTACTGCCCAGCTTGGTTGGATCTTATTTTTGCAAATGCACCAGACTTGACTCTATTTGCCTCTATCACAAAGGTGTCTCCGATGCCCTTTCAGGCTAGGGATGGGAGCAGGGACCCACTCTGGACTTTTCCTCCTGAGGGGAACCAAGAAGTTGAAGGAATGGACTTTCTTTGAGCTGAGGGAACATAGTGTAGAGAGTGGAGGGGAGTCAAGTCAGGCCAGGAGGCTGGTGATCTTCTAGGGGTTATGCTGCTGTGGCAGGTGGGTGAGGCTGGACCCCTGGGTGCCGTCCTGAGCGGGAGAAGAGAAGGAGGGTCAGTGGAGGAGACGCTTGGAGGATGCAGGGCAAGTGTGGTGCTGGATCACTGATGTATTCGTTTTCTAGGGCTGAGGCCAGGATGCTTGAGACAACCGAATCCATCTTCTCACGGATGCCAAGGCTAGAAATCCGGACTCAAGGTGACAGCAGATTTGCGCGTCCTCCGCTGACCCTAGGAGAGGATCCTTCCTGCCTCTCCCAGCCTCTGGTGGCCCTAGGTGTTCTTGGCTGGTGGCTTCATCATTCCAACCTCTGCCCCCATCTTCACATGGCCTCCCTGCCATGCCTCTGCCTCTCTAATCTCCAGGATGACCTCACCAGGATGACCTGCTGGTCAGTGGTCAGGACTTCACCTTACAATGCGAGGGTGTGAATTTGATCCTTGGTTGGGGAGCTGAGACCTCGTACACCTTGAGGCCAAAATACCAAAATTTAAAAAAAAGGAAGAAGCAGCAAGATTCTTGACCTAATTCTATCTGCAAAGACTCTGCTAATGAGAGCACGTCCACAGGCACCAGGGGTTAGGACTTGGGTATATCTTTTTTGGGGGGGATATATCTTTTGAGGGGGACTCAGCGGGTGTGTGAGGAAGAGAGGTCATGGCTCAGATGCCTGAGGGGAAGGAGAGTCTCAGACGAGGGCTCTGGGGGCCAGGCTGTGCCGAGAGTGGGGGCGTCTTGGCAGTGCCCCCGGAGATGGATGTGATGCTGTTTCTGGGCTCATCGCTGAGTCCCGCCTGGGTGTTCTGTCCCGTTTGTTTCTCGCCGCCACCATCCAGGTGGTTATGATGCTGGAACTGTGGCCGTTGTTCATTTTTTCCCTTCTAGCTGGACGGGTGGGCTTGAGGTCGGAACCGAGGGTGGAGACGGTGGAGGATGCTGGGGTGTGGAAGGTCTCGACTTCTGATCCTTGGTACAAAGGACACTGTATTCACTGACTCACGGGAGAGTCCAGGGTGACCCTGTTTTGCCTGTACCTGGGGAACATACTGGTTTTGGCATGCATCAGGCCAACTGTTCCCAGGAAGAAAAAAAACCCAAAGAAGCCAACGAAACGACTCCACAGGGACTTCCCTGGTGGTCCAGTGGGTAAAAGTCTGCCTTGCAATGCAGGGGACGTGAGTTTGATCCCTGGCCAGGGAACTAAGATCCCACATTCCTCAGGGCAACAAAATCTGACCTGCAGTGAAAGATCCTGCATAATGTAACGAAGATCCTATGTGTCGCAACTAAGACCCACACAGACAAACAATAAATAAATGTTAAAACAACAACAAACAAACGGCTCCACATGCAAAGACCCAACACAGCCAAATAATACATAAATATTCCAAAAAACAAACGACTCCACATGCATCCGCTCCCTGTGAAATTAACTAGACTTTGTGTTCCGTACCCTGAACCTCTGATTCAAGTTGACTGTCTCTCGTGTGTCCCTGCGAGGTGTCCTTTAGTTGGCAGCAGATTTCTGGGCCTTGATTTGTTTACCAAGAGTCCTGGATGCTCTTGATGTGTTTCTTTTCTTGGCAGATGACGGGTATTTTCTTAGGGCCCCGGGTCAGAAGCCAGCTCCCTCTCCTCTCATTCTCCCCGCCCCCCCATGCCTGTGACCTCATCACTCTGGGGCTGGCTTCCCATGGCCTCGGTGGAGTCCCGTCTACCCGGGCCACTCAGAAAGAAAGGGAAAGTGTCAGTCGCTCAGTCCTGTCTGACTCTGTGACCTGTGGACCGCAGCCCACCAGGCTCCTCTGTCCGTGGAATTCTCCAGGCAAGAATCCTGGAGTGGGTTGCCATTCCCTTCTCCAAAGTGACTCAGGAGGTTTCTCACCCCTGGTTCGGTTTTTCCTTCATCACACCCTTCCCAGCGCTATCAATGTCATATGGCTTTTTAACCAGGCTTCATGGGAATAATTGTTTCTCGAGACATCCTTTACTTACAGTAGAGTGCATAATCAATTCTTCCTGGGCAGCTGGGTGATTTTTGACACATTCTTGCCCTTGTGCAATCATGCCCCCAGCTCTGGATAAAGAGCATTTGCATCACTGTGCTAAGTTTCCTCGTATTCCCTCCTACCCAGGCCCGCCCTTCAGATTTCTATCACCATGGGCTAGTCTAACCAGCCTGGGGACGGCCGTGGAGTCAGAGTGTGCACTTCTTTCAGGTGGGACAAAATGGCTTTGAGATCTACCCCGGTTGTGTGCGGGCTTCCCAGGTGGCACGGTGCCGAAGAACTCATCTTCCAATGCAGGAGACGCGGGAGATGTGGGTCTGGATTGGGAAGACCCTGGAGAAGGAAATGGCAACCCACTCCAGAATTCTTGCCTGGAAAATCCCATGGACAGAGGAGCCTGGCGGGCTCAGTCCATGAGCTCACAAAGAGTTGGACACGACTGAGCATGCACACACACACGTATGGGTTTCCTCAAGCTGCTTGCTTTTCTTTTTTTCATTTTCAACAGCTCTATTGAAGTATCATTCATAGTCCATATAATTTGTCCACTTAAGCTGCTGCTGCTGCTGCTAAGTTGCTTTAGTCGTGTCTGACTCTGTGCGACCCCATAGACGGCAGCCCACCAGGCTCTACCATCCCTGGGATTCTCCAGGCAGGAACACTGGAGTGGGTTGCCATTTCCTTCTCCAGTGCATGAAAGTGAAAAGTGAAAGTGAAGTCGCTCAGTTGTGCCCGACTCTTCGAGACCCCATGCACTGCAGCCCACCAGGCTCCTCCGTCCATGGGATTTGCCAGG
>SJYV01043982.1:9462-27895 GCA_006410875.1 Neotragus pygmaeus
GAGTTTGTTGGACAGCAAGGAGATCCAACCAGTTAATCCTAGAGGAAATCAGTCCTGAATATTCATTAGAAAGACTGACGCTGAAGCTGCAGCTCCAATCCTTTTGGTCACCTGATGTGAAGAGCTGACTCACTGGAAAGATTAAAGGCAGGAGGAGAAGGGGACGGCAGAGGATGAGAGAAATGGCATCACTGACTCGATGGCCCTGAATTTCAGCAAACTTTGGGAGATAGTGAAGGGCAGGTAAGACTGAGGTGCTGCAGTCCATGAGGTCGCAGAGAGTCGGATGCGACTGAGTGATCGAAGAGCAAGTTCCTGTTGCCTGGTGTATTTTATTTGTAGACTATCTTCATCTGGACGAGCCGCACTTCAAGTGCTTGGGAGCCACGTGAGAATGACCGTCTTTGACAGCGTAGGTGCTGGACGAGAGGTGACAGCCACCAGCATTAGGCGTGCTCCTGATGTGCTTGGCTAAGACAGCAGGATAATTTCCTGAAGATGTTTATTATGAAGGTGATGTTTAGCACAGAAGCTTAGCACTGAGCAAGTAATCAGTCTGTCAGTTAAGTCGCTCAGTCATGTCTGGCTCTTTGCAACCCCATGAACCGAAGCACGCCAGGCCTCCCTGTCCATCACCAACTCCCGGAGTCCACCCAAACCCATGTCCATTGAGTCGGTGATGCCATCTAACCATTTCATCCTCTGTCATCCCCTTCTCCTCCTGCCTTGAATCTTTCTCAGCATCAGGGTCTTTTCAAATGAGTCAGCTCTTCTCATCAGGTGGCCAAAGAATTGGAGTTTCAGCTTCAGCATCAGTCCTTCCATGAACACTCAGGACTGATTTCCTTTAGGATGGACAGTAAATGTTAGTAATAATTATTGTGATTTATCACTGTGTTGCTTGCATTTTAAAATGTGTATAATCCATCTTAAACTTTCAGAAATGTTGGAATACCCTTTTAATAACCCAAACTCTTGTATTTCATCCTGTATAAATTAGCATATTATTTCTAAGTTTATTTGATCCACAATAATTTGAGTTTCTGCAGTATTTCCTGGACAATATGATACCTTGACTCACTACAGACCACTTTATTTTTAAAAAGGTTTTTTATAGTTTTTTTAAATTTATTTTTAATTGGAGGATAATTACCTTACAGTATTGTAATGGTTTCTGCCATACATCAACATGAATTTAATGTGGACAATTTTAAAAGTCTTTATTGACTTATTACAGTATTGCTTCTGTCTTATTTTATTTTATTTTTTTTTGCCATGAGGCATGTGGGATCTTAGATCCCCAACCAGAGGTTGTACCTGATCCCCTTGCATTAGAAGGTCTCAACCACTGGGCCACCAGGGAAGTTCCCATATACCATTTTAAATGGTCTTCCTTGGGAAGAATTCCATTTGTATCTGGAGACAGTGCTGATTTAAGCCACACAGGAGTTACATGAAAGAATGCAAGCTCTGCAAGGACCAGGGTAAGGGTTATCTCAGCCACTGATGAGTTGAAGTGCCTCAAACACTGTCAGGCACATAGTAGATGCTCAATATGTAGGTTGAACAGGAGACAGTGAGTGGATCACCAGGTGTTACAGAGGACTTATTACCTGTGCTCTATCGCTCTTGTCAGCCAAAGCCTGCTGCTTGGATGGTTGGGACACTATATAAAATAGACTTGGGTAACGATGTGATACATAGCAGTGCACTGGGTCAGAGACTACCATTGAAGGACTTCTCCATGTGAATTTGCAAACCTTCAGTGTTGAGACTGATGTGTATAGCTTTACAATTTAATGACCAACAGTGCTGGTGAAATCTTTCAACATTAAATACATTTCTTTGTAAGTTGTGTTTCAGTTTGAGGCTAACAGAGGTTCAGTTCCTGCCCAGTTTTGCATTCTCAACTTGCAGCTGCTTCAAGGAAACAAAAATGCTTTCACGATGTGAATTTAGGAATATGAAAGATATAAAAATCTTCACTATGACCAGGGCACTCATTTTTAGGTCTTTGGTTTAGATGCATGGTCAGTCCACCTTTTATTGGCATTAACAGCATTTAATATTTCCATGGTAGCAAGCTACTGCTTTCCTCATTAGAAGATGTTATTTTGTGTAGCTTTTCCAAGGTCCTGCAGGATGGTTGAAGTAACTGTATCACTAGAGATTTGTCTTTTTAGTATATCGTATAAAGGGAATAGAGTATATATTTTGTGTCCATATAAACGGAATCATACAGTATAAGTGATGGCCTTCTCTCACTCCCCTGTGGCTCAGAGGGCTTCCCTGGTGGCTCAGATGGTCAAGAATCCACCTGCAATGCAGGAGACCTGAGCTCAATACCTGGACTGGGAAGATCCCCTGGAGACAGGAACGGCTGCCCACTCCAACATTCTGGCCTGGAGAGGAGAGGAGCCTGGTGGGCTGCAGTCCATGGGATCACAGAGAGACGGACACGACCGAGTGACTTTCATCTTCGCTTCTCTCGCTCAGTGTAGCATCTTTCTAGAATGATCCAGGCTGCTGCATGCTTTACTAGTTTGGTCCTTTTGCTTGCTGAGTGGTATGAAATTTTAGCAAGCAACAAAGTCAAACAAGGAATAAGAAAATAGCTGCTGCTGCTGCTAAATCGCTTCAGGTGTGTCCGACTCTGTGCGACCTCATAGACAGCAGCCCACCGGGCTCCATCCCTGGGATTCTCCAGACAAGAACACTGGAGTGGGTTGCCATTTCCTTCTCCAATGCATGAAAGTGAAAAGTGAAAGTGAAGTTGCTCAGTCGTGTCCGACTCAGCGACCCCGTAGACTGCAGCCTACCAGGCTCCTCCGTTCATGGGATTTTCCAGGCAAGAGTACTATTCATTGATATACAGCCCACACTGGGGTACTTGTTTCTCTTGATGAGTCAGGGGAATTGGAAAATACATTAACAAGAGCTAAAAAGCAACCCGCAAAAGTAGCAGCAAGGTGCAACCCCAGCGGCAGGCAGAGAGCTGGTTTCTTGGATCTCCTCCCAGACCTACGTGCCCTGGGTTAATAATGATGAGCTTTAGTGGACTAGCTCTCTGTCTGACATATGGGGGTCATGCCAGGAGAGAAGATCTGCGCTTTCGGTTTCCAATATACTTGAGGTAACAGAGGTCTAAACATGCTGACCTTTCTATGTGAGCTTTTGATCAACTGGCTGTAAAACTGGCTTAGAGCTCTAATTATGAGAGCCATGAGGAGTTTTAATGACTCTCTGATGCAGAGAATAAATATCCTGAGCCAGATTTACACTGTAGGAGATTCTTCTGGAGAAATATTTCAAGGGAGTAAACCCAGTTACTTTCTAAAACGATGGTCAGTTTTGTAATTATTTAAAAAAATAGTAATGCATGTGTTAGAAATGTCCCACACAGGATCAGAAAAACTGATTGGTATGAAGAATGGTTATTTTTTTTTCGGGGGGGGGGGTCTAATATGTCATGGGCTTCCGAGGTGGCACAGAGGTAAAGAATCTCCCAGCCAATGCAGGCGGTGCAGATTCAATCTCTGGGTCAGGAAGATCCCTTGGAGAGGGAAATGGCAACCCACTGCAGTGTTCTTGCTGAGAACGTTCCATTAACAGAGGAGCCTGGTGGGCCACAGTTCATGAAGCCGCAGAGAGTCTGATGTGGCTGAGCATATACAGACACCTGACAGAACTCAAAAAGAAAAAGATGCCCATGGAAGAGATGCTTAGTTATTTGTTCATACAGTGAATACTTATTGGATACTTATGGAGGAGCAGACACTATTCCAATATCAAAAGCAACAGAGAACAAAACAAAGAACTATCACTTTGGTGCTCACAGTCCAGAAGGAAAGATAAACAATAAGCAAAAAATTTTTTTTAAAAATATATAATATATCCAGTAGTGATAAATGCTCTGGCTATAATGGATTTTTTTTTTTTTTAACCAGAGACATTATTTTAGACAAGGTGATCAGTAAGAAGAGCTAACCCCTAAACAGAGATCACAGAGAGGTGAATGTATGTGACAGAAGAGCCACAGAATGGACACAGCATGTGCAAAGGCCTGGTGGCAGCCACCGACTTAGTTTTTCTGGGAAAAATGAGGAGACATGTGGCTGGAACAGGGCNTTTTTTTTTTTTTTAACCAGAGACATTATTTTAGACAAGGTGATCAGTAAGAAGAGCTAACCCCTAAACAGAGATCACAGAGAGGTGAATGTATGTGACAGAAGAGCCACAGAATGGACACAGCATGTGCAAAGGCCTGGTGGCAGCCACCGACTTAGTTTTTCTGGGAAAAATGAGGAGACATGTGGCTGGAACAGGGCAAGGAGAGACAAAAAAAGTTACAAACGGCCCAAGTGGATATTGTTGTCTATTGCTAACAAGCCTTCTGGTATTTCCCTATGATTTCTTTTTCAACTAGCTGGCTTCACTCCATAAATCCTTCATGAAAATATAAAGCAATGCTGTTTCCTACCCTAGCATTTCACGAATATCTGCAGTTCAGAGTAAAAAGTAAGTGCATGCCATTTGCAGAGCTGATGTTGGGAAGATTCCCAGGGGCCAGTCATGGAGGACATATATGCATGTATGTTCTTGGAATCTTATGAGTTCTTTTTCCAAATATTGATAAGAAGGAGTTGCTTTTGCTAAGTTGCCCACTTTGTTCTAGAAAGGACATTTTATTTTAAGAAATAGCCCCTTGGAAAAGTTTTTCCTACTGTACGATCTAATGTAACTAATCCTACATGAGTTCTGTACCAACTGCCACTAAAATCAAATTTGTAAACAGAGAGATTTACAAACTGCTTGTAGTTCATCTTGCAATGTCCAGCTTCTACACAGAGCTTTATTTATAATTTTGCTGAGGCAAAAAGAAAACATACAAACTTTAGTTATGGCACATGGAACTTAATCATTTCTTTTAGTCTGTGCTGCAGTTGGCTCAGAAAAATTCATGCACTTATTTTTTTTTTACTGTAAACTGCAGATATTTTAAAAATACTAGTATAAGAAAAAGCACTTCTTAATTTTTTAATAAAAGATTTGTTGAATGAAGTCAGCCAATTGAAAAGGAAATCATAAGGAAAACCCAAAAGACTTTTCAGCAATTTACAGCGACAGCTACATGGATCATTTGTAAATCTTGAGTTCACCAAAGGAAATTTGGCCTAGCAAGCTCATTGTAAACACTGTGCAGCACTTTTTATTGATTCTGCTAGGAAATGCGAATAGACAGCAGCAAGAAAAAGAAATGTTGTCTGCGTTTTTTTCTTATTTAAATGTATTAGTCGATAATCTACAGCAGGAATGATACTTTAATCAATTCCATTCACTTGTATCTTTGAGAACATGATTTTTAACCTATGCTGCTGCTACTGCTAAGTCGCTTCAGTCGTGTCCAACTCTATGCGACTCCACAGATGGCAGCCCATTGGGCTCCGTCATCCCTGGGATTCTCCAGGCAAGAACACTGGAGTGAGCTGCCATTTCCTTCTCCTTTTAACCTATACTGTGTTAGATAATAACTACTGATTGATACTTTCTCTGACAAATCAAAATGCCTCAGAAGTGAAAATGTAAAATCAGAAATTTTGTAACTTTTGTTTGAGGGACTTTCCTGGAGATCAAGTGATTAGGATTCTGTCTTCCAATGCAGGGGGTATGGGTTTGATCCCTGGTTGGGGAGCTAAGATCCTACATGCCTCAGGGCCAAAAGCCCAAAACATCAAACAGAAATAATATTGTAACAAATTCAATAAAGACTTTAAAAATGGTCCATCCATATCAAAAAGTCTTTAAAAAAATAAGGTGATTTTATTTGATATTCACCCTTGAAGTGAAGTGAAAGTTGATCATTTGTGTCCAACTCTTTGCGACTCATTCCATGTCCATGGGATTCTCCAGGCCAGAATACTGAAGTGGGTGGCCTTTCCCTTTTCCAGGGCATCTTTCTAACTCAGGTCTCCCGCATTGCAAGCAGATTCTTTACCAGCTGAGCCACCAGGGAAGCCCAAGAATACTGGAGCGGGTAGCCTATCCCTTCTCCAGCAGATCTTCCTAACCCAAGAATCAAACCAGGGTCTCCTGCATTACAAGCAGATTCTTTACCAGCTGAGCTACCAGGGAAGCCCCATATTTAGCCTTGGTTGAACTCTATTTGCTGCGTCCCGTGTATTTTTCTCTCCTGATATCATGATGGACTTCCCTGGTGGCTCAGCAGTGACAAACCCACTTGCCAACGCAGAAGACGCAGGTTTGATCCCTGGGTGGGGAAGATCCCCTGGAGGAGGAAATGGCAACCCACTCCAGTATTCTTGCGTGGGAAATCCCACGGACAGAGGAGCCTGCAGGGCTACAGTCCATAGCGTGGCAAAAGAGTCAGACATGGCTTAGCGACTAAATGACAACAACGTTGTTCGTGATGCTTAGGAGGATCAATACCTTATTATTAATGAATATATTCATGCNGTGGGAAATCCCACGGACAGAGGAGCCTGCAGGGCTACAGTCCATAGCGTGGCAAAAGAGTCAGACATGGCTTAGCGACTAAATGACAACAACGTTGTTCGTGATGCTTAGGAGGATCAATACCTTATTATTAATGAATATATTCATGCCTTAGAGTCTATGCTGCAAAACACCCGGTGCTGACTCTCTTACTCACCTTCGCCTGTTTCTGTCGAAATTCCTCATCTCGCTGCATTCTATACTGATCAGTTTCTGCCATCGCTTCCTCCTTGGCTTGGCGCAGTCGCTTGATTTTTCCTGAAAATTAACAGGGGCACAGAAGGAGTGATATTTCTTTTCAACACATCTGGAATTTTTAAAAATGACTTTTAAAAATTGGATGTGGTCTTACATTTTCTTTAAGCTTTTTTTTTTCCCCTTTCCTTCTAAGAGGATGACACCCTTTGTTAAAAAAATGATAGATATTGAAAAATCCCTGATTTTTTTCAGTTGGATTCTTTAGAACATGGACATGACAACGTTCTTTCACAGGTCCATGTTTCAATAAAATACGCGCCCATTTANAGAGGATGACACCCTTTGTTAAAAAAATGATAGATATTGAAAAATCCCTGATTTTTTTCAGTTGGATTCTTTAGAACATGGACATGACAACGTTCTTTCACAGGTCCATGTTTCAATAAAATACGCGCCCATTTACTCACAGCAGTACCAGCCAGGGAACAGATTTTAGTTGTCACTGACTTGAGCAGACATTATTTGGTCAGATTTTCTGTCCTGATTAGCTGCCAGGAATCCTTCAGTCCTTACCAACTGGATTCTATTTAATACTGGCAGATGTCCAAGTGCACACACATGCTACTCAGACTCTATCAAACCGACTCACAATTTTTTAAAAGTATTTTATTGGATTTTTCTCTTCCTGTTTGTTGACTCTAGAAAGTCTGATTAAGCCCCACAACACATCAAAGTAGATATTTTTTGTAGCAGCTTTCTCTGAGGGGGACTTGAAAGTGATTGTAAAACCAATTGTTTTTAATGATGAGGAGATTTAGTTAAGTAGCTCTCTTTTCTTTTATTAAGAGCAAAGGTGTAAGCCTTAAGCCAACAGACAGCAATGAAGATCAAAGTTTCAGATAAGCACAGAGCTGTGGAGATCATTAGGTAAGCCCGTGACTTTGTTTGACAGCCAGAGGAAGCCTAGGGGTTACAAAGAAACAGTTATCTTTGCTGGTCACTCGCCACCCACCGCCTTCAGGTACTCATGCTTCGTGAGCTTCAAAACTCTGAAGAAATCCTGAACTGTATGAAAATTAATTTTTCCCCAAATCTGTTTCCTATTTTAATTACATACCTTTACCCTTTTGCTCATCTAACAGCATGTTTCCTTTTCTCTGGTAATGTCTCTTAAGCTTTTGTTGATGGTTTTTGTCAAGGGTTTGTTTTACGGGATAGTGCGTGCCTGCGAAGTCGCTCCGGTCGCATCTGACTGTTTGTGACCATGTGGACTGTGAGCCTGCCAGGATCCTCTGTCCATGGATTTTTCCAGGCAAGGATACTGGGGTGGGATCCTCCTCCAGGGGATCTTCCGTGCCCAGGGATGGAGCCCGTGCCTCTCGCACCTCCTGCACTGGCCTGTTCTTTATCACTAGCGCCACCCGGGAAGCCCTCTATGGTGTAGACTTTGAACTAAATAAGCGTTTTCTCAGACATAGAAAACAAACTTATGGTTACCAGAGGGGCCCGTGGTGGAGAGGGGTAAGTTAGGAGTTTGGGACTAACATATATGCACCACTAAGAACTGAGGCTTTGAACTGCGGTGCTGGAGGAGACTCCTGAGAGGCCCCTGGACTGCAAGGAGCTCCAACCAGTCCATTTTGAAGGAGATCAGCCCTGGGATTTCTTCGGAGGGAATGATGCTGAAGTTGAAACTCCAGTACTTTGGCCACCTCATGCGAAGAGTTGACTCATTGGAAAAGATCCTGACGCTGGGAGGGATTGGGGGCAGGAGGAGAAGCGGATGACNTTAAATATTCTGAAAAGCTGTAGGTACTTCACATGTCATTCATGAGGTTGACTAGAAATTCCAGGTAAACTGTATAAAGACAGAAATGGCCTAGAAAAGGGGGTAGGCAGAATCTGACTATTATTTACATCACATGGAGTTCACAGCTTTTGGCACCAATAATCTACTCCACATACATGAAGCACTCACTTGTGATTCCACTTTTTACTAGAAGGCCTTTAATTCAGACACATTTTCAAATACTTGCAAAGTTAAAAGCAGGAGCCCTTCTGTGCTGCTGGAACTACTCACTGATGTTCTGAAGCGTCTGTGGCCACATGGCACACTGCTGTCTCTTGTATAAAGGGGCTTCTGAGGACATCATACATTCTGCTGTGCAGTGACCTTTTTAAAGCATCTATTTTTAAAAGTGAATACGAGAAACAACATTCCTTTTTTGCCAGACTAGCCAGTGTCTTTTACCTGAGTTCTGTTCTTTGCTGGGGTCCCAGAAGTGTCTCTGAGAAGCACCCAGGACCATGGCTCAGCCACACCTAGTGTATATACTGCATATACTCACTCTGGACTCTCCAGGTCTGGGTTTTAGTGCAGCTGTACTTGTTTACTTCAAAGTATCTACAGTAATTATGGAAACAGGAGAGGCATAAATATTAAGTGAACAAATAAGAAATAGACGTGTGTGTTAGTTGCTAAGTCGTGTTCAATTCTTTGCAATCTGTGGACTATAGCCCGCCAGGCTCTTTTGTCCATGGGATTCTCTAGGCAAGAATACTGAAGTGTGTTGTCATTTCCTTTTCTAGGGGATCTTCCTGACCCAGGGATCGAACCTGGGTCTTGAACATTGCAGGTGGATTCTTTACTGTCTGAGCCACCAGGGAAGCCCCAATAGATAACTGGGTGTTTACAGTTGGAAGACAGTTTCCAGTGAAGCTCTGTGTGGTGGGGGCATGATGGCTGAGCCAACTTCCCAACCAGGAAAGATTATTCTCTGTGTGTGTGTGTTAGTCATTCAGTTGTGTCCAACTCTTTGCAACCCCATGGACTATAGCCTGCTAGGCTCCTCTGTCCACGGCTAGAGTGGGTTGCCATTCCGTTCTTCAGGGGATCTTCCCAACCCAGGAATCAAACCCAGATCTCCTGTATTGTAGGTGAATTCTTTGCTGTCTGAGCCACCAGGGAAGCCTACTTAACATATAAAATTGGGAAGTACTAGCATTTGAATGGGAGAAGGCAATGGCACCCCACTCCAGTACTCTTGCCTGGAAAACCCCATAGATGGAGGAGCCTGGTAGGCTGCAGTCCATGGATGGGGTCGTGAAGAGTCGGNATACAGAGTGAAGTAAGTCAGAAAGAAAAACACCAATACAGTATATTAACACATAAATATGGAATTTAGAAAGATGGTAACGATGACCCTATATGTGAGACAGCAAAAGAGACACAGATGTAAAGAACAGACTTTTGGACTCTGTGGGAGAAGGCGAGGGTGGGATGATTTGAGAGAATAGCACTGAAACATGTATATTATCGTATGTGAAACAGATCGCCAGTTCAGGTTTGATGCATGAGGCAGTGCACTGGGATGACCCTGAGGGATGGGATGGGGAGGGGGGTTCAGGATGGGGAACACATGTATACCCACGGCTGACTCATGTGAAAGTGCGGCAAAAACCGCCACAGTAAAGTAATTAGCCTCCAATTAAGATAAATTAAAATAAAATAATACAATGAGAAATCACAACGCACAGAACTAAAAAATAAAGCATGACAGGGACTTCCCCGAGGGTCCAGGGGTTGACTCTGTTATGCCAATGCAGGGGGCATGGGTTTGGATCCCTGGTCAGGGAACTAAGATGCCATGTGCTCCACAGAGTGGCAAAAAACAAAACAAACAAACAAAAAAAACCTACACACACACAATGTAGACTAGCACAATAAAAGAGACACATTAAAATATACATAATTTAAAAAAGAAAAACATGGTGAATAAAAGTTAAATGTTTATGGGATGAATAAATAAATGGAAAATCTGATATTGAAATCTATTTAGGCAACTTCTTGCAGAAGTTTATATATTGGCAAATATGTAAACAGTCTTCCAAGGGAGTGAACTCACCAACAAGAGTCTGGTCTATATTTCTTTCAAGTCTGGCCAGCTAGTGCACAGATGTGATCACTTCTCACTATAATTAGCTTAATTTTACAGGTGGGAAGTGGAGGCTTAGGCAGGTAAATGGGCTTCCTAGGTGGGTCAGTTGCAAAGAATCCACCTGCCAATGCAGGAGACATGATTTCCATCCCTGGTTAGGGAACACCCCCTGGAGGAGGAAATGGCAATCCACTCCATTAATCTTGCCTGGGAAGTTCCATGGACAGAGGACTCTGGTGGGCTACAGTCTATGGAGTCTCAAAGAGTCAGATTCAAGGGAGAACACACACACTAGGCAGGTTAACAAGCCCCACAGTAGCTGTAGCTGTGAGTAAACAGACCATACTACCAGGACCCCCAGGCCCCCAGGAGACTCAGGCCTCTGGGCCAACTCCCTCCTGGAGGACTCCAGTGCCAGTTCAGGACTTAACATATACTTTTCATGCTAGGTTGAGATTATTGGAGCACTTCAGACTCCACCCCTGGGTCAAGAGCTCCTCCTTGCTGGGACTATGTCTTGTTCACCTCTCTCTGTGCACTCAGCCTGCCACACAGAGGGTTCCCAGGAAGTGTGAAAATGAATGGATAAAAATGTACAAATCCAAGAAACTAATAAATGATTCTCAATTTTACAAGCCTATCTTTAAAAAAGTTTTTTTTATTGGATTATAGTTGCTTTACAAATGTGTTACTTTCTACTGTATAGCAAAGTGAATAACTTATACATACACAGATAACCCTTCCTTTTTGGATTTTCTTCCCATTTAGGTCACCACAGAGCACTGAGTAGAATTCCCTGTGCTATACAGTAGGTTCTCATTACTTATCTATTTTATAGTAGTGTATATACATCAATCCCAATCTCCCAATTCATCCCACCTTCCCTTTCCCCCTTTAGTATCCATAAGTTTGTTCTCTACATCCATGTCTGTATTTCTGCTTTGCAAATAAGTTCATCTGTACCATTTTTCTAGATTCCACATATTATATATGATATTGGTTTTTCTCTTACTTCATTCTGTATGACAGTCTCTAGGTCTAGCCACATCTCAGCAAACGTCCAGGCCTGTCTTCTATAAGCCCTTTTGTGTTTAACTTATGCCAAGATTATAAGTCTAAATGAAAAAGAATTCAGTGCTTATATGAGAACGTGAACTCAGTGTTTCTCAAGATTTTCTTACTCTGTTTTCACTGTATTGAAAATGTTCACTCAAGCAGATCTTCTTTACTTTGGATTGATTCCCTTTCACCTCTTCTGGAAACCCATGTGGCCCAGCACACAGTGATTGTTTCTGTCTCAGAACAGGCACTTCCTATTCTGCTACTGCAGGAACACAACTTGCCTGTCTTCTGTGGTGGTGGTTTAGTCACTAAGTCATGTTCTACTCCTACGACCCCATGGACTGTAGCCCACCAGACTCCTCTGTCCATGGGATTCTCCAGGCAAGAATATTGTAGCGGGTTGTCATTTCTTTCTCCAGGGAATCTTCCCAACCCAGAAATCGAGCCTGGATCTCTTGCACTGCCAGTGGATTCTTTACTAACAGCTACCAGAGAAGCCCTATGACATACATCATCTTGGTCACCATTCTCACAGGACTGCAAGCTAAATCAGCTTCAGGTAGATACAAGGAGAATCTCTTCTTAACTATGTTATAGGTACAGATGGTAATTCTACAACTTAAAATAGTTCTTAAAAGCTTTATTGAAATATAGCTCACATGCTATGAAATTCACCTATTTACACCATTCGATGGCTTTTGTTCTGTTCAGAATTGTGTAACCATCACCACCTTCCGTTTTGGAACATTTCCATCGCCACATAAAGAACTTTTACTCTTTGGCCATCACTCTCTAACCTCTCCCAGCGTTGGGGGTAAGGAACCAGTCGTGTGTAAGATGAGAAATCTCTGTGGCAATACAAGCATCTATTTTGCTTGAATATGAATCAGTCAAGATCATTGTTTTCAAGTGACAGAAGTATGAATCAAACTGGCTTGGGAAAAAGAGAGCATTTATTTGTTTTTTTAATGTTGATTTTTTTAAATTAAAATTTTATATTGGACTATAGTTGATTTACAATATTGTGTTAGTTTCAAGTGTACAGAAAAGCAATTTAGCGTACATATTTTTGACTTAAATGTAAAAAACTCACCTCACAAATCAATAATTTTTGAAGTTTGACCTAGTTGTCTTCACTTATGAGAGTCGCAAGTTAAGTTTTATTTGGGGCAAAATGAGGACTGCAGCCCAGGCGATGGCACCTCAGATAGCTCTGAGAGACTGCTTCAAAGAGGTGAGGGGAAAAGGTCAATATATATGATTTTTGGTGAAGGAGGAATGCATGCAGTCAAGCACATGTATTTCCTTAAGGTTTCTACTAGTCTTGTGAAGCTCTGCTAGTCACGAGGAGTAGTCATCACCAGGAAGGATTTTAGTGCTTTTCTAGATATAAGAAGATACAAGAACTGAGCTCATATAATCAGCTCCTGAAAATATCTTTATCTGAAGACCTGTCCTGCCAGTTCTTCCCTGAGCACAGAGTACTTCACTTCTGCTCTCCATCCTGAATTCCTTTCAGGGGGTATTGAAGGTCAGCAGCTTCAGCAGCACGTCTTAATCCTTGTTGAGGTAGATATGTAGATGGCAAGTGCCAATTTATAATTCGTAATATACATAGATCTATTCTATTTCAGATTCTTTTCCCAGATAGGTTATCATAGCATACTGAGGAGCATTTCCTGTGCTATACAGTAGGTCCCTGTTGATCATCTATTATATATATATAGCTGTGTGTATATGTTAATCTCAGTCTTTAGGGGAGCATTTATTGACCAAGAGGATCCATGAAGTTTGAAGTGAACCATGGGAAGGACACACAGGCAGCTGGGTCTTAGAAACAGAAGAGGGGTTTGAATACTCTTCTTTCTCCTTTGCCCTTCTTTTCCTCTTTTTTCTCAATGAAACCATTTTCCTCCACATGGCAAGAGGAGCATCTCCGTTTCCTCACATCACATGCTCTCTACCACCAAGAAACTTAGAAATAACCTGGAAGCCTAAAGCCAACAACATAGACAAATTCCCCTGGAAAACAATCAGGTCAAACTTCAAAAAATTTTGATTTGTGAGGTGAGTTTTCTTCTAGGGGTAGAGTGCCAATTTATCTATACGACAGAAAAGGTGGTTGATGACAGCTGACATCTGGTTATAAATTAAAGATAGAAAGTGATACAAATTAAGAAGCATATTTACTTCACACCATGTGCCTAAAATCCAATAATAGTCATGATGAAGATATAGGAGTACCACAAAAATCTGTGGTAGATACCATGAAAATAAGCATAAAATAAGGATAGAATGTTAACAGTCACATGACAAAGTCCTCCTCAATGGGATGTAAGTGGAAGCAGTGTGTGCAACTTTTAGGGAAGTGTCCTTCAAGGGTGTCCTTTTTCCTTCCCCTTTCTTATTCTTTTTTTTCTTTTAATTTATTTTGTAATTAGAGAAAAGTTGCTTTGCAATGTTGTGTTGGTTTCTGTCATACAACAGTGTGAGTCAACCATAATAAAGATGTATATTCCCACCCTCTTTAGCCTCTCTCCCCTCACCCTTTTTCCTCTTCCTTATTCTTGATGGTTTCAATGAGGATGCAAAGCCTGGCACTGAAGGAGTTATCCTGAATGGTGAAGTGGAATCTGTCTGTAGAGGGTAGAGAGCAACAAGATTGAAATGGCCTGGGTTCCCGAAGAATGCGGGGCCATCATAACAGCCTAGGATTTCTTTATATAAAATTTATTTAGTCATTTATTTATGGCTGTGCTGAGGCGTTGCTGTGAAGGTTTTTCTCTAGTTCCGGGAAGCTTGAGCTGCTGTCTAGCTGTGTTGCATGAGCTTCTCATCACGGCGGCTTCTCTTGTGGAGTGCAGGCTCTACGGCTCATGGGTCCAGGAGTTGTGATTCCTGGGCTCTGGAGCACAGGATCGATAGTTGTGTCAGTTGGGCTTAGTTGCTCTGCAGCATGTGGGATCTTCCAGGCCCAGGGATCAAACCCATGTCTCCTGCACTGGCAAGCAGATTCTTTGCCACTGAGCCACCAGGAAAACCCAGCCCCGGGTTACACGTACCAACATTAGTAAGAGAAAGACAAAACCTGAATCTGGTTCAAGCCACTGTTATTTTAGAATTTCTGTCATACATGATCAAAGCTTGGGATAAAAGGTTGGGAAAAAAAAAGTTTCCTATTCTAATAATTTCTCAGTCTCAATGGATTGTACTGACAAGGTAAGACAATGACATTTGCAGGTAAATCCTCAAAAGAGGAAAAAACCAACTTTCTGGTGGCTCAGCGATAAAGAATCTGCCTGCAATGCAAGAGACCCCGGTTCATTCCTCAGTTGGAAAGATCCCCTGGAGGAGGAAAATGGCAACCCACTCCAGTATTCTTGCCTGGGAAATCCTATGGACACAGGAGCCTGGCAAGCTACAGTTCATGGGGTTGCAGAGAGTCGGACATGATTTAGAGACTAAACAACAACAGCAATGTACTCCTTTTTAGGAAGTCACGGGAGTAAACCAGTTAAGAGGAAGACATGGTCCTGGCGATGGAGAATCCAACACAGGAGACACAGGTGAAAGTGGGGAATCCAACACAGGCGATGGAGAATCCAACACAGGTGAAAGTATTTCTCAAGTGGGACTGGAGGGAAGCTCCAGGACAACAGGTGCGCAGCCAGGCTGGGAAGCAGCCTGTTCAGATTAGAGCACAAGCAGCGTCTTCTCAATTATAAATTCTTTTCCATTATAGGTTATTACAAAATGTTGAATATAGTTCCCTGTGCCATACAATTGGAACTTGTTGTTTATTTTGTATGTAATAGCTTATATCTGCTAATCCCAAACTCCCAATCCATCCCTTCCCCCTTCCCCTCCCTGCTTGGCAACACAAGTCTGTTCTTTATGTCTGTGAGTCTCTTTGTTTCACAGATAGGTTCATTTGTGTTGTACTTTATAAGTAATATCATATATATTTGTCTTTCTCTATCTGATTTATTTCACTTATATTCCAAGTCCATCCATGTTTCTGTAGATGGCATTATTTCTTTTGCTTTAATGGCTGAGTAGTATTCCATTGCATATGTCAACACACACCATATTTTCTTTATCCATTCATCTGTCAGTGGACATTGCTTTGTTTTTGGCTATTGTAACTGGTGCTGCTCTGAACATTGGGGTGCATGTAACTTTCAAATTAGAGTTTTCTTAAGATGTATGCCCAGGAGTGGGATTGCAGGATCATACTGTAACTCTATTTTCAGTTTTTTAAGCAACTTCTTCCATACTGTTCTCACAGAGGCTGCACCAATTTACATTCCCACCAATAGTCTAGGAAGGTTCCCTTTCTCCCCACCCTCTCCACCCTCTATTATTGTAGACTTTTTGATGATGACCATTCTGAACGGTGTGAGGTTCCCTCTTAACAGTTGTATTTGCTCCTCACTTTGCCAGTTCAAAAGAATGTGGTATTTAACCTGTAAGCTGAATTTAAAATCTGAAAACGGACTCTGGGAATTGAGCAGATAAGCTCCCTGCCTGTACTGACCCCCACTAGGTAGTGTTTAAAAAACAAATATTCAATCAAGGCAGCATAACAATTTCTAGAGGAGAAATTATTTTGAGCACAACATTCTTATTTTATAACTTGAATATTCCTCTTTCTCTCTTTCCTGTGCCCAGATGGGCATAGGATTGAAGGAGGAAACACACAGAGCTGAACTCCGTCTTAGGCCAGGCTGTGAACATTAGGATACACGCATGGTCACTCTCCCAGTGGACTCTGTGCCCGGTGTCTATAGAAATGGCATACCAATGGAAAACCAGACCCCCTGATAAAAGAGCCTCAGGACTTATACTCGGACTCTCTTCTCCATTGCCTAAAGTATATGCTAATTATCTCTGTAACAGAACAAAGTGGTAAATTCCATTATGTTTTTCGGGATATGACCACAGGCCTATTGATAAATATCCACTGCTTATCTAGTCTTGTGACACATGAATCATGGGTTAATTTTGATCGTATCTCTCTTTTACTTTGTCCAGAATAGTTTCAAGGAATTTGGGGAGGTGGGTTTGAGCAAGTACACTTAGGGTATATAAGGTTTTCACAAAAACTGGTCGGGGTCCTTGGTTAAGAGGAGACTCTGCCTTGGGCCCGCCGGGGTAATAAACCATACTCCACTATCTGCATTGTCCTTTTGAGTGAGTTTGTTTCCGGGAATGCGTGGCTACAACAGGATGACTGCTGAAAGGTATTCCCTTTATTATTTTTTTAATTTATTTTAATTGGAGGCTAATTCCTTTACAATATAGTGGTGGTTNCATACTCCACTATCTGCATTGTCCTTTTGAGTGAGTTTGTTTCCGGGAATGCGTGGCTACAACAGGATGACTGCTGAAAGGTATTCCCTTTATTATTTTTTAATTTATTTTAATTGGAGGCTAATTCCTTTACAATATAGTGGTGGTTTTGCAATACATTCACATGAATCAGTATTCCCCATTGTGAACCCCCATCCCACCTCCCTCCCCATCCCATCCCTCAGGGTCATCCCCGTGCACCAGCCCTGAGCACCCTGTCTCATGCATCGAACCTTGATTGGTGATCTGTTTCACATATGATAATATACATGTTTCAGTGCTATTCTCTCAAATCATCCCACCCTCGCCTTCTCCTACAGAGTCCAAAAGTCTGTTCTTTACATCTGTATGATGTATACCCTTTAATTTATATACCCCTTAGCTTCTGGGGAAAGCACTGGATGGGATGTCTTGGTCAGGGCAGTAATGAATAAGCCCCAATACAAATATGGTTCAATCACACAGAGCAGCCTGAGACCCATGCCCCAGTCAAAGGGCTGGCTTTCCTCTTTGCAGTGATTCAAGGATGTAGGCTCCCTTCTTCTGGTGGTTCAGCCTTTCCCTCAGGCCTTCTTATCACAAGCAGAAAGGGAGAGACGGGAGAAATAACACTTTCTAGCCTCCTTGTCTGGCAGTGACACATATCACGTGGTCACCTTCTNGAGACAGGATGTAGGCTCCCTTATTCTGGTGGTTCAGCCTTTCCCTCAGGCCTCCTTATCGCAAGCAGAAAGGGAGAGACGGGAGAAATAACACTTTCTAACCTCCTTGTCTGGCAGTGACACATATCACGTGGTCACCTTCTACTGGTGACAATTAGTCACTCAAGATTTCATGAAGATGGCAGGGGAGCTGAGAAACATAGCCCCTGGTCGGCAGCTCCTTTCCAGTAGCAACTCTACTGCATGACAGAGAGGACCAGCAGGGACGTTTGGTAGATAGTTAACTTTCTCTGCTATAGGGAGCTTCCATTCAAGAAAAGACACTTATCTGTGCAGAAAGGCAGGCAAAGGGTACTCCTCCATTTCCTCATAGAAAGTCTAAAGTCTGATCAGTTCAGTTCAGTCGCTCAGTCATGTCCGATTCTTTGCGACCCCATGAATAGCAGCACGCCAGGCCATCCTGTCCATCACCAACTCTCAGAGTTTACCCAAACTCATGTCCATAATTGCTAGCAAAACCCAGTGCCTTGAGACTTGGCTAAAATAGCCGAAACCCACGACCTTCATTACTTTTTCCATTTATCAAAGACAAGTAACCTCTCTCTCTCTTTTGATACCTATTTTTTCTAATTTTATTTTTTAAATTGAAGTATAGTGGGTTTACAAAGTTGTACAAGTTTCAGGTATATATATATATATATATATATA